>CM053791.1:615391128-615533628 GCA_028749045.1 Cupressus sempervirens
ATGATGGTGGATATGTATCCTTTCATTGGTGATTTGCATATGTTAGATGATGTTATCTTATGCTTTACTTTGCATGTTAGATTACTTTCTGCATATGATGTAGTATGTTTAGGTGTGACATTCCTACTATGTTAATACCAATGATCTCTTCGATGATTTGGAATGTTACGTACGGAGGGACGGCTAGGATCCATGATGGTCTAATGATGCTATCAACGATTGGGAGGAACCGTGCACTTAGTTATTTATGTTTGTAATATATAGTTATCTTTTATGATGGATGTTTATATCTTTTGTGATGATGTATCATGTATGGTTTGTGGTTTCATTTATGTTATTGCATCATACATTAGAGTTAGTATGATGATGTACTTTATTTATACGAATGTATATTCTTTTAAGCCTTTCATACCTTGTAACATGTACAGTGGATGATTGAGCTAAACTAAAATGTAATTACAAAAAGGACACTTGTATATTGTTTAAGAACATTGGATGTATCATTGCTAAGGATGTGATGTTAGATGAATAGTTAATTTAGATGTGATACAATGTTAAGGGATTCATGAAGAATGTAATCTGTTAAGTTATTTTATGTTTACTTTCAATTGAATTGATGCTAATGCTTCTATTGCTATGTATAAGTTGTGAATGGTTTATCTTTCATGTTTAAAAAAAAAAATGCTACCAAACTTAGTGAAACTTTAGGTTAATTCTTTGGATCTCTTGGCGGGGCATTACAAATCTTAATATAAATTGTTCAAAATCATATAGTATTGTTGATCTATCAATAAATATTGTTATCTAACCCAATGAAATGGGTTTACTTCAAAGGAAAATAAGTCATATATGTGAATGAAATTGTATCAAAATAAAATAAAAAATCTTAATTGAATTGTATTCTAATCATTTTCCTAATTGAAAAAGAAAAATAAATGATACAAAAAAGATATTTACTTTTTTTAGAAACATCATATTTAAGAAGATGCAAACATGATCTTATGATATACCATGTTAATAAAAACTTAACTCTATCATAAAGGGTAAGTTTGTACATGATTTATTGATACATCATGTATTGGATCTATGAAGATTCTGATAGAATTTTATAACATTTCCTAGCATCTTTTTCAAGGTAATTCTGTAGATGAGAAACATATCAAATGCCTCCAAGGTTACCCATGGTGATAAGGAAATCAAAAGCAATAAAAAATTAAGTATGATCTATAATATTTATAATAAAATATATCACATACGATGCAAAAATAATGACATATTAGGTAATCATGTGTAATAATCATATGATTTGAATACATGAAGCAACCATACGAGAATTACCTAAATTTAAAAGATATACAGAATGAATAAAAAATTACTAGTATATAAAAAAGACATCCTTATGATCATTTATGTCTTAAATATACTTCCAATAAAATAATTAGGGTTGTAATAAATTGGTTAACAAGTAATCTTATCATAACATGCGCCAATATGTCATCTCATAATCTTGATTAAATCATAGACAATTAATGTAAAATTGTGTCTTTGTGGTAAATGCACCCCTACTAAATATCATTAAGGCTATATTTAAATGAGAAGGAACTAGCAAAATAAATTAGAGATCAAAACTTTAGCATAATTGAAATGTCCCAAAAAATAACAGTTAGAAAACTAAGATAGAGATCAACGTTGTTTTGGTATTTTTTGAACATAACATTGAAATATATACAAACTTGATGGAGAGCATGCCTAATGTTAAGTAATTTTTTACAATTTTTTTTAAAAAAAACTATGTTTCCAACTCTTTCAGTTTGATAACCAAATTAAATCCAACCCAAAGGTTTGTTAACACCCAAGTTGGATACAAATGTGAGTATGATATAGTATTATTGCCTGATAATATGTACACATTAACATTATAATGTTCTTGTATAGCATGCTCTAATGAGCATATCATTAATATTATGATGTGAAATATTACAAGATAATTATTGATAAGATGTAAAAGGACATGATGCAATATTGGAACTGTTGAGATGTGATCCTAAAAATGACATAACTTTGGATGTACTAGGAGGAAGGTTGACAAACTTTGAGTTAGGAACATAGTTATCAAAGTTATCTAACTCAAAGGTTGTCAACCTTCCTACTAGTGCATCCAAAGTTATATCATTTTTAGGATCACATCTCATCTCTTCAATATTTGACACTCTAATTGAATAAATAAGAAGAAGATTTCTAAGTACCTTGCTAACTACTATCACATTATCTATTTTCCCTCATGAGGCTCTGATTTTACTAACACTTGCTTTGATTTTTTCACTGTATTATGCAATGTTTTCATCTTCTCTCATCTTCATCCGATCAAAGTGGCTTCTTAGAATTTCTACCTTAGCTCTCCTCATATTTTCATATCCTCCATAGATATCTTTAAGCTTGTTCCACATTTCATGAGCAGTAGGACAATATTTGACTTCATCAAATTCAACATAATTGAGAGTAGAGGCAATGTCAATCATCATTATGTTATGATTCTTCTTCTCCACAGGCAAAGGTCCAATAGGTGCCACATATTTATTATCCAGATATTTCAAGCCTATGTCTCCAATGGTTTCCAAATGTAGCTTCATGAGTTCCTGCCATGCTCGAAACTTATCTCTATTCAGTTTAAGAATCTCTCTTATGTAAGACATCTTGGTCTTTAGCTTAGGTCCTTAAAACCTTATCTACAAGCACCAAATGATCTAATACCAATTGTTAGAAATGAAAAGGAGTAATTGAGAGGGGAAGGGTGAATCAGTTACAACAACAAAAATCCAAAAGATGTCAACACAATATAAAACCAATAACTTATTGTAACTTGATTAATACTGAATATTCTGCATTGACTTGGTTAACACAGAATATATTACTATCACTCAGTTACAACAAAGATCTTAAGATATTAATATGATTAACCTTAATTAAATTAGTTGTAGAAACATAAAGAAAATAACACAAACACATGAGACACCAAGATTTAATGTGGAAACCCACTTTAGGAAAACTACCAATTGCAACTAGTTTCTGTTTTTCACTCTTCTAAAGTGAGTCCTGTTAGGAGCCAACCTAATTAAAGGTTATAAAATACACTATTAGGTGTGACCCTAGTAAAGGATTTAATTCACCCTATTAGGAGTGGCCTTGTTAGAGGTCTTTAGACACTTCAATCTAAAAATGACACCTTGTTAGAGGATTTACCAAATAGCTGCTAGGCTAACTTTGTTAGAATATTTGATTCACTGCTACAATTATTAGAGAGCAACAATAGCTTGACCTAATTGCTAATGCAACTATTTTTACTAATTTTAGATCTCTATTCTGGCTTGATTACTTGATCCTCTTTGATCAAATGTTCTTTGTAGCTTAGTCAACTTGGGTACTCCATCCTCTTGCAGATATCCTTCCAATTCACTTCCTTAATTTAGCTTCTCTAATTCCATGCTTACTCTATTCAATCCTCAACTTGACCTTATACTTATATGAATAATATTGTCAAGTCATCTTGAATATAATTTTAAGCAAACAATTTCCATCCCTTAAGTTAGCTAGCATTAACCAATAAATCTATTAGACTCAATGTGCTATCAGTCAGCTAATATAGAATTGAGTACTAGGTCAACTCAGAGAGAATCTTCGTTAATTGACCCAACTCGATTAGTACTAGTTTTGAACTAACTTTTCTTTGGTAACCAAGTGAACTCGGTTAACACAGGATCCGTGCTAACTTTTCTTTAGTAATCGAGTAAACTTGGTTAATACAAGATCTGCCTTCGATGCTCGAGTAAGCTTGGTAAGAACTAACTTTGAACTTGGTTATAATTGGAATACTCAACATGCATAGGAAGTTTTTTTCAATGCTCGAGTGAGTTTCACAATCATTGACTTTCTCGGCAAGGCTTGACATTTTGCGTAACATCAAAGACAACATACAATTAAATGGTTGTTTTCAACAATCACCCTATTTGGCATTGATGGAAATGCAACATGCCATAGTACAATGATATTTTAGAGAAAAATAGAAGTAAGGATAATATCCTTAGTTTCATTCTAATTCTCATCCATGAAAACTCCCTTTATCAATGAGAACTTCCTTTGACATCAATCCATGTGTCATTTTTGTTAATATGAGAAATACAAGTCATATTATCATTTTCATCATCTAATTCATCTTTTACAACAATGTAAACCATTTCATCTTCATCACTACTATCAGAGTCTTTAGGAATGTAACAAGATTTCTTACCTTTATCATTGTAAGGTCTTTGTAGCTTTTGAAATCTTTCTTGCCTTTGTATTTGTTAGGCTTCTTTTCTTCTTTTCCTTCTTTTTTTGGACACCTTGCAACAATGTGACCAACTTCTTCACAAGAAAAATAGATTAGAGGTATTTTACCTTTGTACTTTCCTTTTTCCTTAGGGATTATTCTTACAAGAAGGGCTTCAATTACTTCAAGGTCATCATCGAAATTGTCTTCATCTTCACTATCAAACTTTTTTCTTTTGGACTTTTCACCTTTCTTCTTGAGTGATAGTTTAGTTTGAAATGCATACTCAATGCTACTAGAGTTAGGAACATAGCTATCAAAGTTATTTAACTCAAAGGCTATCAACCTTCCTACTAGTGCATCCAAAGTTATATCATTCTTAGGATCACATCTCATCTCCTGAATAGCTGACACTCTAAATGCTTAAACATGAAGAAGATTTCTGAGTACCTTGCTAACTACTGTCACATCATCTATTTTCCCTCCTAGGGCTTTGATAGCACTTGTTAGAGTGGGGTTTCCATTTCACCAAAAGACCAATCTATCAATGATCGATACAACCACTCAACTTATAGTACATAGGAGGCAGTTAAACCCTTGTTAGGAATCTCAAGGGGAGCATTGAACAAATTACTGGTTAGGTAATACCCATATGTGCCTTGGTGATACTTATTGCATAAGAATTATTAAATGTGGTAGATTATTGATTAAATATTCTCCAATGGATGAGTGAATGGAATCAAAGGTATTTTACACAATTTAGGTTCAATAAGAAATTATTTTAATTTAAAATTTTAATGATTAAGGCTTGCATTTTATTTTCTATGGTGAAGAGTGTAAGATGGTGTGAGAAGATATGTAGCATTCATTATAGGTTTTTATATGGTCAATTATTTTGGTTTAATGTATGTATAGTAAATTAATTGAAATAAGTTTTATATTCTTTTCATAAGTAATATGAAAATTTACTCAATCGTCATAGCCAAAAAGGTAGAGGTGTTGAAGGAGATTGCTGAAAACAAATTGATACAAGTTGATAATTATGTTTCAATCATTGTTTTGTCATTGATGTCAAACCTACTTTTTGTTAGTAAGACAAATGCTTATATGATTTAAGTACTATCACTTGTTTGATTGATGAAGAGGATTTGATAAAAAAGATGTAACAATAAACCTAGAGGAAAGGTTGAATTATGATATAAAAAGGAGTTCAAGAATCAACTAAGACAATGATATTATAGTGCATTGATAATCTACTTAAGGTTGCAAAGGATAGTTACACTAAGCAAGTTTAGAAGAACAAGTTAAACAAATTTTGTCTGCCAAGCTTGACCAAATGGATAGTAGGTGTCGAGCAAAGTTAATGCAAGCTGAGCAAAAAATCAGTTGGAGCTGAGTAAAAGTTCATTTTAGTGTATGCCAAGCAAAATAATGGATGGAAAATAAACTTTAGTTGATGCCGAGCACTAGTAAACTTTAGTTCATGTCGAGTGATTTTTTAGAAGATGTTGAGCAACACAGTATGTGCCAAGCATCAACAAAAAATTAATGCTGAGTGCGAACATTATTAGAAAGATCATGAATTTGATGGATCTGAGCCAACAAGTTTGTTTTCTTGGATTGTGTGAACCAGGTAGAAGATAAGATTGATGAGTTGGTGGCATAGAATTCATGTTAAAGCATTTTGAGGTGAATTCAAAGAGGATTAAAGAATAAGTTTCTAGAAGTGATATGGAAAGAGGGTTAGATTCATTGAATCCTATCTAATCTATCCTAATCCTAAATTGGATGATGGAGAATGAACGAAAAAAGATCTTAATTCTGTATTTATAGGGATGGCTGGTTAGAAGCAAGGGTTTTAATGTGCAAGACCCCAAGGAAGATAAGGAGTATTGCTTCATCAAGTGACCTAAGTGAAGAGTCTGCATTGGCTTGTTAAGCAAGAAGGCTTAAGGATATAGATGCTTGAAGGGTGAACAAGCTATCAGAGCTAAAATGTGTGAAAGCCAAGTAGAATGGAAGACTAAAATAGCGATCTATAATCTGTAAATGGAGTTGTAAGTTGTTATTAGATCAAAGCCTTACCGTTACTCTCTAATAATTGTATTAGTCTAGGGTAAATCCTTTGGATTAAGGTTGAACTAACAGTCATTTGTAAATCCTTTAACTTGGTGACATTCCAAGTGAATGGTCTAAAGTCCTCTAACAAGGCTCACTCCTAACAAGGTGATTGAAATCATTTATTAGGGTCACATTTAACAATGTGTATTGTAACTTTTAATAGGGTTGGCCTTTCATAGGGTATCACTTCAGAAGAGTGAAAAAGAGTAGCATGTTACTGGTGGTTTTTTCCAAATTGAGTTTACACGTAAATCATTATGTCAAATGTGTTGTTGAATTTGTTATATTTCATGTTTACATTTTTGCAAATTGATTTGATAGTAACCTACAAGTTTTAAGTGAATGCATAACCTTATGGATGCATGCATGATCATTAATGCTTTATGGGTTCACTAAGCTGTGAAAAGTTTTATTTATACATATGGACTTTGAACAAATGATTCACCCCCCCTCTTAGTTATTCTAAATAATTCCAACAATTGGTATCAGAGCCATTTGCTTAAGAGGACTAGTTTGAAGGTACTAAAAGCACAAAGATCAAGATGTCAAAAAGAGATATACCCAAGCTTAATAGAGATAACTTTCCTCCATGGAAAAGTTTGATGAAGTTTCACCTTGGAGGACTTGGAGATCATGCACAATCTACCATTACTACTGAGCATGTTGATCCTACTGGAGCACTATCTGCCAAGGATATGAAAAAGAAGAAAGAACACAACCAATCAATGCTAGAGATTGCCTATGCCCTAAGCTATGCTGAATTTGATGATATCAGAGGTCTTGACAGTACAAAGAAAATGTGGGATGCCTTAAACACCATCTGTGAAGGAGACAAGAATGTTCTAAGAGTCAAAGGTGAAAGTCTCAGAGGTAAGTTTGATGATATGAGAATGCAAGAAGGTGAAAATGTTGCTTAATATTGTTCAAGGATAAAAGATGTTGTTAATGTAATAAGAGGAGCTACTGGTACAATAGATGATGATACTATACTAAGAAAATTTTTAAGAACATTAATGCTTGTATATGCTATTAGAGTTTCTGCAATATAAGAATTGAGATGTATACTAGGGAATACTTTACCTCTTGAAGGTTTGGTTGGTAGACTCACTAATTTTGAGCTATTTAACTTTGATAATTAAAAACCTAAAAATATTGAATCTACTTTCAAAGTGAAGCTATCATTGAAAGAACCAAATGAGAAGAAGAAGAAGAAAAAGACAAAGTATGTGTCTAGTGACAGTGAAACAAATGAGGAGGATGTAGAACAACTTGAATCACTATTGACAAGGATATTTTACAAAGGTAAAGGGAAGTTTAAAGGTAAATTACTTATCATTTGTTTCAATTGCAATGAGCTTGGTCATATTGCTACTAAATGTCCAAAAAATAAGAACTACAAAGGTGGTGACATGTGCAAAAGTAGAAGAGATGAAGACAACAAGGATTACAAAGACAAATGCAAGAAGTTTTGCTACATTGCTAAAGAGGAGACAAAAAATGAATCTAATGAACATGATGATGAAGTGGTGTATGTTGCAATGAAGGATGAATCTGATGAAGATGAGGCAACTACACTTGTGTCTTGTGTGAACAAGAATGACAGATGGATCATTGACAGTGGATGCTCACATCATATGACTGGAGATAAAAGTAAGTTCATTACCTTGAATTGTTATGATGGAAATAGTGTCAGATTTGGTAATGATGCACCATGTTTGATAAAAGGAAAAGGTTCTATCAAACTCACAGAAAATATTCTATGTGATAATGCTTACTATGTTGAAGGACTTAACTATAATCTATTGAGTGTGTCACAATTGAATAATTCAGGCTGTAAGGTTGAGTTTGAAAACAAAATTTCTAAGATATATGATATTGATGAAAAATTGATTGAAAAAGGTGATCAAACTAGGAGTAATATATTCTATCTAGATGTAGAGGATGCTACTTGTCTAATTATAAAATTTGATGATGTGTGGCTATGGAACAAAAGGTTATGTCATGTTAATTTTGATAACTTGGTCAGTATCAGTAACATGAGAAAAGCTAGAGGTTTTCCTATATTGAAGAAGCTATATAATATAATGTGCAAACAAAATGACAAAGTCAAGTTTTAAGAGTAAAACTCATACCTCTAAAGGAATACTAGAGATTGTTCATACTGACTCATGTGGACCAATTGAAGTGCAAATCTACAAAGGAGACAAGTATATTATGTTGTTTGTTGATGATTACTCTAGAATGATAACAATTATGTTTTTGAAACAAAAATTTGATGCTTTCCAAATATTTCAATGGTACTTAACAAGAGTTGAGAAGGAAACATGTAAAAGTATGAAATGTTTGAGATCTAATAGAGGAGGAGAATTTACATCAAATGAGTTTGAGATGTTGTATAATGATAGAGGAATCAAAAGACAAACATTTGCTCCTAGAACTCCTCCACAAAATGGAATTTCTGAAAGGAGGAACAAGTCTGTAATAAACTACAGTAGGACACTCATGATAGAGAAAAATGTTACTTTGTAATACTGAAGAGAAGCTGCAACTACAACTATTTATACCTTGAACTGTGTACAAGACAAGAAAGGCACTCATTCAACACCTTTTGAACTATGGTATGGATACTCACCTAATGTAAAATATTTTAAGGGATTTGGAAGAAAATGCATTATTCTCGAAGTTTCCAAGAATGGTAAACTAGATGTAAAAAGTGAAGAAGATATATTCCTAGGTTGTTCCACAAGAAGTAAAGCTAATAAGTGTTTAAATACTAACACTAACAAAGTTGTAGAAAGTGCAAAAATAAAATTTAATTAATATATAGAAGTATATGAGACTAAACCTATGAAAGAACCAGAAGAATACAAATCATTTGTATACTTTTATGAAGGTATGCTTGTTGAAGAAGATGTTGCAAATCAAGCCACAAACCAACAAGTTTCAGTGACTATTGAGTCACATAATATATATGAATGTTGAGTTACATTTAGGAACTGAGCTATATTTAGATGCTAAGTTATAGAATGAAGTTGAGGAAAATTTTGATTTTGAAATTGGTGTACATGAGAGATGCTAAAATACCTCACAAATATGTAATTAGTGACTCTGAAGTAGATAAACCAAATGAAGAAACCAGAGCTGAACCAAGATTGTCCAAATATGTCAAGAGACATCATCTTGCTACACAAATCATTGGAGATAAAGGTGCTAGACCAATGATGAGAAATAAGTTGAGAAATGATACATGTCTGCTGAGCATAGAAGAGCATAAATCAGTAAAAGATGCCTTAGAATATGTGGACTAGAGTAAAACCATGGAAGAAGAGATTTGTTGGTATAAATAAGTATTTACTTATTACACTTACTTAAGTGAACTTAGGTTAATGCATTATTTAATTATTTTGCATTATTTAATTATTTTTATTTGTGAGACACTTAGGAGTTTGTGCACCTTTTTGGGTTGTCATGTAGACAACATAGGAGTACGCAACTCTATTTTAGCACATGGTGTCTGCAACACTGTTTTGCATGTCGCACCCTTGTAGGCTTATCCTCACATCACCACACTTACTTCTATGCTTAATGGAGGATAACCCATATCCGGTGGGCATGTGCTTGGTTGTATGACACATCATGGTGCTAATTATGAGACATTCTAGATGTATCTCATAGGCCTTTATATACAACCACTCTTAGTGTACTTCTACATTGTACATTGCATGACATTAATTATGACATTGTCATTCTGATCATACTGTCTCTCTTTGGTCTATTGTGTGCTTGTGTTTGAGTTCTTAGTTCTTGGGTGAATTTTTCCCTTAGGAAAATTCTTACATGGTATTAGAGCAACTTGGAGACTTTCTCATCACATAGCCGTTCGAGACCACACTTGCTTCATCACCTCAGCCTGAATCCGGAGTGCTACAAAAATTTAGAGTGTCTAGAGCTAGATCTGACCTTGCCATTGCGTTCGAAATGCTGAACCAGTGAAAATTGACTATAAACTTGGCTACCTTGGCCCAAAGTGGACCATGAGGCAAATTTTTTTTTGCAAATCAAAACCTAGAGGCCCGATTTGCAATATGGGTATGGTTTTTTTTCGCAGATTCAATTAATTAGTCAGATCTGCACATTTTATTTTTCTCCACAACTTTAGTTTTTGTCAGAATATTTACAAAAATTCAAAAATTTTTTTTTAGCAGACTCGGGAAGTGACACCCTGGATTTGCCATTTGGAGGGTATATTTTACATTTGCACGTCACATATTTTATTGATTCAGCTTTGCACTCTGCGACCATTCTAAGCCGCAAGTATATTCTCGCAATTTTGGTGAATACCTTTTCTCGGCAGTCACATCAAAGTGCCTTCCACCGGTGGATAACCCTACAACCAGCGGCAATCTCTTTGCTTTGGGTAGAGTGACATTTTGGTTTTAAATAGTGCATTGTGCCTCAACCCACTACATGTGGGATTAAAATCTTAAAATTTGGGTCCATCTGCATTGTCTGCCGAGCGACTTTGTGGTTTTTAGCACTTGCTACATTGAAGAATTTGGCAATGCATTTTTAAAAACCTTGCCCATGTCTGCAAACTCTGTGCTAGACTTTTCCACCTATGCATAGGAGGTTTCCTGGACATGTAACAAAATCCTGCCTTGACGACTTTCAAGAATCTAGGAACTGCAACAGAGTCTCTTCCTGCCTGTGCCCATGGTGAAGTGGTTTTCCAGTGGTTGTTTTGGATCCCATTTTTCGAGCGCGATAGTATTTTCTCGATTCTTGCCCACAGACAAATCTTTGCCTTGGTTTTCAATTTCTTGGCAGTAGAAGAGAAATTCGACCAAGGCCTGACTATTCCAGATCCGACGCTACATTAAGCTTTTTGGCACACCCAACTTCTTTTTCGACAAGGATTTTTCGACTGCTATTGGTGGTTTCCCGCAAAAGAAGTGACATCAACTTAAATATTTTGACAGACATGAAAATTTTTAGCTGCAAAGGATTTTCCCTGTCTGCGCACTGTACGCCTGTACACGCAGCATGTTTTAATTTGACAAGTCTACTATTTAGGCCAACGATTGTTAAGTACCATGTGGAATGGTGTCACTTGTCCATGCTAGCAGACAACCCACATCAGCACCCACTTTCTGGAATTGCCACATTTTCCACGTGGACAACTGACATTTTGACATGTGTACCAGTTCATACAGTATGGAAAGTGACTTAGCCTGACACTTTAAGGCACAAATTTTTTGCTGACATCATCAAAATCTTGAGGTTAAAATTGATGACTATTTGATCATCAGTCATAGGCATTTTACAACTACATTGACGGCCACCGGACCATCAAATTTAGACTCACAGTTTTCCTTCTAGACCCCTCTCCAGATTGCTTTTCAGTTTGGCAGCCTCACTTTTCAAGCCCATAACTCGGACATCCGAACTCCGATTTAGGTGCAATTCTTTTTGAAATTAGGTAAAATTTCTTGAATTTTCCAGTGGTGGTGTTTTTTTCTGGTTTTGGTGCCTATATTTTGCAAAAATTACATTTTTTGGTGATTGTACCTACATAATCATGCGTTTTGCAACTTCAGAAGCTCCGTATGGGCACATCTGGTCACCTTTTCAGGTTCTATTTTTTTTGAAAGTGTGTATTTTTTTGTCTACTTTCCAGATCTAAACTTATATTATAGGGTTGTGTGGACCAATTTTTCACTTTTAGAATTAGGCCGTCTTTGGCATTGTAAAGCTTTTGTTCTCTTTCAGAATTGTTGTAAAACTAATCTATAGTGCTTAAGTGGTAGATTTAAGCCTCATAAGGTAGTTGTAAAAATTTTCTTAAGGGAAAAATTCACCCAAAAACTAAGAACTCAAACACAAGCACATAGTAGACCAAAGAGAGAGAGAGAACATGATCACAAATCAAGTCAAGGGGGAAAAAGAAACAAGAAGAAGAAGTAGTGGAAGTAGAAAACACAATCTAAGACATAGCAATCCTCCTCTCAACAAGGCGATTCTTCTTCAAACAAGAAGGGAAGTAATGACAAGAAGGACAAACTCTTTTGTGCATACTGCAAAGAGCCAAATCATGATGAGCATCATTGCAAGAAAAAAAGAATAGATGAGTTAGAAAATCTACTCAAGAAGAACAAGATTCAAGTGCCAAGTACTTCCAAGGATTCTACTCCTACCTCTTCAAAAGGTAAAGGTCAAGCACTTATGGCAAACGCAAGTTCTTCGGAATGGATACTTGACTCAGGTGCCTCTTATCATATGGGTTCTTCAAAGGAAGACTTTTCTTCATTGAAGCTATCAAAGGTACCACACATCTTTGTGGGAGATGATGCTAAGATGGAAGTTGAAAAGAAAGGACATGTAGAAATGGAAAATGGGGAATTCAAAGATGTTCTCTACGTTCCAAATCTAAGCTCCAATCTCCTATTAGTTTACCAAATCACTCACCTTGGAGATGGTCATAAAGTTGAGTTCCTTCCAGATTCTGTGATGGTACAAAGTCTTAGAGATGATTCATTGGTAGTAGTGGGGAAGTCAATGATGACAAAAGGCTATATTCCTTCTCCCACTTTGTGCCTAAGAGTCCTTCCCAAGCCTTGTTAACTCGCTCTACTTCAAACATCAACCTATGGTATGAGCGGTTTGGTCACCTTGACTTCCGCTCTCTTTAGCAACTTTTCTCAAAACACATGGTTAAAGGTCTACCTAATATCAAATTTTCTAAGGGAGAGTGTTCATCTTGTTTAGTAGATATGAATCTCAAGGAGAAGTATGATAAAGGGAAGTCTTCTCGAGCTCCAGTTGTTCTTTAGCTAGTTCACATGGTATTAGCAGGACCCTTTGCAGTGACTTCAATCAGCCAAGGCCGCTACATACTCATATTTGTTGATGAATTTTCAAGATTCACTTAGGTCTTCTTTCTTCATCACAAGAATGAAGTAGTTCATAAGCTTCAAGACTTCAAGGCTCATGTTGAACACAAGCCAAGGAAAGCCATCCAAGTATTAAGGGTGGACAATGAGAATAGATATGTTGACAGAAGACTTAAGAACTTTTGCAGAATTGAGCAGATTGATCTTTAGAACTCACCAGCATTTAGTCCGCACAGGTCAGATGTTGCAACAATGAGGATTAGGACTCTCAAGACCATGACAAGTTGCATGATTAAGGCCAAGTCTCTTGATCCTACACTTGAAGTTGAAGCCATTAGCAGTGCTACTCACATACTTAATAGGTCTCCTCATCCAGCCTTAGATGAAAAGACTCCTTTTGAGGCATGGTGCGGCAAAAAACTAGTTGTGAGTCACCTTAGAGTCTTCGGTTGTCTAGCATGGGCAAACCTTTCTTCCAGGAGTTGCAAGGCACTGGCATCTAGGCCTTGTACCTTTATCGGGTATGACGACAATGTGAAGGCTTACAAACTTATGGATCCAGAGACTCATGAGATTTTTGTGGAGAAGGATGTTCACTTTGAGGAAAGTTCTCCCAGCTTATCCTCTACTCCTCTCCACACTTCATACACAGTGGAAACTGATAGTGACACCAACGATAGTGCTTCAATAGGTTCAGACATGTGGGGTTCTATCGATAGTTGCAGTGAGAGGTCACATTAGTTCAATCCACATGCTTATATTGCCATAGTGAAAGGTCCAACACAACATGGTACATCTCATCTTCCAGCTCTAGCTTCACTTGACTTGGGAGATAGACTTGAGGACTTACATCTTCTCATTGATGATGATTCTTCTACAGTTGTTGCGAGGGCTCACTCTGACCCTCATGTCCATTCTTTACATGATCAATCTGCACATGTTGGCATGATTGTGGATCCTTATGAACAACAATTAGTGGAGGTCTCTTTGTCAGTTGAGGAGACAGATGGTTCAGTGAAACAGGTTCAACAGACATCCTTGCTAGATCTGCATTCATTCTTTTCAGCACAGTTGGAAGGGGTTAACTTTAGCATCAACACAGGGATACTTGAGCAGGTTTCAAGGCCACCATACATCTTCAGGACTATACCTTTGCATTTGTTTCTTCCTAAGGGGAGGAACACCATTCTGCATTCTTGGACTAGCTTCTTAATCGGAGCAACTTTCACTTGCTGACATTCTTCTTTTGGGGGGGGGGAAGCCTATTATGTCTCTCTTCCTTCTTTCATTCTCTTTTGTATATAGTAGATGTATGTCGTAATGGGGGGGTCTTGATTACTCCATCCATCAATGCATCCTTATTCATCTCTCTTTTTGGGGGAGGGTTTTTCCCATGAGGTTTTCCCTCTTTCCCTAATTTATGGGAGATTTGCATTTTCATTATGTACATGGGTACCTAACATGGCCCAGTAGCCGGGGCCCATTATGCATCTTCATCCTAGTTCGTAAGCTTAAGGGCATTTCCCTAAGTTGCACTTAAGGGGGGTTGTTGGTGTAAATAAGTATTTAATTATTACACTTACTTAAGTTTACTTAGGTTAATGCATTATTTAATTATTATATATTATTTTATTACTTTTATTTGTGAGACACTTAGGAGTTTGCGCACCTTTTTGGGTTGTCATGTAGACAACATAGGAGTACGCAACTCTATTTTAGCACATGGTGTCTACAACACTGTTTTGTGTGTCACACCCTTGTAGGCTTATCCTCACATCACCGCACTTACTTCCATGCTTAATGGAGGATAACCCATATCTGGTGGACATGTGCTTGGTTGTATGACACATCATGGTGCTGATTACGATACATTCTAGATGTATCTCAGAGGCCTTTATATACATGCAGTCCTAGTGTACTTTTACATTGTACATTGCATGGCATTAACTATGACATTGTCATTCTAATCATACTCTCTCTCTTTTGTCTACTATGTGCTTGTGTTTGAGTTCTTAGTTCCTGGGTGAATTTTTTCCTTAGGAAAATTCTTACAAGATTGAACAAATTGAGAAAAATAAGGCATGGACTCTAGTTCCTAGACCAGAAGACAAAAATGTGATTAGCACCAAGTGGGTATTCAAAAATAAGTTATATAAAAATGGTGGTCACAAGGAACAAGGTAAGATTAGTCTGCAAAGGATATGCACAAAAAGAAAGAATTGACTATGGAGAAACATTTGCTTCTGTTGCTAGATTGGAAAGTGTGAGAACTCTGTTGGCTTATTCTACATATAAAGGTTTCAAAGTTTATCAAATAGATGTTAAATTTGTATTTTTGAATGGTATATTAGAGGAATAAGTTTACATAGAACAACTAGAAGGATTTTTTGATGTTAAAAATAAGAACATGGTATGTAGATTACATAAAGCTCTATATAGTTTGAAACAAGCACCAAGAGCATGGTATGAGAGACTTAATAATTATCTTGTGAAGATTGGATTTGAAAGGACTAATGATAACAACAATCTGTACATGAAGACAAAGAAAGGCAAAGGTATTTTGTTATTTGAAATTTTTGTTGATGATATCATATTTGGAGGTCAAGATGCTTTATGTAAGGCTTTTACAAATGAAATGAAGCAAGAATTTGAGATGTCTATGTTTGGAGAGATCAAGTTCTTTGTGGGCTTTCAAGTACATTAGATGAAATATGGTATATCCATCACTTAGTCAAAGTATGTCAAGGAGATACTTAACACTTTTAGACTGGAGGATTCTAAGTTATTAAGAACACCTATGGTGACACGACATAAATTGTCAAAGAATAATGATTCAGTTGAGGTAAATCAAACACTATACAAGTTTATGATTGGAAAATTACAATACATAGTACATATAAGACCTAATATCACATTATCTATAAGGATAGTTTTAAGATTCTCTACTAATCCTAGGGAGAATCATTTGATGGCTGTAAAGAGAATAATGAGATATCTGAAAGGAATAGAGGAATATGGTCTATATTATAAGAAAAATGAGAAATTTGAATTAAGAGCCTATATTGATGCTGATTGGGTTGGAAAAATTGATGATAGAAAGAGCACTAGTGGAGGAACATTTTTCTTAGGCAAGAGGCTGGTTACATGGACTAGAAAGAAACAAAATTGCACTTCACAATCTAGTGCTGAAGTTGAATATGTTGTTGCTGTTGTAAATTGTACAAACATTGCATGCATCAAACAATTCTACTCAAAGGTATGAAGGAAGAAATCACTAAATCAATGACACTTTATTGTAATAATACAAGTGCTATAAATATATCAAAGAATCCTGCGATGCACATGAAGACTAAGCACATTGCAATCAAGTATTATTACTTGAGAGAATTAGTTCAAGATAAAGACATGAAGATGGAATATATTAACACAAAAGAGAAAATTGTTGATATCTTCACAAAAGCATTACCCAAGGATGCTCATGAGTATCTAAGAGGTAAACTAGGGGTGATGCCCCTATCAAAAGCTATCTAAGTAACAAAAAGAGTGTCTTGCATCAAACAAACTAATTGCCATTTGTTACAAATTGATGTAGTGGATCTTACTTTAGGAGCTACCTAAAGTAATCAAAGTGCTGAAATTACAAATAAGTCACAAGCAAGGTGACATAAGAGAAACTGAAGAAGTTCATATCTACATATTAAGATGACAAGTCTTTGGCATTGTTGTCAAAGAGGGAGAAATAAGAGTTAAACTATTCCTAAAGGGAGAAATACAAGAGATTGAACAAAGAGGGAGAAATCCTAATACATAGTATGAGGGAGAAAATGATGACTATTGAGAAAGATAATGTATCTACTCATAACATCTACCTAGTAAGAGGGAGATACTGCAGAAGAGAGATATAAGAAGTAATTTAGAAGGAGTTATAAGGATGACACAAAATAATTTTGTAACCTATTCAGAAGATGAAAGTTGCTGATAGAGGGAGAGATTTCAATTCAAAGAATTATTTTCTTTTTGGTAATTTTTTGGTGTTACTATTTTAACCAGGTCAGTTTGGTTGATCATTTTGGTTTGCCATCAATGCCAAAGAGGGAGATTTTTGAAAAAAAATTGATACAAGTATGATAAATATGTTTCAATCATTGTTTTGTCATTGATGTCAAACCTACTTTTTTCTAGTAAGAAAACTATATGAATTAAGTACTATCACTTGTTTGATTGATGAAGAGGATTTGATAAAAAAGATGTAACAATAGAACCTAGAGGAAAGGTTCACTTATGATATAAAAAGGAGTACAAGAATCAACTAAGACAATGATATTATAGTGCATTGATAATCTACTTAAAGTTGCAAAGGCTGGTTACACTAAGCAAGTTAAACAAAGTTTGTCTGCCAAGCTTGACCAAATGGATAGTAGGTGTCAAGCAAAGTTAGTGAAAGCTGAGCAAAAAATCAATTGGAGCTGAGTAAAATTTCATTTTAGTGTATGCTGAGAAAAATAATGGATGCTGAGTAAAGTTTAGTTGATGCCAAGCAATAATAAACTTTAGTTCATGCTGAGTGATTTTGTAGAAGATGTCAAGCAACGTAGTATGTGCCGAGCATTAGAAACAAATTAATGCCAAGCGACAAAATTATTAGAAAGATCATGAATTTGATAGATCTAAGCCAACAAGTTTGTTTTCTTGGATTGCATGAACTAGGTGGAAGATAAGATTGATGAGCTGGTGACATAGAATTCATGGTAAACCATTTTGAGGTGAATTCAAAGAGGATTGAAGGAGAAGTTTCTAGAAGTGATATGGAAAGAGTGGTAGATTCATTGAATCCTATCTAATCTATCCTAACTCTAAATTGGATGATGAAGAATAAACAAAAAAAGATCTTAATTCTCTATTTATAGGGATGGCTGGTCAGAAGCAAGGTTTGTTAGGTGCAAGAACCTAAGGAAGATAAGGAGTCAAGGGTATTGCTTCATCAAGTAACCTAATTAAAGGGTTTGCATTTGCTTGTTAAACAAGAAGGCTTAATGATATAGATACTTGAAGGGTGAACAAGCTATCATAGCTAAAATGTGTGAAAGACAAGCAAAATGGATGACTAAAATAGAGATTTGTAATCTACAAATGGAGTTGTAAGTTGTTATCAGATCAAAGCCTTACTATTACTCTCTAATAATTGTATCAATCTAGTGTAAATCCTTTGGATTAAGGTTGACCTAAAAGTTATTTGTAAATCTTTTAGTTGGGTGACATTCTAAGTGAAGGTTCACTCCTAACAGGGTGATTAAAATCCTTTAACAAGGTCATATTTAATAGTGTGTATTGTAACCTTTAACAGGGTTGGCCTTTCATAGGGCATCACTTCAGAAGAATGAAACAGAGTAGCATGTTACTAGTAGTTTTTCCCAAATTGGGTTTCCACATAAATGATTGTATCAAATGTGTTGTTGAATCTATTATGTTTCATGTTTACATTTTTGCAAATTGATTTGATAGAAACCTACAAGTTTTAAGTGAATGCATAACCTTATGGATGCATGAATGATGATAAATGTTTTATGGGTTCACTAAGCTATGAAAAGTTTTATTTATACATCTGGACTTTGAATAACTGATTCACCCCCACCCAGTTATTCTAAAGAATTCCAACAAGAGGTTGTATATTTTTATAAGGAAATGGTTTTTTAACACCTAAGAAGGAATCACCTCTAAGAGAGAGTTAACTTTAAAGAAGAACATATTCCTCCCCCCCCACCCCCAGTTATTCTAAAGAATTCCAACAAGAGATTGTATCTTTTTTTAAGGAAATGGTTTTTTAACACCTAAGAAGGAATCACCTCTAAGAGAGAGTTAACTTTAAAGAAGAAATGTTGGCATGAGAGTGTTTTGAATCCATAACATGCACCCCCTTTAGTTCTCTTGACCTAATGGAGAACCTCATTTTTATTTTTCACTTTTGTTTATTTATTTTGATAAGGTCCTTGTCTATTAGTCACATGAAGTGGGTTGGATTGTGGTCTTTGAGCTCTTGATAATTTGATATTTGAATTTTAGGAGTTTGTTTCCCTTCTTATCTCTCTTTTATTCTTTTTATTCCTTTCCTTTTCTTTTCTTTACTTGTTTGTTCTATCCTAAGTTGGAGTTAGAAATTTTTTCAAGCATTTGGGGGTGTTAAGTACTCTTCTATCCCCTACAACCTTAATGTAGGTCAATCCATGAATGAATGAATGCTTAGATATCTTTCATCAGAGATTAGAGTCTTGGTGTTTCAAGGGTATTTGGAGATTCTCATACCCATGACACCTTGACGCCCCAAAGCTTTGATGCATGAGGGCCTAAAGCCTCAATGGTTGCTAGTTGAGTAGTTGGAATTTTCATGTTTTAAGGATCCTAAAAGATCCTCAAAAATTTGACACCTCAATAATCTAATTTATTGATTCTTGACTAGGTCTCAGACATGACATCATCCAAAAATCCCCTATATAGGGGTGGTGACACCCCCATTTTGTCTTTTTTTTTTCATAAACATTAAGTCTTTTGAGAGACAAATCCATTGATAATGAAATTAATGAGTATTTTGTACATCCCATCAATGTGTTTTTGTTATCTAATTCATCATCCCTATTGTGTGGTTATTACCCATCTCCCTTCTTATCGGGTTGATTTTCTTTTATGTCTTTATTTATTTTAGTTTTTATGTGTATTTGATTTTGGTTTTTAGTTGCCTTTGTCTAGGGATCTAGATGTTATATTTGGTAGGATTTTTTTGTTTTGTGTTTTTTCCTTTATTTTGATAGTTTTATCCTTAAGACATAGAGAATAACCATCATAGGTTAGCTATCTTCATATATGCCTCTTTAAATAAACCCTAAGTGTTCTAGTATCATGGCATCAAGGATCTCATCACCCCTAATACCCCAAAGGAGTTAGGGATCAAATGATCCTTTATTTTTTAATCTACTTTGTTAACCAAGTTTAATGTCTTTGAGGTGTCATAAACAACCCATCTCTAATCCCTAATTCTCATGATCAAGTTTTTGAAATATAATACCTTTAAGGAATCATGGGTAGTGTGACTACTAACCCCCCAAAAGGTAGACTAGGGATCATGCATCCCTAATCCTTGAATTATTTGAGAAACTCCATATAGACAATAGAGAGAAACTTTGAATTCTTTGATAGTGTAGAAGATTATGAAATAGAAGTTGGAGAAGGGCTATGATTATTTGCTCTAATTGGTATGGATGAACACGTAAGACTTTCTAAAAGTGTAAAGAAAAAATTAGTTATAGAACTTTAGATAATTTTCTTACAATGGATGTGGAAAAATTGAGATCACTTATTGATATTAAAATTATTAATTCCAATGGAGGGTGCTCTCCTTAATACCACAAACACATAACATGAATAAAGAAATAACAAAAAATTGTGAGAGAAAAATGGGCTTCTTATTGTCATTGCAAATATGAAATTATAGAATTTTGAATTACAATATGCAAACTCACATGGGTGCCTTCATTACTAATGAAGGGTGGTCCCCTTAACACCACAAACATATAACATAAAGAAATAAACAATAGAAACTTACAAGAATAAAAAAATGGGCTTCTTATTATTGTCACAAATACAACATTATAGATGCAAACCCACATGGGTGTCTTCCTTACAATAATTTGCAACATAGAGCTGCAAACTATTACCTAGAGATGTCCTAGATAATGTAAAAACATTCATTTTTCACACCATATAAGAAGTTTCTAGACATCAAACCCTAACCCTTGAGACTAACTAACCCTAAAACTACATATAGAGTTGGCTAGATACACATTTGGTAATTATTTTGGAAAATTTGGTCAATCTGACTTTGAAATGCCATGAATTTTGAACTATTGCTCTAATTTTCTATTATAACTACATTATAGAATACGATCCTTAATTTTTTATTCCAAGATTATACCAAAGTTATGCAAAATTGATGAATACTCATGATATGGCACTGAGCCTCAACTGGTAGGATGATATATCCAAGATGAACATACACCTGTGAAATTAGGACATTCTAAGCTCATCAGTGACTTACTAAGTAGCAAGCCTCTAGAAACAACAACTTTGCATTAAGACAACCCTAATTTAATAAACAAAAAGAAATATTTTTGGGTGATGCAAGATTTCTCTTATACCTAGGATGCTCCTACATCAGACACTCAAAGTAATTTGACATGTGACCCCATCATGTCTCAAGTGTTCAGAGGAAAACCAATATGGTTAACCTCCTCCCTTGATAGCCATGATGAATCTTCTACTAGTCTCACTTTCCATTTGACCAAGCACTCTTCATAAGTTTTGTTCCTTATAGTTTTTCCAACATGATAGTCCAACATCTCCTTAATCTCTTGTGTAGTTGGACTATGACACAACACAAGGTAGGATAATCCCAAAAGGAGATGTCCTCACCCCCAAAAATATAACCACACATCAAAAACACAACAACAAGAAACAATAATGCGAGATCTGATACTAACAATAATTCATTCATAAGTATAACTAATTACATGCAATATGCCTGACTATAAGACCTTCTGGGTTAGGGCCAAATACAAACATTAATTAAAAAATCAATTCTACAAGATCCAAAAAGATCCAACTTACAAACCAATCTCAATTAGTCTAGATATACAAATAGATAAGATCACCAAGAAGAATCCACACTTGTACCCTCAGGTCCACCAAGAGATCCTTTAGTTACTAAGTCGTAGCTCTAGCTCTTCAAATTCACATCTATTCTTTATTTCATCCAAAATAAATAATTAAAAGACTCCACAAGACCCCTAATTATACCAAGTTAAGCCATAAGTCATCCTTGAACACAAATTAAACACAAGTACATAAATTAAATGCCATAAGTCGGCCTGCAACAACAATTAAATGTCCAAAAATTGATATCTGAGTAAAATCATTATATCTCGTAGCTCTGATTGAATTAGAAATCATGCTTCAAATTTTTGTAGATATTTAGGTCCTATAAAACCAAATAAATGTGCAAAGGCTGATTCCTCAAGGAAAAGTGTGCATCCATCCTAAAATTCACATACAACATACTGTCGTGAAAAACTACCAGAAATTGATACTCTAGGAGAATCACCATATCTCCCAACCTATAATGAATTAGGACTTGTTCTCTTGATAAAAGGAAGTACTCTAGTCCCTCTTATATATATAAAGTTCAAAACCTCTCATTAATTAAGGGCAATTAGTTATATACTTTGTAACAAGCACCTAGAAACCAAAAAAACATAGTTCCAGCTGCAGGTAAAAATAGTTCAAACTTCAACTCAATCCATCCAATCTTTATGAAATTATGAGGAAAGGTTATCAAATGTGTCTCCAACACATCCCTAACCATAAAAACATAACTCCACCAAAATCCAAGCTTGATTCTCCTCAATACTTAACCAAAATCTCTCCAAATATGTAGGATTGTAGGCAAGCCTAGGATGCTCTTGCGTCAAACACCTTAGGTTTGAAAAGATGTTCTAGTAACTAGAAAAACATCTTTTGGGATTCAACACATAAATCCCAAACTAGTTCTTCACATACACATCCTTAAAGTCTTCAACTTGCATACTCTTTCCCTTGTTTTTCTTCTTTACATCCACCACAGGTATTCCATAAGTCTTCTTTCCATGCTGATCTCTAGCCTTTTCAGAATCTACCAACTCAACTCCGTTGCCAATACTCAGGTTCTTCCTACTGAGCTCCTCATTCTACAAAAGAATCAAAGAAACTTCCTACCATCTTTCTCAATAGTAAACATATTCCTAACATAATCATGCACAACCCTGCAATCATGCTACCAAGGTCTACCAAGTAACACATGACAACTGTTCATATCCACAATATCACACAACACTTCATCGTTATACTAACTAATTTGGAAATCAACAAGGCATTGCTCCCTCACTTTCAAAGCATACTCACCTTACAACTAGCCAGTCCTATAAGGATAAGGATGTCTCACTCTCTTCAAACCAAGTTTCTAAACCATCTCCCCAACAACAAGGTTATTAGTACTACCACCATCCACAATCACCTTGCAGATTTTACCACCAAACTTACAACAAGTCTTGAACAAACTAGTCCTCTGACAAGAATCTGATGCCCTCTCACCAACCAGTACTCACTAAGACAACAAAATTTCCCCTTCCTTAGGCTAACTATCCTGGACTGCAACCTCATTCACAACAGTAGTTGTAAGATCTATGCCCTTCTCGACCACACTTGAAACAATTACCTCTGAACCCACCTCCACCTATCCTCTTTTTCTAATGAGAAAGTTTTGGTTCACCTTCTGCTTTTGGTTTAGCTTGTGCTGAACTATCCTGCTTCTCCTTCACTCAGGAACTACCTTGATTCTTCCTCTTTAACTTCTCCTCTACTCTCAAAGTATACTAATAAGAATACTCAATTGAAGAAATATTTAGCATACCAACCTCATCCTAAATATTGAATCTCAAACCATTAATATACTGTGCTACCTTCTCTTTTGATAATTCTCTATGCCCAGACTGAATAGTCAACTTGTAGAACTCCTTTGAATAATATTTCATAGTCATATCCTTTTGCTTTAGATTCTACAACATCTTAAAAAACTCAAGTTCATAATTAGTAGGAATGAACTTAGCTTTCAACTTAGTCACCATCAACCTCCATCTAGTAATCTTCATTTCACCTTCCTCTTCTCTATCTCTCTTTAGTTCTTTCCACCAAAGAGCAACATGCCCCTTTAGCTTAGTTTATGCCAAGCTTACTTTGAGTGGATCCTTAATATCCTCAAGCTCAAATTAGTCTTTTAGTTCACTAATCTAATCAATTAGTTCTTTAGGATTCAAAGTACCCGAGAAATTAGAAACCTCCATCTTATGCTTCAGCTTCAACTGAGATCTAGGTCTAGCAAACTGACCACCCTAGTTCCAATAGGTCTCTCCACATGATCAATTCTATCATCACCACTAGATCTAGTAGCTTCAAAGTCTTCGACAACTTCCTCATAATTTCCTTCAGTACCCACATGCCTAGGTACACCACCTAAAGCACTCACAATTTCAACAATCATGCCACTCTTCATCAAATGCAATCTCAGATCTAAACTCTTCTCTCATCTTCTTTGAGATCCATTCTTCTACATCATCACTAAGATCATTAATTTCCCTAGGGTCCAATCTTTTTCGAGGCATCTTCCAAAATTTTAGCAAAACCTAATTAAAAAATCCACCTTTATCTAGAAGATCAATCAGCCACAAGGTCAACCTTCTTTGCAAATCCTGGTACAAACTACCTTAACTTTGGTGATTTGTCTACACACTTAGGAACAACCTTCACTCTGATACCACCTAATGTAGTGTAAGGCAAGAGAATCCCTAAAGGAGATGTCCTAGCCCCTAGCAATATAACCACACAATGAAAAAGTGCAAGGTAGGAGAATCTCCAAAGGAGATGTCCTAGCCCCCAACAATATAATCACACAAAAGAAACACAACAACAAGAAACAATAATGCAAGAAATAATTTATTCATAAATATAACTGATTACATGCAATATGCCCATCTATAAGGCCTTCTAGGTTAGGTCCAAATACAAATAGTAATTACAAAATCAGTTCTACAAGATCCAAAAATATCCAAATTACAAACCAATCTTAGCTAGTCTAGATATACGACTAGACAAGAACACCAAGAAGAATCCATACTTGTATCCTCAGGTCTACCGAGACATCCTCTAGCTCCTAAGCCATAGCTCTAGCTCTTCAAATTCACATCTATTCTTTATTTTATCCCAACTCAATAATTAAAAGACTCCACAAGACCCCTACTTATACCAATATAAGCCACAACTTGTCCCAGAACACAAATTAAATACAAATACATAAATTAAATGCCACAAGTCAGCCTGCAACAACAATTAAATGTTCAAAAATCGACATCCAAGTAAAATTGCAATATCTTCTAGCTATAATTGAATTAGAACTTTCATTTTGAACTGTGGGTAGATATTTAGGTCTTCTAAAACCCTTTAAGTTTCTAAAGTCTGATTCCCCAAGGAAAAGTGTGCATCCATCCTGAAAGTCACATACAATAGACTATTGTGCAAAACTGCAAGAAATTGATACTCTAGGAGAATTGACATATCTCCCAACCTATAATGAATTAGGACTTGTGCTCTTGAAATAAGGAATTAATCTAGGCCTTCTTAAATATATAAAGTGAAAATCCTATCATTCATTAAGAATAATTAGTTATATACTCTGCAATAAGCACCTAGAAATAAAAAAAACACAGTTCCAACAACAAGGTAAAAACAATTCAAACTTCAACTCAATCCATTCAATCTCTATGAAATCATGAGGAAAGGTTTTCCAATGTGTCTTCAACACATCACTAACCATGAAAACATAACTCCATGAAAATACAAGCTTGATGCTCCTCAACACTGAACCAAAATCTCTCTAAACATGCAGGATTGCAAGCAAGCCTAGGATGCTCCTGCATTAGACTAGCTACTGGAATACTCCATTGCGCATCTGCAACTTCATCTCCATCACCTCCTTCATAATAATATATCAAATTTGAGATGTTAAATATTGGTGAAATTTTTAGTTTAGCAGGCAACTCTACCTTACAGACATTTCTAGAATCATGTCTTTTTATTTTCTTGCATAGTACAAACTTCATCATTTTTAGCTTATTATATGTACCCACTAGGAAACCCTCCTTTCTCAAATGAACCATGACTTCATCTCCAATATGAAATTCCTTATACCTCCTTTCACATCTTCCTTAGCCTCATATTGCATATTCATCTTTGTAATGTGTTTCTTCACCCCCTAATGGATGTTCTTCAAATATTCAACACAATCTTCCACTTCAACACTACTTATTTCTCCTTTATCCAACTATCTTAATTCAAAATCATTTCTGGGACTACTGTTGTATAAAATCTAGAATGGTGATTTACTAGTGTTCCTTTTGAAAAAATTATTTTATGCAAGTTTTGACTATGGTAAAATTAGATCCAATCCCTTTGGTTTATCTCTAACCAAGCATCTCATCAAATTCCCCAAACTCTGATTCATAATTTCTATTTCCCCATTAGTCTATGAATGATGTGATGAATTGAACTTCAAGTTTGTCTTCAATTTATTCCATAATGTATGCCATAAATACCCAAAAAACTTGGTATTTTAACCTAATACTATACTCTTTGGCAGACCATGTATTCTCACCACTTCTCTAAAATAACTCTGCCACATGACCACCATCACTAGTCTTCGTATAAGGAATGAAATGTGTCATCTTTGAAAATTTTTCAACAACTAGAAATATTTAATCATGCCCTTGATGTGTCCTTGGTAAACCAAGAATGAAATCCATAGTAACATCTTCCCATGGCTTCTTAGGTACAAGTAATGGTTGATATAACCCCATATTTTTTCTTTACTCCTTTTGCCATCTGACATACTTTACAACTCTATACAAACTTTTTCACATCTTGCTGCAACTATGGATATTAATAATTCTCAACAACCAAAGAAATGGTTTTATCTCTAGCAAAGTGTCCAACACACTACTACATTTAGGCCTAAATTGCATAGCAGGCCATCACAATTTGGAGGACCACTCATCTCTTGAGTGACAATACCATGAATTGGTTCCTGTCAGACAGGTGTTAGACTTTTGTTGTCACAAATTGCGATGACAAGGGCATTTGTCACAATTGCAATGGATAAAGATGTCATAACTCAGATGAAGGAAAGGGAAAGACTTCATCTTCATACTTTCACAATTAAGATAGTAAATCATTGCAAAGATGATGTCTTAGGCCTTCGCTCTACCCTCCCAATTACAATGATTGTGTGATAGTGGCGCTATGGGAGCGATGACTATTCATTGGAACTGTCTATCCCAATTGTGATGACAATGTTGAAGGAGTGATGAATATTCGTCAGAACAAGCTATCATAATTGTAATGACATGCTAAATTACTATTAAAAATATTGGTAGAAAATGTTGAATAAGTATTCCCAGTTTCCCCACGAGGACATCACGAAGAGGCTCAAAGTTAGCTATAATGCTCTAGGGAAGAAAGAGAAGGAGATGTTCTTGGATGCAACATATTTCTTCATTAGAGAAAGAAGAAGTGTGGCCATTGTAGCATGGGACATTGAGTTTTATGGAACACTTGGTTGGGGAACTCTTTTCAAAATATGTCTTGTTGAGGATCACAAAGATGGTCAAATAAGAATGCACAATCACTTGAGGGACATGGGGAGGGACATTATAAATGGACAACCACCTTACTACCTTTGGTCTCCAAAGTAGGTTGTCAAGATGAAGTCAATGCCTTCTTGAATAGATTCATTAGTTATGGCATGGTTTTTCCTTTGGTCTTGAGATATTCCTTCTCAACAGGTGAAGTCAATGCCTTCTTTTATGGCTTTAATAATCATGGATAGGGCACCCAAATTCTCTAGTTATAATTAGCTCTAAAATATTTCTTATGTTTACTTTGATAATTCAAGAAGCAATACGAGTCTAAGGAATAACAATATATTCACATAGTTAGTTGTCATGAAATCATAGGTTAATGTTGAGATTCACTTGGTTTTGAGAATAGTTTAATATTCTCTACTAATTAGGGCCAAACACACGTAGGTGGAAGCTCATTTGGCCCCACCTCCACTAACATCTAAATTCCTTGTTAACATCTAAAATTCATTCATTCATTAATAAAATTCATTCATTGCATTAATAAATTTCCCATTAACATCATACCATTGATTTGATAAACTTGAGAATGCCACTCTGAATCAAGAATGCACGTGCAATTGCCTTCTCTATGCATGGACAATAGGTGAAACTGAAAAAAACCACCATGTTTACATATATTTAATAGATCTATGCAAATCTCTACCGAAAATGCAAACCTATTGGGTTCTTTTAGCTCCACCTAATGTCATATGCATATGAATTAAGATCACATATTGAACTATGGCATCCTTTTGCATTGCCTGAAACCAAAAGATTCACATATTTAGTTGGCATGAAATCATAGGTTACTAATGAGATTCACTTGGTTTTAGGAATAGTTTAATATTCTCTACTAATAAGGACTGACCACATGAAGGTGGAAGCTCATTTGGCTCCACCCACTTGAAAATCTAAATTCTTCCTTAACATCTAAAATATTTAAGAAAGGATCAATCTTTAAAGTACCTGGAATGTCCTTATTGTCTCCTACTACTCTCAAGGGAAGTTCACATTCATTGCTCATGAGAAATTCATCACAATTCTTTAGTGATTCTCATATATCTAACATGGGCACATCCAAAAATGTCCTCATCATGTTCTGCATAAAATGAATCCAATATTAAAAATGCCCCCTAAGAAAAAATAGTTCAAGTGAAATAAACACATGAAAAATGAGAGAGAAAAGAAAAAATCTACTTACCAATAGGCATTGCCATCGCATCTGTGGCCATGCTATGTATTGAGTGAGTTTTATTGTTTTTCTATTGTGCCAAGATCTCTTAGTTTATATACATACATACATACATACATACATAGACACACACATATGTGTGTGTATGTATGTATATATACACATATATGCATGTACATATGCATACATGTATATATGTACATACATGCATATACAAAGATCACAAGGGTGCACACACACACACACACACACACACACACACATACATAGATATTGTTGGAAATATAAGAAGAGTAACTGAGAGGGGAGAGCTGAATCAGTTACTACAAAAATAAATCCCAGATCCCTTAGATGTCAGTATAGAATAAAACTCTAAAAACTTAATTATGCTGATGCTTGGTAAACAAAGAAATGTTGTAACTTGGTAAATACTAAAATTGCTCACTAAATACTTATCATGAAAATATTAAGATGTTATTTGTGATTATTTTAAATTTATTGCAAACACATAAAATAAATAGCATGAACACATTTGATACCAAGATTTAATGTGGAAACCCAATTTGGGAAAAACCACCAATTGCAACTAGTTACTGATTTTCACTCTTCTGAAGTGAGCCCTGTTAGGAGCCAACCCTATTAATGGTTACAAAACACACTGTTAGAGGATTTAATCACCCTATTAGGAGTGGCCTTGTTAGAGGTATTTAATATAATTTAATAGAACTACCACCTTGTTAGAGGATTTACAAATAGTTGTTAAGCCAACTTTGTTAAGAGATTTAGATCACTGCTACAATGGTTACAGAGTAACAATGACATGCCCTGATTTGGATGCAACTGAATTGCTAATTACATTTCTCAATTTTGCCTTGTGTACTTGATCCTTCTTGATCAAATATATCTTTTCAACTTCTCAAGGATATTATGCTCATCCTTCTGATTCACTTCCTCTTAGCATCATTAGATGTTCAAAAGTCTTCCATGCATTCACTTTCTTCACACTTTCACACACTTTCTATCCCTCAACTTGACCTTTTATCTATATCTTTCTTTTTGTCAAGTCAACTCAAATACAACTTGGAATAATTAATATTCATTTTCTCAGTTGTCTAGAACCAATGGATAAATCAATTGAACTAAATATTCCAAGAAAAGAGAATCCTTTATTGGCCGACCCTACTTGGTAGACACTAACTTAGAAATAATTTTTCGGTATTAACCAAGTGGACTTAGTTAACACTAAATACTCAAAAATTTCCTTTGGTAACTAAGTGAGATCAATTAACACTCATCTTTTGTAGGCTTTCTTTTGGCGCCCGAGTGAACTCGGTAGACACTGCCTTCTAAACTAGGCAAACTCAAGAATGCTCAGTAGCCACAAAAAACTATCTTCAATGCTCAAGTGAGCTCAACATGCACTGACTGGTAATGATATGACATTTTGTTTAACATCAAAGATAATACACAATTAATCAATTGTTCCAACACATACATATATACATACCTACAAAGAGATACATACATACAGACATTTCATGAAACGATCTTACCTCATTTGTACTCCTTGGAGTAGGCCATTTAAGGATAGCCTTCACTTTCTTAGGGTCCATTTTTAGATCTTCTTCTGATGCTACAAATCACAAGTACACCAACTCCTTCACAAAACTACACTTCTTTAGATTTATCAAGAACTTTTCTTCCCTCAACTTACCAAAAACCTTATGATTATGCATCAAATGCTCCTCCAATGTCTTACTAAAACTCAAAATATCATCTAGGTAAACAATGAAAAACTTACCCATAAACTCCTTCAATACCTTATTCATGAGCCGCATAAAAGTACTCGATGCATTGGTTAGCCCAAAAGGCATGACTAAACACTCATACAATCCTTTCCTTTTCTTGAAGGCAGTCTTCCAATCATCTGCTTCTCTTATGCAAATCTGATGGTACCCACTCTTCCTATCTATCTTTGTGAAATAGAAAGCTCCACTCAAATAGTCCATAATATCATCCATCTTCAACAATGGAAATTTGTACTCCATTGTGATCTTGTTGATATCTTGTGAATCTATGCACATCCTCCATTCTTTAGTATTCTTTGGTGCTAATACTACTAGAAAATCACATAGACTCATACTCTCTCAAATAAAACCCTTCTATAACAAATCATGCACTTGTCTATTCAACTTTTCACTTTTTGTAGGTGTCATTCTATGCACTACCTTGTTTGGAAAACTCGCTTCTGGGATCAAGTCCATATGGTGACTGATCTTCCTTAGTGGGGGTAATCCATCAGGTACATTATCTAACACAATATCAGGAAACTCTCCCAAAAAATATATAACTTCTACAAGTACCTCCTCTACTTCTTCTTTACCATCTTTTGGGATTACAAAAAAACACATATGCTCATGTTTCATACCTTTGAGAAACTCATTTTCATTAACAAAACATATTCTGGCAGCACTACATACCTTTTCTTCTTTCTCCTTCAATGGCTTCAGCTTATGTTTCACTCCATCCTTTGTCATAGTGTAGGTATTTTCTCATCCATCATATACATCATGCTTGTCAAACTGAAATGGTCTACCTAGAAACTTATGATATATATCCATAGGTATGACATCACAAAGTGCCTCATCGAGGTAGCTTCCAATCTTGAACTTCACTAGGCACTACTCATTGACCATGACCTTCTAGTCAACTTGCACCTAGGCAAAATAGTATGAACATGGGTGTTTCTACCTTTGGAGATCTAACTTCATGACTATATTTTTTGACACCATATTGTCAGTGCTTCCATCATCAATGATCACATCACAAAACTTATCTTCACATTTGCACCTAGTATAAACAAACTCCTCCTTTGATTAGGTTCATTCTCACCACTCAAAACAATTCTTCTATTAACTAAGACTTCTCCTCTTTCAACATCTTTAGAATGGGATGATTTGTCATCTTCATAAACATGGGCAACTCTAGCTTGGGATTCTTTTCTCTGATCTATTCTTCCTTGGCACTAGAAATATTCAAATGCTCTATGCCCTTCTTCTTCATAGTTAAAACATTTTCTATAGAAACCTCCTCTTCTAGATCCTTGCCCTCTTCCTCTTTCTCTACGATCTCTATTGTTTTGATAATTTCCTCTTAGGTTTTGACTTCTACTTCTGGCCTCATCCTTATTCTTCTTATAATCATTTTTGCCTCCATAAGTCCATCTGCCAGATATTCCATCGTGACCTCTTCTACTATTCTTGTTATTAAACTTCTTGTTTAGACTTTTCTAAACTCTTAGGGAAAACTAGTATGCCTCTTCAATACTATTCATTTAGACTAGACTCAACTCCTCCTGAATGCTTTGCCTTAGCCCATTGAGATAATAGGAAAATTTCTCTTTTTTTAGCTTCTACATGGCCAATTCCAATGAGAACTTGATAGAACTCCTCGATATACTCATAAATAGATCTTCATGCTTGCTTTAATCCTTTCATTTTCTTTAGCAGATCAAGTTCATAAATGATGGGAATAAATTGTCACTTCAATTTAGCTATCACTTGATCCCATTTGGTGATATTGTCCTTCCCCCTTCTATTTCACTTCAATTGAATCTCCTACCATCAGATCTTCACATGTCCCTTTAGTTTTTCCTTTGCAAACTTGACCCTATCAAGATCCTCAATATCAACATATTCAAAGTATTCCTTTGATTCATTGATCAAATCGATCAACTCCTCTGGGTTAAGATTTCTAAAAAATGTGGGAACCTCAAACTTAGGTCATTTTCCAATTTTGGAGATGACCTTTAAAATTATTTCTTCTTCAAGTTTAGAACTTCCTTTTCTTCAACAATTTCTTCTTCTTCACTTTCATCCTCACTTTCATCTCTTATGCCAAGATTTATCCCTTAACACATTTGTTCTACCAAAGCTTCCAACTATCTCTTGAGGGCTCTTGAACCCTCAAGTCTAATGCCTATTACTCTTCCACCACACTCTCTTTGTGGAGGTATTTTTATGCTTCTAATAAAACCCTAGTACAAACTATATCAAAATTGGCAATCTATCTACACACTTAGCCCAAACCACGGTCCTAGTGAAATTGCCTCACAATCAGCAATCTAATTACACACTTAAGAACTCCTACTTTGATACCACTTGATGAAGGGTGCTCCCGTTAATGCCAAAAACATAAAACATAAACAAAGAAACAATAATAATTTGTGAGAACAAAATACATGCTTATTATTGTCACCGCAAATGTGGCATTACAAAATTTGAAATACAATATGCAAATCCACATGGATGCCTTTTGTTGGTAAACAAATTTGTCTTCAAATAAAAATCCCAAAATGACCCTTACTTGCCCAAACATGAAGACATAAAAATCCATCAATAGTTGGGTCACTTTTCCATTGGATTGTGTAAGCACCCTCTAAATTTTATAGGGTACAACTCCCTGGTTAGATATGCAAAGAATTAGATTTAAGAAATGCTTTAACCTGAAAGCGAAGGCTTCCATCACTATTCTTAGATGGGGGGTACATAATTATAAAAGAAATAAGAAGAAATGACTTCCACATACGACAATGGAGACACGCCATCCCTCCACCCACACATGCATTAAGAAAGATTAAGAAAATATTAAATGAATTAGAAAAATATCTGCAACAAATGAATTTAGTAACCAAATATGATTCCACAACTCAACCTTAATCCACTCCTAGATCAAGAAAAAGATCAATTCAAAGAAAACAATCTTCGAAAACAATGGAAGTTCCATTCAACCAAATATTATACAATTTTTGAATATTACCAACATTCTAAAATATTTGTGGAAAACTAGATTAGAAAACTAGACTAAAACGAACATCTCTGATTACAATAAAAAACTAACCCCTATACATCCTATGTTTCCCCTCATATGTGGAACAATGTCTATAGGAAAGTGGAACCCGCCAAAAATTATTAAATATTCTATAAATAAGCTTCTTGTTCTTTCTCCTCTGTTACCATAATCGATTCTTTGAAAAATTTGCATTTATTTACCTTCCCCATAACTTTTCAGTTATTAAAATTGATTCATTTTCCCTGTGCTAGTGTGTATTCAAGTCCTTTTGCTTTAATAACACTTATTATTATTATAATGTTGGGTCATCATTTAAAATGAATCTTATTGTACCACATTGAGCCTTTATATCACCTTTATCATAATCTTCGATGATGTTTGGTAGTTATAAAAATTATGTTTATGAAAGAGGAAAAAGAGAACACTTGTCATCTTGGGAGCATATATACTTTGAAAAGTGAAAAATATTTTTAATTAAGCTTCATCTGATTCTTCCTCTTTCCTCGAGCTCGGGCCAACTGTTGGTAGGATTCCATTCCAAGTCTCGAAAGAGTCCACGGAGATCATAGGAATGATCATCATGTTTACTTCCCCTAAATATTGATTCAAGTGAATGAAAATATAAATTTAGAACACATTTCCCTAAATGATGAGCATCGACATCAACAACCATAGTCTTCTCTATCCCTAATGAACCACATAGAACAAGTGATAATTTCACGCCATCTGTGATAACATCTTCAAGACCAACTTCTTTTCTAAAATTGAACTTTGAAAAGTTATCAATGTTTCTAAATGGAATTTAGTAAAATAATTATCATGCATGTCAGTGCTCCATCACAAAAATTTGACCACAATCTATCATAATGAGCTCTCGGGTAGACCTTTTACATCCTGTATATTGAGTGTCTTCCGATCTGATACGAGTTGGGAAATGTGGATATTATAGCACGTGGAAGCCTCCCCTTTCTCATATATCATAACCCAATCTTCGGTGTTTGAGGTCACCTTTGTCATCACCACGTGAAATACCTCTTATATCCTTGATTCACATTTGAGCATTCTCATCGATTTCTGATGCAAACATTTATATATTCAGTAAACTTTGAATCATGTACCAAACATTAATTTCTAAATCCATTGAAGGTATTGATAACCCAATTTCATATGTAGACTCCCATTGGTATTTACATTGTAGAATGATAAATGGGCTAGAACATTATCAACATCGAGCTACCCTTTAATGCTGTGTCAACATTCCACATATTCATAATCCATATTTTGTAGGCATACCTTAGCATTCTGTCAAATAGTTCACGTGCCTTGTTTGTACCTCTATGCTTCACTCAAATTTGATGCCTATGTAGATTGTGATGTTCCAACGACTTCAATCAGTGCTTAGTGACATCTGTTCTATTCAAGAAATCACACAAATGAAATTTGGGACTCTACTATGAGCATGTATTTTTGAAGCAAATGTGCACGCAGGCACCTACACTATAGAGGATGGGTACATCTATAGTACCCATGTCTAAGCATGAATACCCATAGCTTGGCTATGGATGTGTACCCAGATAGATTCTCGGTATCTTGGAGACCACAGATTATGATGCCCTCTTTCAAAGAAAAATGTTGGCACCTGATGACATTCTTCAAGATAAGTAGGTAGACTCATGAAGGAGTGTTTGGCAATTGATGAGATTTGGAGTTTGAGGTGAGGTGGCTTCTACTTGTGTGGCCATGAGTTAGGACTAACCTCATTATCATAAAGCTTCTTGCTTATGAAATGAAGTTCTTATCTTTGAGATGTGGTGTCATATTACAATTCACAAACATCCTTAGTCTAATTTACCTCATTTACAATAATCTTAATGTTTACAAGCTGGTCCCAACTCATTATGATAATCACTAGGGCCTCACCATCATTGATATTACAAGGATGCGGGGTCCCATTGAACCTCAACATAGAAGGACACTCTTTTTCACTTGAGAGGCTTAATGTACTCAAAAATTAAATAGACTTTTTTTTGCTATGTTGAGTATGGCAGGCTCTGCCCAAATATCCTAAGACCGAAACCCGCTGTTAGTGATTCTACTTTCTCCAGTGTTAACTTTCCCTCTCATGGTACTACTACAATTGTAATTACCTTCATGTCACTCATAGCTTTGGAGCTAAAGTCTTCACTCATGCACCAATAATTGTGTTCTTGAGTTTATTTTTTTGACATCTTGGAGTTTGAGCTTATTGAAATTGCACCATTTTGGCCTTTGAACTTGATGCTATTCCTTAATGCCTTAGCCAAAAAATTAGTGTTCTGAACTTGAATTTGAACATTTGGACTAAACACTAAATATTCCCCTTTTGAACTGGTTTTGTACCTGAGAACCTGAAGTGTCAAATTGTACCTTATAAATGAATCTTGAAACTGAACTGTCAAAGCATTGAATTGCATTACAAACTCGACAAGATGAACCTTTGAACTTATCAAATTATTGAACTGCTAAACCTATTCAACAAGTACAAAGTGGTTTAGAACCACTTCACAAAATCCAAATCTATTTGAACTTTGACACATGTGTCATTTGGTTCACTATTATGACAATCAATCTAAACATTGTCTTCATGAAACAAGACCAAACAAAGAATTTTCCAATATGTATTAGGAGGGACTAAAGAGGAAAATATGGAGTGTTGTCAAGGGGAAGAATTTTCCAAGTTCTAAAATTGGGGTCAAAACACTAGCTAACATTGGCTCTAACTTGGGAGTATGTACATGAGATGCGCATAAATAATCCAACAACCTCTGGTAGAAGGAACAATTCCTAGTCCATTAGGTAGCAAAGTCAGAGAACATAAAAGAAGAAAGGGTGCTGCTTGTGGGGAGAGTAGGGAAACTACCAAAACACCAAAGTGGAAAGCAAAACAAACTACCCTAAAAACCTAAACTAACAACAAAGTGCCAATAAATTGAAATAAGGAAATCTTATATATAGATATGTACTAGTGAGGAGACCTCACCATAAGGAACATGAATAAAAGAATGACTTACACAAAGCCATTCACGAGCTGATTGAAGTAGGAGAATATTTTGAACAATAGCTTGCATCCTCATGAAAGAACCCAACACCACTTCATTTGGATAGACTCATGGTTGCTGCAAGTGAAATTGATGTTGCACACGAATTTGGAAAAGTATAGACTTTTCTCAAAGAGCCACAATTCATCATTAATTTCAGAATTCCCCAAGTCCTCTAACACATAATTTTCACTTCTAGCATAGAATTTTTAGTATCATTAGTAAGCTCAAACTAGAAGAATTCATGCTCCAACACCCAAAAAGAGTATATGACATCATTTTCAAACTATTTATATGAAACAACAACATTGTCAAAACAAATGGAATAGAAAACATCACATGTATACCTGGATCAAATACAACAACACATACATTTTGGAATCTCCAGGACATACATTGTAAGATACCCAATTTGTTGACCCACATACTGAACTTCCCTTCACTTGACCAACTGCAAATTCAATGTCTTCCCCTTTCATAAAATTCATCAAAATAGTAGTATCAAATTTGTTGCAAGGACAACCCTTCAATAGATGTGTTGGTGGTCTTCTTCATAAGAGAATGATCATCATAACAAAATGAACCACACAAAAGTGCCCCATCTTCTATATTTGAGACATCTACCACCATTTGTGTTGGATAATCTTCCTTATTTTCCATCTTGCTATCCTTTGAATAGGACACACTCACGCTACCTTGGAGTTGAAAAATATTGATATCGTTATTATCGGAACACATAGCATTAGCTTATCATTAATATGGGAAAGTGCCACATTAAAAATATTTCATCCTTTTGGATAACAAGAGCTAACAATAGGAAATATTAAACATTCACCTTCATTTCTAACATTTGACCCAAAAAATGTGACTCCTCCTTTAGCAAACTCACTTGCACATCTTTCTCAAACACGCCACTTTTAACATGGTCACATTCAACTTCTTCAATCATAGGGTCTATCTTTACAATAATGATCCCATCTTTCTTGGCTGCAATTAAATTAGAAAGCTCCCTATCTAAAACCAAAGTTGGAAATACATCAATACTTGAGGTCATTGTAGAGGAGCATTATTGCACAACATGTGTTAGTGGGCCATTTGTTTTCCCTTCTTGAGGTTATAACATTTCTTTAACCAAAAATATCTCTTGCTCCAAGTTCATTTCCACATTAATCCCTTTGGCAAAACTTCTAGTCACAACAAAGTCCTTTTTAAAACAAGCTTCAACATCATTTTCACTATCAACATTATCAAGAAGATCGACTGTTGCACCGCCTTCAAAATAAAAAGATTCTAGAATGGGGTCTTCTTTAGCATTCACACACAAAGAATCACTATTTACTATCTTCCATGACATTTAAAGATTCATATTCTAGCTAGGCATTATTAGAAAGCATTTTGATAAGATCTTCAAGAAAAAGATGATCATTACAACCTTCAAATGTGAAACTTTCTATATGAGGAGAAAGAGAAATTTGGGATGACATGTCATCATTCTTGTTTAGCACTTCTTTATTTTTGTCAAAGATATTCTCATCCTTTAAAAATGGATCAACAAGAGGTTGAAGTAAATCGGATTAGACTCCTTATTCATTTATGACAAGGTGATTGAAATAAATGGACAAAACTGAGATAACCAAAGCTTCTTCTCTGTCAACTTTCAGCTCTTCATTAGCTATGATACCTTTTTCTGATATACTTGCAACACTTTATTCTTTTTTCCTAACTCTTTCAACTTGTGGAATCTGACACAAAGGATTCTCAATAATATCCAAGATGCGGAATCAACATCTATACTCATATTATTCCTAATAGCTCAAGGAATGTTTCTTTATAGTTGTCCATGAACTCGTGTAACACTTTATCCTCCATCAAATAAAGTTCCATGAGAGAGGGATCTTTCCTTGGTCTTCTAATGACTTTCATGTTTGAAATGGTCTTTATATAGAGTCACCAATCTCTAGCATCCAGAGATAAACATGAAACTAAGGAAATAATTATAGATACTAATCTTCATTTCCATTCCCCAAAATAGTTGCCAAAAATCTATTGGTAAACAGATTTGTCTTCGAATAAAATTCCCAAAATGACCCTTATTTTCCCAAACATGAAGACTAAAAAAGCCACCAATAGTTGGATCACTTTTCCATTGGATTATGCAAGTGCCCTCTAAATTTTATAGGGTACAACTCCCCAGTTAGATATACAAATAATAAGATTTAAGAAATGCTTTTAACCTAAAAGCGAAGGCTACCCTCACTATTCTTGGATAGGGGGGCAAATAACTATAACATAAATAAGAAAAAAGGACTTCCACATATGGCAATGGAGACACGCCGTCCCTCCACCCATTCATGGATTAAGAAAGATTCAGAGAAGATTAAATTAATAGGAACAATCTTTGCAACAAATGAATTTAGTAATATGTCATGCCCAAAATACAAGGGCAAAAACACACACTATTTTTTAATTTTTATTTTTAAATAATAATAATTAGGTTCACTAAGATTTGAGTCTGATTTGTAGAGAAGGAATAGGTTTACTACATTACATCATAAGTTTATAATCATGAGAAGGAAAACATCGTTAAAGTTAAATGCTCGTTATTAAATTGGTATCCACATTTGAATAACAATATAAGTTGAACTTAAATTTAACTAAGAAAAAAAAATTAACATTATCTTACTAGTCTAACATAAACTTGTTTAAACATAACAAACTTATTGGTTAAAAATTTTATTTAATTTAAATCTAAATTAATCAATTTGCAAACAACTACATGATCTTTAAAACTAAGCTAACTTAATTTATTAAATTTTATAATTTAAGAAGGACACTTAATTATACTATTATAAAAATATTTAAAATTAAACTAGCTAAGCATGTATACCAAACTATACTATCTAAATATATATAAAAAAATAAACAAACTATCATCTAACATTAATCTTAATCAAATTTAAAAACTTTAAATAAAAACTAAACTATCAAAATTTAACTATCATAAGTTCTAAACTAATCCTAAATTATAACTAACCTTACAAAAACTTTTAAATAACAAATCAAACTAAACTAAATACTAACTATCCTAACATTAATACTAACCTAGTATTAATACTAACCTACTAATCTTCCACTACATCCTACTTTCCCTTCCACCTACCACGCCTAAACCTTCTTACATGCTGACCTAAGCCTACATTGCACAGGTCTTCATCTCCTTACACAAGTACCAACTGACAAGGCCAAAAAATAATGGGGAGAGAATAAGTTTGAAAACAATATAATCCACCTTGTACTGGTGGAAGCTGCTCCCTCAAGACAAAAAGGTAGTAATAAATTTTGTGACCAGACATAGGGGCACGTGCATGGAAAAGCCATTGAGGCTATGTGCTAGGGAGGATGAAGTGGGTGGAGAAGATTATGAGGAGACCAAGATATTAACTTTGGCTTTAATAACTTGGGCCAACTCCATCTTGCATCAACTTGGCAACCAAGTGGAGGAGTTTTGGACTGCGCCAAGCATGGTACATGATGTGAGTTTCAAACAAGTCTGCCCAACCAATCCCATTCATAGGAACACTGACATAAGAGAGCATTGGGCCACGTGGGAGAATGAATTGGTTGCAATATTAAACAAAATGTCTTGTTCACGCCTAGGCAAGAAGGAGGGAATGAAAAAGGAGTTGTATTAATTATTTGGTTTGACTTTTAATCTTGCCTCACTCCCAACATCCTGTCACCCACTAATACCATAGAATGCAATCTAATTTTTTTATTTTTTTTCAATAAAGCCTGCGCCAAAGGGGATGGGAGTAGGAGTAATGACAATTTTTTTTATAGGTGGACTCTAGAATATTTTAGATATTAAGCTACATAAGCTTATTAACTTATGCAATTGCCTTTGTTATTATTATTTTTTTTTAATTTCTAATTTTAAACTTAAGAAGATTCCCAAGAATATTCTCTGTTGCAATGTGAAATTTAATACCAAGCCCATACAAAATCTAGAGAGAAAAATGCTCCTGTAGGTGAACTTTTTTTTGTCAAGCCAATTTTTTGTGTTGAGTGAATTTTTGAAGTGTGAAAATTTTCTAAGAGGCATATTTTTTTGTCATACATTTTAATACAAGGAAGTGTATGCTGTCTTACTCCTTTCAAATTGAATTTGCCAAATTGCCAAGTTAACCAAGAAATTGAATAATGTGTTTAAGCAATAATACAAGATTTTTTAAATTTCTAATTAGGCACATATTGGATTGAGAATTTCAACATTATATAGTTTCATTCTTTAGCAAGATTGAACTTGTAAATGTGTAATTGATCATCATCATTCTATCTACTCATCAATGCACGTGTGCAAGAACTGAAATAACATAAGCTACAATGCAAGAAGGTTTCTCAATACTTTCTCTCTATTAATCAACCTGGTTCAAGGCTCCATCAAGAAAGAACCAATAAGAAAATCCAACCTCATTGCCAAATACATCAAAGTTTAAATACATTTTTCTTTTCTTTTACATAATGTTGCAATTCAATTGAATTCTCTTCTAGGGCTTTCACAAGAGATCATTTCCAATGCCTTCAATGCATCAAGGGAACCATGGGAAAGACAAGAACTGACCAGGATGTAAAAGAACATGTATGATGAACAATTCAAGCATGCATTCCCAACCCAGTTTTGCACAAATGGTTCAACATTGAACCAAAATAGGGGGAGGTGGATTTTCTCAATAGGAGATGTCAATCACCATACCATAACATAGCCCTTTTGGGGCTAAAATTCAAGAACTTTTGTTCTTCTACAAATGCCCTTTCGGGGCCAATACAGCAAGGGTATTCATTCCTTGTCTGCTTAAAAAATTCAAATTTTCATACAAGGTATAGGATGACAAGTAGGGGCCCATACACCCTACCCTCTTTCCCTCCTCTCACCATGAGAGGAGACTCTACACTATTGAGGTCCAACTAAGGCCCTTCTCCCATACATGGCCACTTCTTCCCCATCCAAGGGTAGGTGATGCCAAAACAATCCCCATGAAATCCCCTCAAAACAAAACATCAAGGCATTTATAAGGATAACATCAAGAAACAAGTTAAGATCCTCCAAATCAACCCCAACACACAAGCAAGCAATACAAAGAACAACACCATTCCTTATGCATGATTCAAGCATGAACAACATGAAGGAACAATTCAAAAGAGTGAAGAACTCCTACCTTCACAAAAAGTTATGGCAAAATGGTAAGTTGAGAAGAGCTTTTCCTTTTCTTCCTTCAATCTTCAAACTTTCTTCAAAACTAGAGATTGGGTAACAACCAAAAACTACTCCAAATTGCCTTTAAGTATGATCCTTAACTCAACTAGACTTCAAGTAACCCCAAGATGGATTTTTGAGTCACCAACTCAAGTAGGAGACAATTAATTTTCGCAATCAACCAAAAATAGGGTTTTTGAGTGACCCTAAAAGTCAACCAAAGAGACTAAGGGGTTCGAAAGTGCTCCCCACCCATGTCCTTACCCCTAGGGTACTCAAATTTAATATTTTTAAACCTTAAAGACTTAATAGGAAACAAACAAAGGCTAGGAGAATAGTAAGACCAATTAACAACCTTCAAGGAAAGACAATGCAAAGATTGCACAATTTAACAAGGGGTTTAGTTCTGTCTTTCCATGGGGTTTTCCAGGCTAAATTTACTGTACACTCATTGTACACATCAGTAGTTCAAGAAACACATGTATATATGTGTAAGAATACATATCAAGAAATTCATGTAAATTAAAACATCCATTTTTCTACAAATCAATTTTTATCTCATTCTATTCGTTAAAATTGGAAAAATCAAAGTGTTAGTTTTGCATTCATTCACTTCATCATCATCCATGTTCATAAAGCATTAAATGACAAAATCAAATATCTAAAAGTGAAGCATCACACATCATAAATAGCATAATAATGTTTAGTGTATCAAATAATGTTCTGACATATCGAGTCATGAGTATCAAAAATAATAATGTATCATTGATGCTAGGATGGGTTAGGGCGAGGCCTCACATAATAGAATATGATTCCACAACTTAGCCTTAATCCAATCCTAGATCAAGAAAAAGATCAATTTGAAGCATGCTATCTTCAAAAATAATGGAACTTTCATTCAACCAAAAATAATACAATTTCTAAATATTACCAACAATAAAAAATATCTATAGAAAGCTAGAAAAGAAAACTAAACTAAAACAAATATCTCTGATTAGAATAAAAAACTGCCCCCCCATACATCCTATGTTTCCCCTTATATGCAGAACATCATCTACAGGAAAGTGGAATCCCCCCAAAATGAGAAAGTTTCAATAAATAAGCTTTTTTTTCTTCCTTCTCTATCAACATAACTAATTCTTTGAAAAATCTACATCTTTTTACCTTGCCCATAACTTTTCAGTTATTAAAAATGGTTCATTGAGTCCTTTTTCTTTAATAAAACTTATTATTATGATGTTGATTCATCATTTAAAATGAATCTTATTGTGCCACATTGAGCCTTTATATCACCTTTATCATAATCTTTTATGATGTTTGGTAGTTATAAAAATTATGTTTATGAAAGAGGAAAAAGTGAACACTTGTCATCTCAGGAGCATATATACTTTAAAAAGTGACAAATGGTTTTAATTTAACATTCATCTGATTCTTCCTCTTTCCTTGAGCTTGGGCCAATTGTTGGTAGGATTCCATTCCAAGTCTCAAAAGACTCCACAAAGATCAAAGGAATGATCATCATGTTTACTTCTCCCATATATTGATTCAAGTGAATGAAAATGTACAATTAGAACACATTTCCCTAAATGATGAGCATTGACATCAATAGTCATTGTCTTCTCTATCCTTGATGAACCACATAGAAGAATTGATATTGCTGCACCATATGTGATAACATCTTTAAGACCAACTTCTTTTCTAAATTCTTGAACTTTGAAAAGTTATCATTGTTTCTCAATGAAACTTAGTCAAAAAATTATCATGCGTGTCGGTGCTTCATCACAAAAAGTCTACCACAATCTATAATAATGAGCTCCTAGGTAGACATTTTACATCCTATATATTGAGTGCCTTCTGATCTCACAGGAGTTGGGGAATGTGGATATTCTAACATGTGGAAGCCTCCCCTTTCTCATATGTCATGGCTCCATATTTGGTTTTTGAGTTTTCCTTTGTCATCACTATGTGAAATACCTCTTATAGCCTTGAGCATTCTCATCAATTTTTGATGTGAACATTTATATATTCTATAAACTTTGAAACATGGACTAAACATTGATTTCTAAATCTGTTGAAGGTATTGATAACCTAATTTCATGTGGACTTCCATTGGTATTTATACTATAGAATGATAGACAAGCCAGAACATTATCAACATCGAGCTACTCTTCAATTCCATGTTGACATTCCACGTATTCATAATCCATTTTTGGTAGGCATACCTCAAAATTCTATCAAATAGTTCACATGCCTTGTTTGTACCTCTGTGCTTCACTCAAATTTGATGCCTATGTAGATTTTGATGTTCCAACAACTTCAATCAGTGCCTTGTGACATCTATTCTACTCAAGCAATCTCATAGACACAATTTGGGACTCTATTATGAGCATGTTCTTTTGAAGCAAATGTGCACACAAGCACCTACACTGTGGAGGATGGGAACATCTATATTGCCCATGGCTTGGCTATGCATATGTCACTGAACAGATTCTCAACATCTTGGAGACTATAGATTATGATGCCCTCTTTCAAAGAGAAATGTTGGCACTTGATGTAATTCTTCAATATGAGCATGTAGACTTGTGAAGGAGCATTTGGTGATCAATGAGATCTAAAGTTTGAGGTGAGGTGGCTTCTACTTGTGGGGCCATGAGTTAGGATAGACCTTATTACCATTAATCTTCTTCCTTATGAAATGAGGTGCTTATCTTTGAGATGTGGTGTCATATTACACTCCATGAACATCCTCAATCTAATTTACCTCATTTATAATAATCTTAATCTTGACAGGCTAGTCCCAACTCATTATGATCATTACCAGGGCCTTACCATCATTGATATGAAAAGGATGAGAGGTCCCATTGAACCTCAACATAGAAGGACACTCTTTTTCACTTGAGAGATTTAATGTACTCAAAAATTAAACTAACTTTCTTCTACTATGTTAGGTATGGTAGGCTCTGCCCAAATATCCTAAGACCAAAACCAACGGTTGGTGATTCCAAAATTTTTTTTCTAGTGCTGAATTTTCCTCTCATGGTACTAATATGATTGTACTGACCTTCATGTTTCTCATAGCTTTGGACCTTGAGTCTTCACTCCTGCACCAAGAATTGTGTTCTTGAGTTTATTTTCTTGAAATCTTGGAGTTTGAGCTTATTGAATTTGCACCATTTGGGACTCTAAACTTGATGGTATTCCTCAATGCCTAAGCCAACAAACTATTGTTCTAAACTTGAATCCCAACCTTTGAACTAAACAGTGAATATTCCTCTTTTGAATTGGTTTTGTACTTGAGAACTTGAAGTATCAAACTGAAATGAATCTTGAAACTGAAATCTCAAGGCACTGAACTGCATTACAAATTCAACAAGATGAACCTCTTAACTTCTCAAACTCTTGAACTGTTGAATGTATTCAATAGGTACAAAGTGGTTCAAAATCACTTTGCACCATCCAAATCTATTTGAACTTTGGCACATGTGTCATTTGGTTCACTATTATGACAATAAATCTGAACATTTCCTTCATGAAACAAGACTCTACAAAGAATTTTCCAATATGTATTAGGAGGGATTGAAGAGAAAAATATGGAAACATTTTCAAGGGGAAGAAGTCTCCAAGTTTAAAAATTGGGTTCAAAACACCAGGTAACACCTTGCTTACAATAATTAGCAACATAGAGCTATGAACTATCACGCAGAGTTGTCCTAGACAATGTACGTGAACTCTTTATATAGACATTTTTTACACCACTCGAGATATTCTAAACACCAAACCCTATCCCTTGAGATTGACTAACCCTTAAATTACATAAAGAGTTGGCTAGATACACCTATGACATTTATTTTGAAATTTTGGTTGGCCCAACTTTGAAAGGCCATAACTTTCAAACCATTGCTCTGTTTTCCTATTATAACCCCATTCTAAAATCCTCATTTTTTGATCTATAAGGCCTACCTCATGCAAGCTCTAGTTAACCCCATTTTAGAACCCTTCTAGGGCCTCTTAGGCCTTCAACACTAAGCCTAAATTTTTATAACAAAATTATACACCAAAAATCTGTAATAAATCTGTGAGTAGTCATGATATAGAACTAAGCCTTGACTAGTAGGATGATATATCTAAAATGAACATGATCCTCTAAAATTAGGACATTTCAAGCTCATATGATTGAATTATTAAGTAGCAAGCCTCCAAAACAACAACTCTACAATGAGACAACCCTTATTCAAGAAACAAAAAGGAAATATTTTTGGGTGATGCAAGATTTTTCTTACACCCAGGATGCTCCTACATCACTTACACTTATTTGCATCAAAGACTTGTGAACTATTACCAAAGCTATCCTAGACAATGTAGGAGCATTCCTTATATAGACATTTTTTACATCGCTTGGGAAGGTTCTAAACATCAAACCCTAACCTTTGAGACTCACTAACCCTAAAATAACATATAGAGTTGACTTGAAACACTTTTGACACTTATTTTGGAAATTTTGGTTGGCCCAACTTCAGAAGGCCATAAATTTTGAACTGTTGCTCCAATTGGCTATTATAACCCCTTCTTCAAATCCTCAACTTTTGGTCTTTACGGCCCAACTTCTGCAAGCTCTAGTTGACCCCGTTTTGGAACCCATCTAAGCCCTCTAATGTCTTCAAAACTAAGCTTGAAGTTTTTATAACAAAATTACATACTAAAAATCAGTAATACCTCCATGAATACTCATGATATGGCACTGAGTCTCAACTAGTGGGATGTTACATCCAAGATGAACATCCACCTCTGAAATTAGGACATTCCAAGCTCATATGACTGACTTTCTAAGAAACAAACCTCCATAAATAACTACTATGGACTAGGAGAACCATTATTAAAGAAACAAAAAAATGAAATATTTTTGGGTGAGGCAAGATTTCTCTTATACCCAGGATGCTCTTGCATGAAAGTCTTTCTAACAAGAGAGATTTAAATGAGATAGTAAAATAAATAACGACTCACTACTATATTTGGCCCTAATTTGTGATGTCAATTTTTTATGAAGGGGAAAATTTTGGGAAATTGGTATTTTCTTTTTTATTTCCCCCAATGTTTTCATGAACCTAACTACTTATTTTGTAAACCATAACTATTTTGACAATAATGGGCTATCACTAAAAACGAGACAAACACCAAATTATTTTTACCCAAGACTACACACAAAAGGTAGGATTCTATTTGAGTGAAAAATGTGAGTACCACTAAATGTTGCAAACCTACCAGAGACACTACTTGGGTAAGTACTGTGTTTCTTTTACAAACCCATGAGCAACACTACCTAGGTAAGGACATGTATTGCTTCAAGCTTATGTGATTTGAAAATGAATTTGCTTGAAATGTGATCTAAGTGATTTGAAAATGATTTTTTTTGAAACTTGATTTACATGATTTCAAAATGAAAAGTCTTACCTTGAAACTTGATTTTATTTAAAAATGAAATTTCTTAGAAAAAGTACAAAAATACCATCAATTAGGCCTTGAAAACACTATAACCCTTGTCGTATTTGAGTAGCACAATTTGTGGCACCAATATTTTTGGGGTGACTTCCTTTAGCACTAAGTTGCATAAAAAATGCAACCCCTGTACAATACACCCATTTACATGGAATTCATGTATTCATTTTAGCATATTTGTGTACTTACTATACTTATGGTTTTTCTAATTTAGGTTTGTTAGGTTTTAATTTATAAAGCTAGGTAGTATTTGATAAGAAATAGATGGGAATTTTCCAAGGGGGCTACGCATATAAATAGTCATAAATGACCAAGTACTAAACAATGCAATTCCTTTTCATACATGGATTTGATGTGGTGTATAAACCATAAGCTCTTTTCTCTCTCTTCTTTACATGTAGCAAAAAATCCAAATAATCCTTAATCATCTTAGCTATAACTCCACAAACTCCTTTTTCTTAACCTAATTTTGCATTCACTTAGTTTTTTCCATTATTGACAACACACGTATTCATGCATGCATGGATTCTCCTTCTTAGGATTTTGAGATACATCATAGGAGGAGATTTTAATAGCATGGATAAAGGAACATCCACACATGTAAATAACACTTTAAAATCAGGATTTAATGTGGAAACTAAATTTTGGAAAAACCATCGAGTAACATGCTACCAATGTTTCACTCTTCTAAAGTGAGATCAGTTAAGAGATAACCTTATTAAAGGTTATACAACACAATGTTGAATTTGACCATTTTAAAGGATTTAATCACCTTATTAGGAGTAGTATTGTTAGAGGACTTTTGATCATTCCATTAAAATGTCATCTTGATTAAATGATTTAAAAAATTAATATGAGGTCAATGTTGATTAAAGGAGTTTGACTGTCATAATGGTTAGAATGTAATAACAAGTTTGATCTATAAAACACAACTCACTTAGAAAATTATGATCTCCCTTCACTCATATGCTAGTTCATTGACTAGCCTCTATTATCATCTCCATCACTGGTCTTCTTGGCATTCCTTCAAGCAATCATTATTCACTAATCTCATCATACTTCTCATCTACTCCTCTACTCCTCACAAGTTCTGTTCAAGATCACTAATCAACAATAAACTAACCTTAGAAAACATGTCTTATGCCTCCTTAAATAGGTATTTTGAATCTTTTTCCACTTAAGAATCACCATAGATCTTAGGGTTAGTCCAGATTCATCGAGTCCTTCCATCATTTTGTGCTCCTTCTCCTTTCTTGACACTTCTAGAAAAATTTGATCAAACAAAATCTCTTCATGCTTTAAATATGCTAGTTCATCAATCCTTATCATCCATGTGCTTTGAATTGTCCATAAAATCAATTGCATTGGCCTCAAACCTGATTCTTTTACAAACTATAACTTTTGTTGTCACTTGACAATCAATGAGTTCTTTTTCTCAGTCATCACTGTGTAACTCAAGATACACTAGCTTTCTCAACCATTACTATGCTTTTTTGCTACTAACCTTCCTTCCTCAACTTTCTTGATATTAAGTATCACTCAAATTTTATTTAGCTTCCACTTAAGTTCCTTAATCTTTTGTTCCAGCTCCTTAATTGATGAACCAATACTGATACTCGATCATGTTTAGATTTTAACTCAACTCTTGTCATTTCACTTATACATCAATTTCATTTTTCTTCTTCACTTCATGCAATGATTAAACAATACATTATCTTATCAATGACTAACTTAGCAAGTGTTCATTGTAATTCCATAACATTTAACTTCTCTTCTCAACAACATCACTAACTCACCTTGATATCACTTCTTTTCAAATCCATTTCATCAATTAACATATATGCCACACTAAACTATTAGTAAGTATCTCTCTAGTAGGTTAGACAATGTCTTACCAGTAGGTTTGACATCAATGCCAATATAATAGTTGTTCCAATTATAGTTTCTTACAATCTCCCTCTTTGGAATTGATGACAACACTTGTAGTTACCATGGAATCCAAAATCTTCACTATGTCTACTTCTAAACTTGTACTATTATCTTCCTTTAACATCAACTATAGTAGTATCAACTGTATAATACTGCCCCCTCTATCATTTTAGCACACATTCTTTCTCTATCATATCTCCCTCTTTATATGTAGCATGCATGGTAACTTGTACACACTATCTCCATTAGACATCAACTATAGTAGTATCAACTATATGATATTACTCCCTCTATCATTTCAATATACACTCTTTCTCTTTTATATCTCCCTCTATATTTAGCATGTATGGAAACGTGTACACACTCTCTCCCTATGACATCAACTATAGTAGTATCAACTATATGATACCACTCCCTATACCATTTTAGGATGTACTCTTTTATTGTCATATCTATGTGTGTGTGTGTGTGTAGCATTTATGGTAACTTGTACATGTTAGAGTGGGGTTGTCATTGCACCAAAAGACTAATCTCTCAATTCCCAATTGAACCACTCAACTTATAGTACACAAGAGGTAGTTAAGCCCTTGTCACAAATATTAAGGGGAGTACTGAATAAATTTCCAACAATCTTCCCCTCAGCATTACCCAAGGGTCTTTGGATTTGAACCTGTGATCAAGCTTTAATACCACTTATTAGAGTGGGGTTTTTGTTGCACCAAAAGACTGATCTCTCAATTCCCAATACAACCACTCAAATTATAGTACACAAGAGGTGGTTAATCCCTTGTCACAAATCCTAATGGGAGCAATGAAAATTTTTCCAATAGTACACACTCTCTTCCTCATTATATGAAAGGTAACTGAATATATCTCCCTCTTTGACAACAATGCCAAAGACATCAACCATTCACATGCATCTCATCTCTTTTCTTTTCTCTAGTATAAATAACATCTTCATGCCACTATTCTGATTGATATAAAATTTCATTCCATCATCTTGCTTCATAACTCTTTACAACTTCATCTGCTCATAGTTTAGTGTCTTTCTTTTCACACCCTTAGAAAAATCCTAAATTTTGACTTCCTACATCAATCTATAAGATATTCCAATCATAACAATTGATGCAATGCAACATCTCTTCTCAATTTTCTTTAGGTAGGGCAATGACCCTTAACTTTCCTCTTAGATACTCAAAAGCATCCTTAGGTAGTGTGTTTGTGAACATAGTAGCTATCTATTCTTTTGTGCTCACATATTCCAATCTCACTTCCTTGTCTTGTACCAACTCTCTCAAGTAATGATATACTTGATCTCAATATATTTAGTCTTTGTGTGCATCACAAGGTTCTTTGATATGTTTATAACACTTTCTTCATCACAATATAACACAATGGGTTTAGTGATCTCTTCCTTCATACCTTTCAATAATTTCTTGATCTACACAATGTTTGAATAATTTATTGCCACAACAACATATTCAACTTCTATTGTGGTTTGTGAAATACAATTAGGCTTCTTTATTGCCCATGAAATCAGTCTCTTACCTAGAAAGAAGTCCCTCCACTTGCAATATTTATGTTATCAACATTTCCAACCCAATCAACATTAGTGAAAAAATTTCATTCAAACTTATCATTTTTCTTGTACCATAATCCATAGTCTTATGTTCCTTGCAAGTATCATATGATCCGTTTCACTACCATCATGTGATTTTCTCTCTGATTAGCAAAGAATTTAGCAACAATACCAATTGCTATTGTAATACCAAGTTTTCTATGTACAATTTATTTTAGTTTTCCAATCATTGATTTGTATAATGGTTGATTCACCTTAGAAAAATCATCATTCTTTGACAACTTATGACTAGTTTCCATAGGTATCCAACTTTTCCTAAGTCTTCTATCCAAAAAGTATTTAATATCTCCTTGACATACTTAGATTGTGTAATGTATATGCCACCTTTCATTTGATAGTCTTGCAATCTCGCAAAGAATTTTATCTCTCCAAATATTGACATTTCAAATTCCTTCTTCATTTGATTAGAAAATGACTTACACATTGAATCTTTTCCTTAAAATACGATAGCATCGACAAAAATTTCAGCTAGCAATATCTTACTTTTAGATTCACTTTTTAGATATAGATTTCTATTTTCATTAGTTCTTGAAAAACAAATTTTCACCAAATAATTGTGTAACTTACATACCATATTCCTCTTGCTTGGATCAACAAATCATTTAGGTTGTTCAATGTAGAATTCTTCCTCTAAGATTCCATTTAGAAATGCATATTTGACATCCATTTGATATGCTTTGAATCCCTTTTAAGTAGCATGTGCAAGAAAAGTTTTCACTCCTTCCAACATTTCAACTGGGGCAAAAGTCACACCACAATCAAATCCTTCTTCTTTTGTGTATCCCTTAAAAATTAGCCTCACCTTTTTTTTCTTGTGACTTCACCTTTCACATTCTTCTTGTTTATGAAAACCCACTTAGTTCCAATCACATTATTACCCCATGGTCAAGGTACTAGTGTCCAAGTCTTTTTCTTAATTTTTTTTTATCAATTTCTTCATTCATTGCTCATTTCCAATCTTCATTTTCCAAAGTATCATTAATTGATTTAGGCTCAAATTCACATAATAAGCATGTATCACTCTTCAGCCTTTTTCTTGTTATTACTCTTGAATCTTTTTCTCCAATGATTTTATCTATTGCATGATGTCTTCTTACATAATTTTTTAAAATATGTTCAGGTCTTGTTTCTTCTTAGTATGGTTCACTAGATTTGGCATGGCCATCTTCTTCAATTGTCTTTGGTTACAACTTAGTTTCCTCTGTCTAATGGCCAAAAGTGTCTGTCTGTAACTTGACTCCTATAGCCTAATGCTTAGTAGTCTGTTGATTCTCAAAAAAACTCTTCTACATAACCTTGACAATGCCTAAGTATTGATGCTCAAAATCCACCTTTTCTAGTTTAGGTAAGGTGCTAGGTTCACCTTCATAGATATAGACAAACTTTATGTAGTCTTTGAGTTCTTTCTTTTATTCCTCTTCATTCTTTTTTGCAAATTCATAAACTCTAAAGTTTGTACGTTCCACAATTTTATTAGTGTTAGAATTCAAACTCTTGTAAGCCTTGCTTTTAATGGAATATCCTAGAAATATGCCTTCATCACTTTTTGCATCAAGTTTTCATTTTCTTTCATCTTTCAATATGTAACACTTGCTTCCAGAAACTTTTGAAATAATTCATATTAGGTGTATAGCCATACCAAATTTCAAAAGGTCTTTTGTTTGTATCTTTATTGACTTTTACTCAATTCAGAGTATAGATTATAGTACTTACAACATCTCTCCAATATTTCTATTAAATATTCTTCTCTATTATCAATGTTCTTGAACAATCCATAATTGATCTATACCTTCTTTTAGCTATACCATTTTGTGGTGGAGTCTTAGGTGCACTTATTTATCTCTTGATCCCTTTGCCATTAAAAAATATGTTGAACTCATCTGATATGAATTCACCTCCTATATCTGATCTTAAGCACTTCAGACTCTTTTCTATTCATTTTCAACTCTAGCCAAATACCACTTAAACATTTGAAATGCATCACATTTTTCTTTAAGAAACATCACAATCATCATTCTATAAAATTTATCAACAAACATAATGAAGTATTTTTCAACATAATAGCTTTATACTCCAATAGGACTGCATAAATCAGTATGAACCAACTCCAAAATATCATCGGAACAATAGGTCTTACTCTTGAAACCAGACTTTGTCATTTTACCCATTTGACGTTGTTTACACATCACCTTATCAAGTTTTCTCAATCTTGGTAACCATCTAACTCTTTTCCTTACTAATTCTTACCAAATTATCAAAGTTCATTTGACATGGCCTCTTATGCCATAACCAAACCTCAAAGTGTGCAAATAAGCAAGTATCTTTAGATAGGTCTAGATAGAACAAGTTACCTCTTCTTTGCTCTCCACTTTCGATTGTTACCTATGATCAAATCCTTTTTTTTGATTGTATAACAAACTCAATACATGCATTAAATATGTCATCTCATTAATCCTTATCATCCAAGTTCTTTGACTCATGAAAAAATCAACTGTGTTAGCCTCAAACTAAATTCTTTTACTAACTATAACTTTTGTTGTCACTCGATGATTACTAATTTATTCTGCTTGGGCATCATTATGTAGCTTGAGATACACTAACTCACTCAGCCATTACTATGCTTGGTTTCTACTAACCTTCCTTCCTCAACTTTTTGGGAAATAAGTATTTCTCAACTTAAACTATTTTGTTTAGATTCTACTTAAGTTCATTAATCTTCTATTCTAACTCCTTTAGTAACTGACCAATATTGATACTTGGTTGTGCTTAGAGTTTAACTCAACTCTTGTCATTTCACTTATACATCAATTTCATTTGTCTTCTTCACTTCATGTAATGATTAAACAACACTATCTTGTCTATGAATAAGTTATCAAGTGGCTATTATAATTCTATAATACTTATCTTCTCTACTCAACAAAATCACTAACTCACCTTGCTATCTCTTCTTCTCAAATCCTCTTCATCAATCAACAAATATAGAACTCTAAAATATTAGTAAATATCTCTCCATTAGGTTAGAAAATGTCTTACTAGTAGGTTTGACATCCATGACAACATAACAATTGTTTCAATTGTAGTTTGCAACAATGTACATGTATATGTATATAGATGTGTAAGCATACACATATGCATATGCATATGCGTATGTATATGTATATGCATATATGTATATGGTTGCATATGTGTATGTGTATGTGTATTAAGTTTAAATAAATTTCATTTTCAAATCACATAAAATTGAAGCAACACGTCCTTACTGAGCTAGTGTCAACATTATGTTGGTTTGCAATGTTGAGTAAATGCTATAGGTTATTGTTCAAACTTGTAATAAAATGGAATTGGTGATGATAATTATCAGGAAATATTTCACAACTTTTTAAGCATGCTTCTTACCTGTGCTAAAATAGGAGCTTGTGAACATGGTATGGACATCAAGAAAAACATTGTGGTTAATGATGGAAGTCTTCCTCTCCAAGCAAAAAAATCCTATCATTCTTGACAACTACCATCACCAATTCCATTTTTTTCCAAGTTTGAACATAAAGGTGGAAATCAAAAAGTTATATTTTGCTTGTTTCCTATCAAATGTTGGAAGATTGGAATCATACTTTAGTTCATAAATTGAATAAGAAAATAGTTCATAATGATCTAAGTTATACATTTGGCTAAAATTTTATAATTAGAATAGTTCATAACAAAATCAAGTTGAACTTGTATAATTAGAATAATTGAACTATTCTAAGTATAATTGCACCATCCTTTAACTATTTCAATTATGAGTTAATAGTTCATAAAAAATTTGTAACGTATGAACTGAAGTATGATTGCTAGCCTTTAGCTAGTCAAATTATGAACTAATAGTTCATAACAAAGTATTGTTGTCAAATTGTATGGACCTAATGTAAAATTTTATTAGGCTAAACTTTATTATTAAGTATTGTAATACTTAGCCTAATGTAATTGAGCTGAAATTTATTATGAACTATTTAGTTGCTGACAAATATTCTTGTAAATTGAAAAAACAAAACAAAAATTAATTACTTACACATTCATCGTTTAAACTAATGTCAAACATATTATTACTATATTTTTAAAAAATGTTTAAACTAATTTAAGTATTAGTACAATTTAATTAAGTAAATAAATATGATTTTAGCTGTAAAACTAAAGAATTATTTCTATTTAATGTTTCATATAAATTATTTTAGATTCTATAAAAAATTAAAATGTATCTACACTTTATTTTAGAATAAATTTAAAATCAAATTATATATATTCAAACTAAAATCTAGATATGGTGTAATTTTAATTATAGATATTCTTTTCAACTTAAAATATTTTCTTACTAGATTTTTTAAATTTTTTTTAAATTAAATTTTTTTTATACATTAAACAATCTATTATTTACAAGAAATCTATTTTATAAAAAATATTTGTAGGACCTAATGTATTGATATATTCACAAATGATTTTAATGCTTCTCTGATAATTTGTCTTGTTGCCTTTTCTTTTTTCCAAATACTATGAAGTGGAACAATAAAGTTGTAAAAGATGGCTGCTAGTCTCACATGGGACAATGGTTGTTTCACGTTGCAAAAAAAAAATATTTGTAGGACCTAATGTATTGATATATTCACAAATGATTTTAATGCTTCTCTGATAATTTGTCTTGTTGCCTTTTCTTTTTTCCAAATACTATGAAGTGGAACAATAAAGTTGTAAAAGATGGCTGCTAGTCTCACATGGGACAATGGTTGTTTCACGTTGCAAAATATGGAAGTCCATCTTCAAGATTAAGAAGCATGTCTTAACTAGCTAATTAAAATGAAATGGGAAGCATATTTATTATTGGGTCCACCAATCCAATAGCACCACTTGTGGTATAATATGGCATATCACATCCATAATATGTGATTAACATGCAACAAATAAAAGGTGGCATATGTAAATAGAGACTTCATTATATTATTAGCAGTGGTAGGGTATCAACAATTGTATTGAATTTTATATTATTTTAAATTTATGAATTTAAACAATTGATGTCATTTTCAAGAGTAAAAAATTGGAAGACACAAAATAAAAAATGTCGCACCACATAATTATTTTTCACATCAGTCCATCACCCTCGCCTGATAAAAAATAAACACATTGAAGAAAAAAACAAGAATCACATGGAAGTTATGTCATTCTCAAATCATTGTAGAGTCGAAATAGAAAAAATATTTTTCTATAAGGATTTCCCTCCCCAACAAATCAGAGCAACATTCTTGCCTTTGTGGGCTTCCTTAAAAATGGGCCTTCATTTGAATATGACTGTTAATTTAGCAATAGGACTCCCAATCTTCCTATGTACCATGTTGTTTTCCATTATGTTCTAAGGGGAAAGAAAAAGAAAAGGGAGAATGATTTTTCTAGGGCCATTTCCGTTTCCCATCATTGGAAACCTTCAACAGTAGGGAGCCCTCCCTCACTACAGTCTGCAACAGATGACAGAGCAATATGGGTCAATAATGGCAATGAAATTGGGTTATGTTGATGTTGTTGTTGTATCTTCTTCTCAACTGGCCAAGTAGTTTCTAAAAACCCATGACTTGAGTTTTACCAACAGATCATCTAATGGTGCCAGAAAATACTTGTTTTACAATCAACAAGACATTGTGTTTTATTCTAGTAGAAGTAAAGAAATAAGTTTTTAGAAGTATTGGAAAGTAACTCTACTTTATCAATAATTCAAATCCTAGAATATTTCAATTTACCCAAAAAATTTCAACATTCATACAAGGATCTACTCTACCCACCTTGGTTGTAGAAACAGTCACAGGTTCTATAACCTAGTGGTTGTAGGAACAACCAAGGACTCAATTACTTCTACAAAAAACTAGGAAATAATAATATTCTCTCACCAAGTGAACCCATCAAGTGAGAAAACCAAAAAAAACTATGTAAGCTAATGTAATTCAAACATATCCTTTTTATTCACAATTGAAACTTAGATCATACATGTTAAATTGAAACTACACAATTTTGTAGCTAGAAAGTCACAATTTATTTACTTCCATCTATTTCATTGTTATTAAGAGAAGTATTTTAAAACTTATCTAAAACATAAAATTTTAACTAACTCCTAAACTATTGGATATCTACAACCAAATAAGTTTTAGATTAAGGCAAAAATAGGTTTTGAAGGGACCCAAAACCCTTAATAGAAAAGAAAAAGATAATCTAGTAAGCACAACCAAGTTTTAAAAGGACCTAAAACTTGCAGTATAGAAGTTAAAAAATCATGTTTTATAGGGACTTGAAACTACAAAATAAGACCATAAAACTAAACTAGGTTTTACAAGGACTTGGAACCTAGTGTTTGAACAAAAGGAACAAAAACCAGATAAAAACCCCAGACCAAACACTAGTTACCAGTACCACCACTAGAACAAAGACCAGTTACCAAAAACACCACTAGTTGTTACTATAGCTCTTTGATCATTTTCACCACCTCTTTGCCCACCTCTACAGTGTTTTGGATGGCATTAGCAATAAATCCCCTAGTTACCTTAGTCACCTTTTTTCTTGAGCTTTGTCTTGTTCTTTTGCTTGGTCCATTGGGAGAGATGTGTATTGCATAAAAATTTAATAAGCGAATAAACATTAAGCAACTAACATCTATTCCTACATGATCATGCAAACCTCAAAAAATGCAAGATAACATGTAAACAAGGCTAACATGAAATAAAAAGAGCATTAAATCATTCAAAGTACCACCAATGCAAACCTCATGAAATCACCAAGTGGAGATGATTTCATTGTTGTGGGATGTGGTTGCTCACAATTCTTGCAGCATAACAATGAGGTAGATAGTGCTTGTGGAAATGAGGAGAAACCTCTCCTTTTATAGGAAATGAGATGCAATAGATAGCTGAGATTCAATACAAGATGGAGGGCTAGGATATTTCAGGATTAATGAGGTGTCAATGAGGTGGAAGCCAAGTAGAATCTATATGGATTAGGGTTTTGACCAATTCAAAGAGGGAAATATGCTTACACATGTGTGAGCAACCTCTGATGGTGACATGTTAAATGACAAGTGGAAGAGGTGTGAGAAGCATGGCTTCTCACACATGTGTGAGAAGCATGGCTTCTCACACATGTGTGAGAAGCATGGCTTCTCACACATGTGTGAGAAAACTTGATTCTCATGCAAGGGGACAAGTGTGCAAGAGGTGTGAGAAGCATGGCTTCTCACACATGTGTGAGACATCTTGACTCTCATGCAAGAGGAAAAGTGTGCAAGATGTGTGAGAAAGCATGGCTTCTCACACGTGTAAGACACCTTGACTCTCATGCAAGAGGACACATATGCAAGAGGCATGGAAGACATGAGGGGTGAGAAAAGTGTGAACATCCCTCACACATGTGTGAGCACACACTTAGGATTAAAAGGAGATTAGCTAGGTGATTAGGAAAATCAAGCATGATTAAGGTAGTGGGTAGGTTTAGAAAGATAGGTTAGTTAGGATAGCAAGGTTAGGTGAGGGTTAAAGTTAGGAGCCATGTGCTCAAATGGGATTGAATTTAATATTTAATTCCAAGTGGTTTTAGCAAAGGATTAATTAAGTAAATGAAGTACTTAATTAAAGTGAATGGGTTAGGATTTAATAAACCTTAGTTTATTTAAATCAAGAAATGGCTAGGATTTAAATAAACCTTAGTTTATTTAAATCAAGAAAAGGTGAATATAATTAAATAAATGTAAATTTATTTAATAAAGGTAGGGAGATTAAATAAATAATAAATATCTATTTAATTGGCTAGGAAACGAGATTTGGACAATTTTAGGTGTCTACATTTTGCCCCTCTTTGATATAGCATTAGTAATGTTATGTCAAAGAAGAATAAAATATAGTGGCTAGGAGGATAAGACTAGTAGCATGATGCCCTATTCATGGAAGGATGAGGAAGGATGATGAGGGTAGAAGGGTATGTCCCCTTGAGAGGACATGCGGGTTAGGAGAACATAGATGTTCTCTTGAAATGGATGGGAACATGAAAGGGAGGGGAAAAATGGCAAGAGTGATAATGTTATGCTGCAATGGTGTGAACAACCTAAGTTTGATATTGTACTCAACACTATGCACCAAGGTATGAGGAACCAAGATGACAATGTGTCAAGTACATGAAAATAGGGGTCTAATACAACCATATGGCTTATGAAACCATGATATGGAAGACCATGGTTCCTAGGACAATAGGATGTAAAGACCATGATAAATGCAAAAAATACTAATGCATACAAGTAACAAGCAATTATGCACAAAAAACTAAAAGCAAACCAAAATTTTGCCCCTAGTCAAGCTGAAAACCAATTAATGGATTGATTGATGATGATTGATTAAGGATGGAAAAGCTAATGCTAAGTGTGATGCACATCCAAGGATTGGGAAGAATTCATCCCATGATAATTTTTGAATATGGTTTTTGGATTATTAGCTGATTGGGTCAAATTGATGAATTGATTAGGATTGATTCACATGATTGCAAGATTAGCTTGATTGAATTAGTATTGATGGCACAAGGATTTATTTTTTGATGTTTTTGATTGTATGAAGAGATTTGGAAAAATAGATTGAAGCAAAATGCGAGTAGAAGAATGAACATGGATGAGATTGGAAGAATACATGAAATAGAGGATACATGAATTTGATTGAAGTGAGTGTAAGAATTAGATGGAATGTGATATGCACGAATGTGGGAGACCAATGACAAGGGAAAGCCAAGGCATGGGAAATGGAGGAAAATCAATGGGAGGTGGTGGATGAAAGGAATGGTGAAAGGATATGAGGGGCCAAATGATATGGTGTTGGAAAATGGAAGATAAGGACCATGTTTTGAAGGAGTCCAAATGCCCCATGCCAAGGATAGGAAAATGGAAGAAAATGTGGTGGGAAAGGATGCATGAAAATGACAAGATGGAATGAAGGCTAGCATATGGAGGAAGGGAAGGTATGTTCTCTTCCAAAGCATGTATGAACATTGTGTTATTGTGCCTCTAATAATGATCATGATCATGAGCATGAAAGTGGAATGAAGAAGGGATATGCGAGGGAGGGTATGGAAAATGGATAATGATATGAAGGATATGGATGAAATATGCGATATGAAGTGGAGGAAAGGTATGGAGTAACCAAGACCAAATACATATGAAAGGAGCATGGAAGTATGTAGGAGGATGGATGGAAAATGGATGAATGAATATGGTAAGGACTATGGGATGCAAGAGAGGGATAGCATGTCAAGATCAAATATATGGAAGGATTATGGAAGTATATAGGATAAGGTATGGATAACAAGAAAGGGACATGAAAAGTGCATATGGATGGATGAAAGGAAAGTGAAAGTCAAGATGAAAGATGGAAAAGGATAATGAATGTTAGATGGAAGCATGGGAGATATGTAGGGAAGAGTGGTACAGATGGAGCTTGCCCCTAGTGTAGAGTGCAAGTGGAAGAGGAAAAGTGAATGGATGGATAAGTGGAAGTGGAAGACATTGGATAGAAGGGGAGGACTCAAGAATCTAGATACATGGATGATATTCCTTGATATTATTATTATTTCTTTGTTATTTTCAAGGAATTTTTACCATTTTCTCATAGATTTTGGTAGGATAGTAAAAAGAAGGATGAAGTGGATTGGGGAATGGAGGGTAATGACCTATGAAATAGTTTGGACTAAGGGGGTGGAGTGGGTGGGAGGAAGACTTGTGAATGAATGGATGAAGGAGGTGGAAAGATCATCATTGGCACACACCTTGAAGGGTGATGGAAAGGAGGAAATTGTGGAGGACATGTGAGTTTGGATTTTGGGATATAGGGACCCAAAATGGATGAAGGAGACGATGGATTTAAGATGGTGGATTTGGGTATATAAGGACCCAAAATGGATTTGGAAAATGGAAGTGTGGATGATTTATGCATGAGGGAAGCCTTTAGATTAGTAGAATTAGATTTCATTTTGAATTGTTCTTTGAGATCCATTGCTACATTAAGTAGCTTTGGGATCCACAAATTTTTTGCATTTTTTATTTTCAGCCTTTGTGGCCTTTGAGTTTTGTTTTGGATCATATTTTTATTTTCTTGGATGTATCTTTTAGAGGGGACATGTTGATCCTTGGATTTTTGTGGATTTTGAGCTTTATGCTCTTTTTCTTTGGCATCCAATTTGCTTCCATTGGCTATGGTATGGGTGCATGAAGATAAATGGGGTGGAGAGCTTATGGATGGTGAAAATTGGAAGGATTTCAAGGATGTGTGCCTTTGTTGATCTTTACTAGGACCATGAGGGGATGAAGTGGAAAACATGGATATGGTGGAGGGATGTACATAAGGACCCAAAATGGGAGGAAGGGATGAAGGGTTTGGCGGTGGAACATAAGGGCCCAAAATGGATGGTAATGAGGAAGGAATGGGAATGTGGATATAAGGTCCCAAAATGGATCTAGATGATGAATGATGAGAAGCTTTAGGTTTGGATGGAGGAATTTTGAATTTGGAAGGAGTGGAAAGCATACCAACATCTTGAGAAATTATTTTGTTAATGGGATATTTATCATTTTCAACACAAGATGCAATTCCAGGTATGAGGGGTTCATGAATGGATTAGGTAGGTGTGATAGGGTCATGCAGAGGATTATGATTGCAAGGGGGATTATGGGGAATAATAGGATCTTGAGATGGAGTGGGATCATGAAATGCAAATGAAGGGGAGCTTCGATCTTGACTTAAAAGAGGATCATCTAATGGAATGAGTGGATCATGAGATGGAATAGGATCATAAGATGGAGTGATTTGATCTTGACATAGAGGATTATTAGTGGATGGAGTGGAAGCAACATCTTCATGAAGTGGAGGATCTACGGATGCTAACTCTTGAGATGGAGCAGAATTGATAAAGTGTGTGGTACATGAAATGCCTTGATCTTGATTAGGAAGGGAATCATGAGATGGACTAGGAGGGATAAATGGATCTTGAGGGATAGGGGAATGATGGGATGGAGAAATACTCAAATTTAGAGGAGAAGAGGAATCTATAATGTCATGCTTTGGAGGAAGGTCTTGAGATGGCATTGGGGGTATGACTTTGGGTGATTGGCACACTTTATCTTGTTCTTTACACTTAGCCAAGGATGATGAGAAATACCCCATATGAGTTGGGGATGATGTTTTTGGAGGACTAGGATTGTGTGAAGAATTGGGTTTGGATGGGATATAAGGACTAGGATCTTTGAAACATGGGGGAAGAGGACACATGGCATGGAAGGTGGACTCTTTCTGGTTGACTTACTAAAAGATAATTCTTTAGTTGCTCCATTTCCATGGCAAGGTCATTTGTGCTTGAGGAATGGTGTGGGCTATGAATGGAATCGTATGGAGTTGAAGGATAACAATGTGGATTTCCCTTGTCAAAGGTAGAAGAATAATGAAAATTAGATGAATTAGAGTTGGATATGAAGTTTTGAGGATGGATTTGATATACAGGTTGAATGGGAGGTATAACTCCATATTGTCATTGAAGATCATCAACCATTTGATTAAGCCAATTTTGATCCATAGATGTTAGATGAAGAGTGATGAAATATTTGATGATGGATGGAATATGAACTCAGGCCTAGGAGCAAGCTTGGACTTTATGTTGGCTTGATTTGAATTGGATTGGACTGGGTATTGATTTGATTGAATTTGATGTGATTTGATATTGATTAGATGAGGATTTGATTTGATTTGATAAAAACCCTATGATATTGCAAACAAGTGAATGTCAGATTTGAATGAAAGTCTAATGTTCGTGACAATACTCCTATGTCCAAAGTAGAAGATTTGATGAAAAGTTGAATTTGAAGAAGTCCTGAATGGAATCAGAAAGATTGATGATGGATGAAGATGTAAATGGATTGAATTAAGAATGGATTAGAAATGACTGAATTTGACAAAGAATTGGATTAGAAGGATGATGATGTGAAGGATTGAATTAAGGATGAATTATGAGATTGACTAAGGAAATTGAATCAAGATTTGGATTATGGATCATGATTGGGATGAAGATTATGGATTAGATCGAATGATTAGGAAAACAAGGAATGGTGTGGACGAATGGAGATAAGGAATAGTTTGAATGCTAAAGACAAGAGATGTATGGGGGTGATGACTTTGATGGAAAGAAGAAGTGACATGGAATTGATGTGGAAAACTTGACTAAGAGGACTTGAACCAAGACTTGTTTTTGTTGTTTTGGAGATTTTTTGATTTTTTTGGATTTTTGAAGTTTTACAATTTTTTTGGGTTTTTATGTTTTATGATGTTTTTGGATTTTTCAAATTTGAGATGCAAAATATATACAATGAAATATATACAAGACAAGTGTAGCTGGTGTGTCCCCTTCAACTGGGGAGGGTTTCAAACACTCAAGCACATCAAACACACCAACAATCCTATAAGGTTTCAACTAGGATGTACAAGGATCAACTAGAACGCATCCTCGATATATGCAAGGTACATGAGGCCCAAATTTGTAGATGAAAGAAAATAATGCCACATAGCTAGGGGGAGACAGTAACCCAAATCTCCTCCTTCACTTCCCAAAGGTATAAAGTTCTTGGGAGCTTAGCTAAGAGTGACAAGATTTTGCTTCCAAGAGAGGTGTCTTTCGATTCACCTCCCGATTTTTATACTCTGCCAGAACATTGGAGTTGAGGTCATCCCAAGGGGTGATAAAATCTCCAAGCAAGCCTCCTAAAAAAAAGAAAAACAAGACCACTTATTTCTTGTGCACTGAAGGTGCGAGGGGAGAGAATACGTAAGTGGCCTCAGGGTTGAAAAGACACGCATTTTTTCCCAATGAAGCTTTAGGTTTTGTAATCTACTTTGAAGACACACATGATTATAATATACAACGTTCTTTCCAATTTGACAACATCATAAAAATTGAGAGTTTTCCAATGTAAGTAAATCGAGCATCATCCACAAAAGCAAATTTGATAAGGAAATAATCAATTTCTATTTATGCATTCAAGATTGAGTGATTGTTCATTTTAAGCACCAAATTGAAATGTGTATGGCAATGTTTGTTGATCCTTAGACATGCAAGATTATGTTATCATTCATTCCAAAGAAAAAGTGTTCAATTTCCTTATAACATGCAAGATTGTGTTTGATCATTTTAGCATTTAACCATGCATTCAAAGACGAGTGCTTAAACATGCAAGTTCATTCCCAAAACAAATTTAAATCAAAACCTACAAGAAATATGGTTAATGAGCAAAATAACCCCTCAAAAAACACAAGTTAGGGTAGCAAAAATGTAGGACAAACATGAAACAATCCTGCAATGAAAGTGTTAAGACAAAGTTTAGCCTTTGATAGAAAAATCAGAAATCTAAACTGCATCAAAATCTCATGAAACCAACACCATGATGACGGGTTCGAAATTAGCTTTTCGATAATATTTTGTTTTTCAAAAATAGAGTCTGTATGCTCAAGTTATGAGCAAAAAACCAAATGATGCTCCTTATAGCCTAAAAACGCATGTGGCCTGCTGATGCAGTGATGACATCAGTGACCTGCGAGCATAAATTTGATGGTTAGATGCATGTCAAGCAAATTTTTTTTTTTGTTTTTTAACATTTTTGCATTAAAAAAAAGAGAGAATGAAATCTAAATGTTTGATTTAAAAAAAAAAAAAAGATAAATGTTATTATTATTATTTTTTAAAACTAAAATGGAAAAGATAATTTTAAAAATAATTTTTTTTTGTGTTTGCTTTTGCATTTTGAGAAGGAAAAAGAATATTAATTTTTTTTAAAAAAAGAAATTGGCAGAGGGATAACATGTTGAATGGAGGTTGTGGGTAGAGGGTTTGAGCTATGGCCGTGGGTGGTGGAGGGGGGTGCAAGCGAGCTGAGCAGAGGAGTGACAGAGAGGAGGGATTTGCGAACAACTACAAGAAGTTGCAGGTGGTGGTGAGTGGAAAAGAGGAGGTGGGTTGCAGTGGATGAAGGGTAGTGAAGGAGAGGTGAGGTGGAGGTGCAATGCAGGGTGAACAACCATGAGCAGCAGATAGGCAAGGTGGTCTAGGGTGAGTGGCGCAAGGTTTTGGTGGCGAGGAAGCGCAGAGCCGAGCTGATGGTTGCATAGGAGGTATGTTGCAGGTGGAACAGGTTCATCTTCGGTGGCAGAGGGGAGGTGGAGTTGCAGGTAGCTACGAGCTGGAGCAGAAGCAGTGGTGGAGGGTTAAAGGGGAGCACAGTGGGGAGTTTTGGTAGGAGTGCAGTTGTAGGAAGGGGTAGAGTTGTGGCTGAGAGGGAGTTTACAGCAACCAATAGGTGGATGGGAGTTTGTGGCGGTGAAAGCCATAGGAGGAGAAGCAGCTGGGCGGCAGAGGAGACTGCACAGGGTTGAGATGGGGGGGAGCCACCGGGAGTAGGGCAGCGCTCCCAAGAGCTATTGTCGGTGGCGCCTACGAGTGCCCACCTGCAGAGAGAGAAAAAAAGCCGGTAGTTAGAATTTCTTTATTTTTTATTTTCATTTTTTGATTTTTGATTTTAAATTTAAACCAACCCCATTTTTTCTTTTAAAAAAAAACAATCTAAATATATATAAAGAGCAAAGTGTTAACAAAGGAAGTTTTTAAAATTTTTTTTTTAATTTTATTTAAAAAAAAAAATTCCTCCCTATTAATACGTAAATGTAAATGATTTTAAAAGGAAAAGTGTATAAACAAAGTAAAATAAAATGAAACCAAACCCCCCCAATTTTTTTTAACCTATTTATTTATCAACCAAGTGGGAGTATTTTTTTTAGCTTTTATAGTTTTCCTAATAATGAAGAGTATATTCAATGTGTATGTGCCTCTACAACTTGGAAATAAAGTAATAAGAAAATATAGAGTGTTTTATTTCAAAAAACTTCCCTTATGTCCTCCAAATGTGATGATGGACTTTATGGCTCAATTATAGGCTCCTCGTGAAACTTGATCTCCAAATGCAAGCCTTCAACCTACAAGCTTAGACTCACAAAACACTCAAAAAGACATTAGATGGTTAGTTTGAACCCATGAAGTGGGTCCCACCAGATGTGCCAAAAATGTATTGCATAAAAATGTAATAAGATAATAAACATTAAGCAACTAACATCTATTCCTACATGATCATGCAAACCTCAAAATATGCAAGATAACATGTAAACAATGATAACATGAAATAAAAAGAGCATTAAATCATTCAAAGTACAACCAATGCAAACCTCATGAAATCACCAAGTGGAGATGATTTCATTGTTGTGGGATGTGGTTGCTCACAATTCTTGCAATATAACGATGAGGTAGATAGTGCTTGTAGAAATGAGGAGAGAGCTCTCCTTTTATAGGAAATGAGATGCAATAGACAGCTAAGATTCAATACAAGATGGAGGGCTAGGATCTCTCAAGATCAATGAGGTGGAGGCCAAGTAGACTCTATGTGGATTAGGGTTTTGACCAATTCAAAGGCTGCAATATGCTCACACATGTGTGAGCAACCTCTGATGGTGACATGTTCAATGACAAGTGGAAGAGGTGTGAGAAGTATGGCTTCTCACACATGTGTGAGAATTATGGCTTCTCACACATGTGTGAGAAGTATGGCTTCTCACACATGTGTGAGACAACTTGATTCTCATGCAAGGGGACAAGTGTGCAAGAGGTGTGAGACATCTTGACTCTCATGCAAGAGGACAAGTGTGCAAGAGGTGTGAGAAAGCATGGCTTCTCACACACATATGAGACACCTTGACTCTCATGCAAGAGGACTCATATGCAAGAGGCATGGAAGACATGAGGGGTGAGAAAAGTGTGAACATCCCTCACATGTGTGAGGATTTCTCACATGTGTGAGCACACACTTAGGATTAGAAGGAGATTAGCTAGGTGATTAGGAAAAGCAAGCATGATTAAGGAAGTGGGCAGGTTTAGAAAGATGGATTAGTTAGGATAGTGAGGTTAGGTGAGGGTTAAAGTTAGGAGCCATGTGCTCAAATAGGATTGAATTTAATACTTAATTCCAAGTGGGTTTAGCAAAGAATTAATTAAGTAAATGAAGTACTTAATTAAAGTGAATGGGTTAGGATTTAAATAAACCTTAGTTTATTTAAATCAAGGAACGGCTAGGATTTAAACAAACCTTAGTTTATTTAAATCAAGAAAAGGTGAATATAATTAAATAAATGTAAATTTATTTAATTAAGGTAGGGTAATTAAATAAATAATAAATATCTATTTAATTGGCTAGGAAATGAGATTTGGACAATTTTAGGTGTCTACAACATGATTTCCTCATTATTTATCTTCCTCAAGCTAGCAGCAACTGCACAAATGCTAGAAGTAACCTGCTCCATCTTATTGCCACTCTCTTTAATCAAAATATGGAGTTTATGTTCATATTCCTTTAGTTTATCTGGAATGTTACCAACCTAAACTTCCATCTGAATGATCTTTGCTCAGTCAATTTCCTGCTGCTACTGCATCTTTCCTACTTTTCTTTTCAAATTCATTAATTCATTGTGCATCTAGGAGTCACCTTAGAGAGAGGAATCAACCTTAAGCTTAGCAATATGAAGGAAAGAAAGCATAGTGTCCTTACAAGTAGAATCATGCTTCTCCTTCCTTGTTTCTTCCTTACTAGTTGACTCATCCTTCTCTTTCCTTGTTTCTTCCTCTACATGCATAGCATCCCTATGAGTGGTGTCCTCCTTTTCCTTCACCATTTCTTCATTTTCATCCCTCACTCTCTGGGTATGCTTGTATATGAGCAATGTTAGTATGCTAATAGAAACCAAATTTAAATAAAGCTTCTACAAACTAAACAAAATTCATAAACTTCAAGATAGACTAAGATGAACTCTCAATTGAGAATATGAGCCATTAATGGACTCTCTCAATGAGAAGCTCTCTTGTTGAGTGGCTTTGTCTAAATAGATAGGATGTATGCTCAAGCTTATGCTTCAAAAAGGGCTTCAAATGGAGTTGGAATTTGGGTGTGAGTGTATGGTTTTGATGTAAAATGGCTTCTTAAAATGGCATTATGACTTTACTTCATGGATTGTGTTAAAATGGCTTGGGAGAGGATTCCTTAAATAGGCAAAAGGCTTGAGGGATGGAGGGCTAAGATGCAAGGATGAGAAAAAGCTTATGGAGGGTTTAGATTGAATGAGAGGAGAGCACATGGATTGTGCTTCCTTACAGCCAATCAGGGAGTGACACAAGTCATAGGGTGAGAGGATGGAGGAAAGGAGAAGGATGAGTCAACAAAGGAGGCTCAAGGGATAAAATCTTCATAAAGATCCTCATAATTGCTTGTAAGAGCAATAAAAGGGCTTGGAAGAGTCATTTATGGCCTAGTGGGCTTCATAAAGTTTTATGGTTGAGATATTTTGAGGGAGATGAGAGAAATTTCGACTTGGGCTTGATTAGGAGGGTTTTAAGATTGCTTAGACTTGTACAAATGATTAGAGTATGGATTAGGATGGTTTAGGATTAGCTTAGGGATAGGCAAGTGGATGGCATTTAATGAGGGTGGGTGAAGGAGGAGATATTTGTTAACTTTGGCTTGGGTTAGTAAGTTTTAACCCATGTTTAGGGAATGTGACAAGGTTAGGAGGGGATTAGGATTAGGTTTAAAGACATCTTCTAGAAGAGTCTAGACTTTGGATGAGGATAAAGACTTTCTAGAATAGTCTAGAACTTCCTAGGATGAGGATGAAGACTTTCTAGAAGAGTCTAGAACTTCTTAGGATGAGGATAAATTAGATTTTTAGGAAATAAATAAAGTTTTATTTATTTCAAGGGTTTGGGTTGAGGAGATATTTATTAAAACTTTTTTAATAAACATGAGGATTAATATTTAATCTTAATTAAATATTTTGAGTTGGGATTAGGGGTAGGAAATGATGGGATTAGCCTTTAATCAAAATTAAAGAAGGATTAGAAGATTTTGGAAGAGGTTAGTGGTCTTAAGGAAATTGGCCAAGTTTTGGGCAAAAAATAAATTTTTTATTTATTTTGGGTTTTTTGGTCAATTTATTAATTAAATAATTAATAAATAAGGAAATAATGTTTAAATAAGATTTAAATTTTTTTGGGAGGGATTCCTTAATTAAATATTTTTAATTAAGATAAAGGGATTTAATGACATAAAAATAAATAAATAAATTAAATAATTAATTAATTAATAAATGATGATATCATCAGGAATTTTTCAGAAAATAAAAATACTTTATTTTCTAAAGGTTTTTAGGTGTCTACAATGCTCACTCTGGTTTTTATCCTCTTCTTCAATATTATCTAACCCAATATTTTTATCATTACTCTCCTCAGTCTCATCCTTACCAGTCTCACCCTTATTGCTAGGGTAAACCTCCAAATTTGGACTGAGATCTCTCAGATCCATATTCTCCTCATCCTTCATATTCTTATCATCATTATTATCTAAATTCTCAGACTCAATAATCTCCTCTACATTTTTGTGGGGAGTTTTTTGCTTCAAACTCATCCTTCTCACACTAACCCCTTCCTCACCCTTACTCTTCCTAGAGTAGGTTTCACTAACAAAGCCCTTCTTTTTCTCAGAGGGAGGGGAAGAAAAAATAGCCTTGTTCTTATAGTAATTCTCAATTAATAGGAATAGCACTTCATCTAAAATTGGATAGGACTCTTTTTTCCTATGGGATTGAAGAATTTGAAGCAAGGAAAATCTTAGTTTAAAAGGAAATGAGATCCTATCCTTATACCAAAAATGATTGAGGAACACAAAATGAAATTTATGAACACGTTTTGCCCTACCATCTAAAATAAAATACTCATGGATGCATGAGATAACGTCTTGCCAAATAGTCTTAATTTGGCCAAGTTCATAAAAGTCACCATTCTTCTCTAGATTCTTTTCCTCCTCATCAGTCTTTGCAAATTTCTTAAATGCAACATTGGAAATACTGGTTTCCTTACTAAATTTTATGCCCTCCTTAGGCAGCCCCATAACCTCAGCTATGAAATCTTCAAACAAATTAATCGTCACCCCATGCATGGAAACCCTATCCTTGATCCAATTTTTGAAGAATACCTTTGTGACATGTGGTTTATAGCCATGAAGGTGCTCCAAGAAAGTAGTGACTTTGCCCTTCTACAGAATCTACCAGAAAGAGACTTTGGCCTTCCATGCTTTACAATTCTTTGGTTCTTGTTTTCTTGGTTCCCTACCCATTTCCAAAAACTTTGTTTCACTACAAAATGCCAAAGTCAAGCAGATAGGTAGATGTAAGGAATTAAGAAAAGCCAATGTGTTTATTAAAAAAACTAAGGTGCTCATTAAAACACATAAGTACCAAGCTAGGATAATAATCACATTTATGTACTTTCTCAAGAAAATAACATTGGCTTCCATAACCCCACTTCCATTTATCATTGAATTGCTAATCTTAGCAAATATTTCCCTATGTCACATGAGTTTTGTCATAATTAATAAGAGCTTTCAGATCCATGCTCCTACTTAGGTCATCATGCCATGTCATCTTACACTCCCGTTGGATAGCCTGGTTAGCAATCTAGTCAGCCACAACATTTCCTTCACAGAATGAATGATATACAAAGACTTTCTCAAATTTATCCATTAAAGATTTAATTTCCATTACACTAGCTTCGATAGACCAAGTGATTGAGCTTTTACCATTAAGCATATTTATAATGTTCAATGAATCTACTTCCATACAAAGGTATCAAAAACTAGTTTCCATTGCTAACCTCATTGTATACAGAACTGCAATAGCCTTAGCTTTATAGCTATTAGAAATACTAATAGGTATAGCAATAACATCTATGATATTAGCTGTGTGATCCCTCAAAATCCCTCCACAACCCACTTTGCCAAGATTTCCTTTAGCAGCACCATCAAAATTCCCTTTAATCCATCCCATAGGAGGAACCTTCCATTTTGTATTCATTCCTAGATCTTCTTTCTTCATATTAGAACCTTTAGAAAATATTGGATTGTCAATTTGGAAATCTTCATTACACTTTCTCTAGGAATTCAAGTTTTCCTTTATTGCCTTGATAATGTTTTGACCAAGCACCCACCTTAGCATTTCTTTATTTCTAAAGATTTTGTTATTTTTTTCTTTCCAAATACCCCACTAGAGATGGGGAAGAGTAATTTTCCATAGGAAATCAACATCATTATCCTTAGATGGACAAATGTAGCTCTTAAAAAAAAATGTTCTATATTATTTTGGATAGAACTCCATACTTGTTGACTGTAAGTATAGTTTAAGAACAAGTGATCTCTATCTTCATAACCTTCTTTACATAGACTACACCTATTAACCACATTAATGCCTCTCTTTTGCAAATTGTCCTGAGTCAGAATTTTATTCTGAAGCAAGATCCAATAAAAGATATTTATTTTTGATATAAGACATTTTATCCAAGCTCTAGTCCATAAAGGGCAGTTACCTTTCTCCTTAGATTTGAATACAAAGGAAACTTTGAAATGGCCACTTACATTAGCACTCCATATCATCTTATCCTCCTTAAGGGGATACAAAGAAAATGCATTCAACATAATCTAGATTTTATGAAAAGCCTAGTTAACATAAAAAAGGCTAACTCAATTGTTATTAAACCAATAATGTCCCACAAGAGTCCCATACAATTACTTACATTTATCTATATGGGTCCTATCCTCAAAATCCTCAATCAAAGGATGATCCAGAATCCAAACATCTTCCTAGAATCTGACCTTCTGCCCATTTCCAACTTTCCATGAACATCCTTTACTTAATATATTCTTAGTTCCCTACACAACCCCCCAAATAGAAAAAGGGAAAAGAACATCAAGAGATGACATAAAATTAGATAAAGAAGGAACATTAAAAAGATACTTATCTTTCCATATAGTACTCCATTCCTTATCATCATGATATACTCTCCAACCCTGTTTGGCTAAAAGAGCTCTATTCATACTTCACATTGACCTGATTCCCAATCCACCTTCTCTAATAGGCTTACAAATTTGAACCCAAGCTATTGAAGCCATTCTCTTCCTTTCCTCAATGCTAGACTAGAGAAAATTCTTTTGGATTTTATCAATAGTATCTACAAAATTTGCTAGAATTCTAAAGAGACTCATAGCATAAGTAGGAATGCTTTGGAGAAAAGCTTTAAGGAGGGTAATTTTTCCAACTTGACTCAAAAGGTTACCCTTCCATCCAACAAGATTTTATTAAAATTCTTAATGAGATCTTCACAAAAAGAATCTGGAGCTTTAGGTCCCAAAGGAAGGCCCAAGTAAATACAAGGAAAAGATCCTATTAAACACACACCCTAGAATTTTAGCAATTTTTTTCTGTCTTAAAATAGGGAAATTAATAAAAAATAAAGAGCTCTTATTCCAGTTTATCAATTGACCTGAAGTCGAAGAGCACAGGCTAAGATCTTTTTTGAGATTTCTGGCTTCCCTGACTTCAGCTTTCCCCATAAAAATGGTGTCATCAACAAATGGAACATGAGAACAAGTAAGAGGTTGAGAAGAAGGCTGCAAACCTTTAATATCCCCTTGCAAAACCAATTTCCCAATATACCCCCCATACAATCAGCCATAACAATGAATAGATTAGGGGATAAAGGGTCTCCCTATCTCAAACTCCTAGAAGGGCTAAAGAATTTAGAGGAACACCCATTCACCAAAACATCAATTGAAGTAGTAGAAATAAACTAAAAAATTTCCCTCAAAATCTTATGGCTAAAACCAAAGGCGAATAAAATCTTAACAAGAAAAGTCCATTCCACTCTATCATAGGCTTTCACAATATCAATTTTCATGATAAAACCTTAATTATTGGAACAAGATAAAGAATGAATATTCTCATGAGCAAAAATAATAGAGTTAAGAATCTTCCTACCTGGAACAAAACCATTTTGCTAAACAACAATAAGAGACGGAAGCACCAAAAGCATCCTGGAAGTGAGGACTTTTGAGATAATCTTATAGAAAGAATTACACAAACTAATAGGCCTAAATTGGTTTGGAGAATCAGCCCCAATCTTTTTAGGAATAAGGCATAGGAAGGTAGAATTGATCTCCTTTAGCATTCTCTCAGCTCCAAAGAATTCTTTAATAGCATTACATACATCTTTTCAACTAGATTCCATGCCTTCTGGAAAAAGAACATGGGAAAACCATCTGGTCCTGGAGACTTATCCCCTCCTAAAGAATAGACTGCCTTTAAAATTTCCTCTTCCTTAGGAATGGTGTCTAACAATTTATTTTGCTCCTCAGTAATTAGAGAAGAAATCACATTTAAAAGTTCAGCTTGATGAGTGGAATCAATGTTAGAGTCAAATGTCATTGGAGTAGAAAAAAGGAGACCATCTCTTCCGAAATGTCCTTTTCCTCAGTAATCTTCAAATTACCCTTCTTAAGATATGAGATATGAGTTTTAGCTCTATGCTTCAAAGTGGAAAGATGAAAAAACCTGGTATTCTTATCTCCTTCATTCAACCAGACCAATTTGGATCTTTGCCTCCAATAAATTTCCTATTTAGTAACAATGTCATGATAATCCACCAATTTTTCATTTTCTTCTCTAACAAGGTCAAAAGTGTATCCTTCCTTTCGTATCTTTCCCTGGATATTTTTGCAGCTCTTCCTTAATACTTGATATACTCTTAAAAATATTATTAAAACATCTTTTACTCCAAATTTTAACCTCCTTTTTGACATTTCTTAATTTTGAAGCCACTTTAAAAAGAGCAATTCCATCAACTTCTATATTCCACCAGTCAACCAATTTATTCTCAAATTGTGGGTGCTGCATCCACATTTTTTAAAACCTAAAAGGAAAGTTTTTTTTGATATTAACCTTTTTAGCAATAAAAATCAAAGGGAAATGATCTGACCCAATTTTTTTTAATGCCTCTAACTTGCATACAAAATCTTTAGTCCAATTAGGAGAAATAAGAGCTCTATCCTATCGAGCCTGAATACAATCATCACCTGGCCTCTTATTACTCTAGGTAAACTCTATTCCATCAAGATCCAAATCCATTAAGCCCTCCTTATTAATGAAATCCATTAGATTTAGTCTCCCATCTAGCTCACTCACATTACCCCCCTTTTTTCATGGTCATAAAGAGGAACATTAAAATCCCCCATGGAGATCCATCTACCACAATAGTCTTTACTCTTTATATAAGATAGAGTTTCCTATACATTTTTCCTAGAGTTCTTAATATTAGGTTCATACATATTAACAATATACCATTCATTATTTTGGTCAATGCTAGTAATTTTAACCACCAAAAAAATGTTTACTGGCATTCAAAATAGTTCCTGAGTAGTGGGATTTCTTCCATAAAATTAGAGTTCCTCCTAAACCTCCTTCGAAACTACTTGCTTTCACCTCAATCTATTTTACTCATCCTTTTGCTCTCTTATATCCTGATGATGGATCACAGAGTGTGATCCAAAATGTAGATTCAAAAACTCTTACACAATCTTCTCCAGAAATTGATGCTATACTTTCTTTCAAACAATAATCCTTAAAAGACTTAATTTGTTTATATCTCTCCTTCTCCATCTTAGTTTCTTGTAGTAGAAGAGAATTCGGCTTATGCTCTCTAAAAAAATTCCTTACAAGATCAAGTTTATGACTACTATTCAATCCCCTAATATTCCAAGTAATTATTTTCATGTTTTTTTTTTAGGGGTAAAATCCAGAATTGTTGCATGTCTTCCATTAGTAATATTCTGTAAACTTTCTATTTCTCTAGTTTTCCTAGAAGATTTCCTTCTAGGTTTCTCTAGAGTTAAAACATTTGGTTTCACCTTAGATTGTTGCTCCAATTTACTACTATGAGTCTCTACTCCTTTAGGAGTTGTATTACTTTTCTTTTCCTTCTTTTTCCCTTGACTTTGTTTCTATTTCAAATCCTTCCCTTCCAGGTTTTCTTCTCAATTTCAAAATCATTCCTAAAGGGAACAATTTCTTTGCACAAAAGTGTCTCAAGAGGCTTAGAAGAAACATTCTAGTTTTCAATAGATTGGATATTCTAGGATTCCTCTAATACCATCAATCTACTTCTATCGATCATAATTTCCTCCTCCTCTATTTCCTCCATCTCAACTAGGTCTTCCCAGTTTGTTTCATTCTTCTGATAAATGACTAATTTCTTCATCATGCCAACCATATTATTTGTATTTTTCTCAGGTGAGGTAGAGCCTAACATCACCCTAATCTCCTTATTTTCACTGCTTCCTTCAAGGCAAAATTTGGCATCATACCAGTTTCCTGATTTTCTGGGTTCAAATTATCCTTTGAACCCTTCGCAAGAGTAGCTTTAGGTTTCCAAACTTTCTTTTGGGATTTTTCTTCTTTCTTTTTATCCTCCTTATCTGTCTTAGGATAGTCTTTGCCTTTGTTAGGAAAAATTTTCACCCTTTGACCCTATTTTTTATAGGCAAAATAGGCATTTGGAAGGTATTCATATATAATTTATTGTATTCTTTTTTCTAAGTTTTGAAATTAGTTCCACCTTTTCAAGGAGGTGATTTAGGTTTTCCACTTTCACATACAATCTAGCACTCTAAAGTTTAGATTTCAAAGCCAGAGCATGATCCATTGTAATTAGTTCCCCAAAGGAACCAACTATTCCCTTAAAGATATCTTCATGCCAAAATTCAAAAGGGAGGCCAGGAAGTCTAACCCAAATCAGAGTAGTTAAGAAGAAGGCATCAGATAAATCCATATTTGGCTTCCATTTTTTAATAGTGAGAGTACTTTCACCAAATGACCATGGATCTCCACAAAGGACCATATTCATATCTTCCTTGGAATTAAAAACAAATGAAAGGAATCCATTCAACATAGGAGCTATATCAACTTGACCATGGATAACCCATTTTTTTAATCATATTTTTCAATGTTTCTATATCTAGTCTAGGTCCCCTAAATTTTCCAACAAGAGTAAATTCTATAGAAGAAACAGAGACAACAATTGAAAATATCACAATCAGATGAGACATTTCCTCAACCAAAATAACAAGTTTTCTTCATTAAGTACATAGTAGAAAATATATATTTTCACCAACTAGATTGGTTCTCCATCTAAATAGTCCCTTTTTGAATCATTCACAATATGTGATTATTAAACTTTACTTATTTATGATAGTCCACTCTTTTGATAGTTATTGAATAGGTTCAGGGATCTCTATAACCTCAGCTATCCTATAACTAGATTTACTTAGTCCTGCAACTAAAAGTTAGTGTCACAAAACACACACCTTATTTATGACACATAACATTTCATACGTTCATTTTTAAAATTAAATGAATATGCATTCAATCCATTCTTGCACGAAAAGAACTTATTTAGCTAAAGGAACCCATTCACACTTCAATCATTCAAAAACACATTAAGCATATAAAGGTGATTGGTTCAACATATATTTTATCTTATAATAAGTAAAGTCATTCCTAATATCCATACATGACAAAACATATGCTTAATATTCAGACCTGTCATGTTTTTAAGAGAGTCTTATGGAAGTATAGTAAAACTTAAGTCCTAAAGCATCCAAACTAAGAAAAACATGTAATATATTAAGCCATAAAATGACCTCATCAATAAGGAAAGATAAAATAAGTTCAACACATATGAATGTCAACACAAAAGATCAAAAAATAGTACTATTTGTATCAGAAAGGCTTGTGGTAACCATTATATGGAAACTTGAAAAACTCAACAACCATGTCAAATGAAGATTGATATATCGTAGATATAGAAGCACTTGGAGATGTTCAATTTTTCCTATGTGATTTTATAGCATTTAAAATATCTATGAAAACCAAAACTATTGTTTTGATGAGCATGTTGGCTAACTTGTATGAAAAACCCTCAATATTTAATAATATATTTTAATTGAAGTGGTTTTTAGAAAGGAAATTGGTTGAAGGAAGTTATGCAACAAATCATTTAAAATAATTTTAGAGAAATACCAATGAGTTAGCTTATGTAGAGGTTAATATTTATAAAGAGGTTTGGGATTTTGCAATTTTGTGTTCTTTTCTATAAAGAATAAATAGGTTGATTATGACAATAAATAAATCTATTTCTAGTTTAAATACATGTAGGTATAGGGATAATTACTAGGATGGGGGAGGTGGGTGAATCAGTAATCACCAACCTAATCAAACTCATAGGTCCAAAAAACTTTACCAAATAGATTAACCTTTAAGTATTCTTTAACCTATTATCAATACTATCATTAAATTAATCATTAAACCAACATGCATCACATAAAAAATTTCCACACCAGTATAAAACCACACACACACACACGTGTATATATAATATATATATATATATATATATATATATATATATATATATAATGGAAAATTGATTGGGATGAAACCATAGTGTAAGAACAGTTCCCACAAATGTTGTACTCTTGTCAAATACACTGTATTAGAGGCCTACCTGGTTAAGGGTTACAAAAGCATTGTTAAATGCTACCTAGTTAAGGGTTTTCCCCAGAGATATGTTAAATTCTTCTATCCTATTACGAGTAACCTTGTTAAAGGATTTTAAACACTCTTTTAAGAATGTAACCTAGTTAGAGGATTTGCACTAGACCTATTAGGGCCAACTAATTAAGGGATTTTTCTATTACAATGGTTAGAGAGCAACATGTAAGAAATGATCTACATTTCACATTAATCTTGCTTAATCATATCCAATAAAGTTCCTCAATATATTAATATACCATGCTTGATTTTGTATTATGATCTTACTCAATTATGTCTCTTCCTCTACGATCACAACCTTCACCAACCTTTATTTCTTTGTCACAATACTTAGCCACACTATCACAATATTCAACTACAACACCAATAATCTTTTCTATTTCCTCCTTAAGTAGAATTTCTTTAATCACAAACCCTAAACCTAAATCCAATGCTCCAAACTAATCTTAACAAATCTTGATAATGTTGTCCTTCCATTTTATATTTCCATAAGCCATTTTGTCCTTGTAGAAAAGTCTTAATGAATCTATCCTCAAATTTATTAACTCAATCTTTGTGCCATTACCTATTTTTTAAAATTACATCTTAGCTTTTTAGTTGTCCAATACAATTCACACATTTCAATAATAATTCAAACTTTAGAATTGTGTCACATATCTTCATAAACTATTATTTATTGATCGATAAGAAATTTCTTGTTTACCAATTTTCTTATTCTTCCATTGTTCTTAGAAGCTCATTTATCCTTTGTACCAATACATCTAGTCTTCCTATTCACTTTCCTTCTTACTGATAATACCTTAGTTTACCTATAAGATTTTTCATTTATCTATTCATTTATTTAATTTTCATATTTAACCTTTCCTATCTATATCACTTCCAACTAATCAAATCACTTTTATGTGTACTCATTATAATGTATTATCTTCACTATGTTTTATCAACATATTCATGAAACATATCCAATAATCAAATCAACTAATTCATTTATAGATTTGACAAACCACTCAAATCATTTAACTACCCTTTACTATTTGGCCCAACCATTATCTAGTTTGATTCCTATCTTCATAACTTACTCAAACCTTTACATAAACATGTTCTATCATATATTAGCATCTATACCCATCACTTAACATCTATGTATGATAACAACACTTAAGTCATTCTATAACTCACTCTTTCTTCTTTAGAATATATGGTAAGAAGTTAAAACAATATAATTAATTATCCTATCATTAATTAATGTTCCTTTTTGTATCAACATTATCACCATCAACATTATACCAACATTAAAATGAATTGTTGATCTTATAAAAAATCTGCAAATCAACCAAAAGATAATGAAGCCAATGCAATAGACTAGAGAGGTAATATTATTATTTCAACCTTGAAATAAATTTATAATGATTTTGGGTGATTGATTCAAGATTATCATTTCATGTCATTTCATATAGATATTTCTTCAAAAAATTACAATTCATTGACTTTTGCAAGATTTTTTTGGTATTGAAAATTCTTATTATGTCATCAAAAAATAAGATATCTTTTTAAGATTATCAAATGGAAAATGTTTGGGGTTATGAGATACTTTACTTTTAGATAGTTAAAATATGCAAGGGTGTAAAATCACTTTTGAATCCAATAGATGGAAAGATAAGAAATGGGCAAGTTAGTAATCACCTAGAGTAGCAAATTAGACACTTTGTATTTAATAGAGAGTTCTATGAATAAGAACAAGTTGATATAGGAGCTTAAAGTTGTTGTAGCTTCCAAAATTGAAGTATATGAGGACTAGATAATATTTTCATTAAAGGTTGAGAGAAACTCTGAAAGTTATTTGCAAATTATTCTAAAGGAAAATGAATCCAATGTGATTGGTAAGTATTATGGGTTACAAAAGATACCAAGGATAAGGTAGTGAATGATAGTAAAGGGATGTTAAAGGAAGAGAAGATGTTACTCTTCTATTTTCTAAAGTGATGGGGGGTTTGATTTAAGATTTAGATTTTAGTCTAGGATTCTTTGAGCACAAAGAATTAAATGAATAAGTATGTCAAAGATTGAGAAAATTCGTAGAGGCACCAATGTACATCTTTTAGGGTTTGAGGAAAAAGTGAAATTTAATCTATTTTCATCATACCTCTAATATAAATGATTAAAATAAAATAATAATAAGCATGAATAGAAAAAAGATTTAGAAACAAAAGAAAAACATCAAAAAGATTTATAATGGTTCACCATTAAGGAAGGAGAGGGAGAAAACAAATGAAGGACCTATGCATTTGTTTAAAAAAATTCAAAATCAATGATGGACAAGGGAATTAGACTAGTTAGTCACAAGGGAATTGTGTATGAAGCTTCATTGGTATGTGAATTTGATCTCGACAATTTTCATTTAGCATAAAATCATTTGGATGAAATAATTATTGGTATGTATGTTCATTCTAATAGCATATACTTATTCTAAAATTAAAAAATTCTACAAAACTATTTTATCTATTTGAATATTGGGTTAAACCTCTTTGGCTAGTAGTAAGAACTTTGGAGTATTCATTCCACCAAATCTACCTAGGGATTGTGGCCTCATCCCTTATTTCATTGTTGAAGCTCTCAACAAGATTTGATCCATGGTGGGTTCATTAAAAAAAACTTCATCTTCACTAGTAGACCAATAACCCATTTTAAATTTAATGTTTAAAAGACTTGGATAATAGTTATACTTAAATAATATATTTTATATTCTTTCAGTATAATACATTTATAATAACCTATTAAATTTTTAGGATTTAATAAATAAATAAGAAAAAGTGCATGGACTAATTTGAAGCAAAATAAACAGTAAATAAATATATAAAATATAAAGAAGAATACATTAGGATATTATTTTCTATTTTAAGCATTAGTGTTAAAAGATGAGAAGACAACTGTTATCATTTTTCTTTATGATTCAGCGCTAATTTTTAATTATGAAAATTTAAAATAAATAAATTATATAATTTTTTTGTAGAGAAGAATTATTTAACCTAAATTTCATTTCTACTTTCATCTCGAATTTTTTTTTTGAAATGAGATTTCTTAAAGATATTTTGGAAAAAAAAGAGATTATTTATGCATGTTATTTTATTTCTTATGGAAATTTAATTCTCTAATATCTTTAATTTGATTATTTTATTTTCAATAAAAGATTGTAAAATTATACATGAATTTCTAACTATAATACTTTTTCTTCACAAATAATTATTTATTTTCTTATCCAGTTAGAAAGTAAAATCCACCAAGATAAATGAGAGTAGGGGGGGAGGGGGGTGTGAATCAGTTATACAATCAAAACAACTTTTCTTATCCTTAGTAAATCTAAAACATGTAGTTAACAAGTCCAATATCCATACACAATAACACCAGATTTGTTAACTAGGGAAATCCTTGCTCAAAGGAAGAACCACAGTGGGTATCATACCCACATAATTATGTACTAATATATAAATTTCTTGTAAGAGGATGAACTCTATTAGGAGCTAATGAAATACATTCAATACATATCAGTCCATATTAGGGGACTTTGAATCCCTATGAGGAGATTTAAACCTTGTTAGGAGTTGTGGAAGGCAAAAGGACCCACTGTCCAAATAGCTTCAAGGACAAGACCATTGAACTCACTGTCTAATTGGTCTCTACCAAATATAATCATTGAACTCATTCACCATGTCTCTATTGTACCAAATCTTCTTAGATCTCAATACTAGATCCACAAACTCACATCACAATAATCTATTAGATCACTTACACGTAACTCACACTTACAATTTAGTTTCTATTTCAAAATCATCTCATATGTCATCCTTAATCATAAGGAAAATAAATTTACATTATACCAAGTCCTAAAATTAATTTATTGAGTTATCCTTGAGGCTTTCCCAATATACAATTACAATAGGACCTCATTAAGATAAAAAATACTCATTACATTACATCTTTTGATAATTACATAACACTGTTGGTTCTTTAAATATTTTACATGTACAACCTTAGACTTCATGCACTCACTCACATCATCCTGATGATGTCTTCTATCTTTATACAACTATGCATAACTAGATTATATCCCTCTTAGGAGATCTAACCTGATTACCAGAAACCACTTCTAGGAACTTTGACTATAAATTGCATTACGTAAATCTTGAATAAATGTTACCAATGTTCAATTTTCTACATGCACTCTTAACCATAGCATGAGGACACTCTATATAATGTGTCCTCAATAGTGCTTGATGTCATCTTTAATTCTTGAATCATACGATCTCAATCTATATCTGTTACTTATCAGTCTTTAGTAAATTGACATCAATGACAAACACTAATATGAATGAAACATATGAACACACAAACAATCTCCCAAATTCTAGGATAGTCCCCCATATGAATATCATCAACAGTCATGCCAACAATCTCCCCCTTTGGCATTGATGGCAACATAAATGAAAAACATCTAATTTCCAAGAATAGAAAACATCACTCCATTGCAACTATTCTACTACTAGAGTCTTCTTCTTTTCAAATCCTCTTCACCAATCAAATATGAATCTCTTAGGAATAAATCTTCATTAGTACTACTTCCTCCCCATTGAATACATCCCCATATCTTGAAGACATTTCTCATGCACTCTCTCCATCATTCTCAAGAGATAATTCTCTCCCCTATTCTTAGGGGATGTTTTTCATGCATTCTCTCCCCTATTGAAATCAATGAAAAATGCATCATAATTTCATTCTTCTTTTCAATAGCTTCAATAATTTCAAGTGTCCAAAGACACTATTGAAATACCAACTATAAAGAGTCCCTCATGAGTCAACTCAAACATAGATAATCCCCCATAGAGGAAGCATCAAGCATTCAATCCAAATAAATAATAGTAATCTATACAACTCAACTAATGCATCCTCTACATCATCTACTCTAAAGTAGGTAGGGCATAACCCTAGTCATACATCTCAAATATTCAAACATATCCTTTGGTTAAGGCTTTGTAAAATTATGTGCTATATGCTCCTTTATACTAATATACCCCAGTCTAATATATTTCTCTGCAACTTTCTCTCTCAAAACATGATACTTAATAGATATGTGATTAGTCTTAGAATGTAACATAGGATTCTTAGACATACTTACTATACTTGTGTTATCAAAATGTATGAAAATAAGCTCAAAAAATCAACTCCAATATCCTTCAATGTCTACTTCATCCATATAATGTAATTGTAATTATTTGGTGCTAGGACATACTCTACTTCTGTCATGCTTTGTGAAATACAATCTTGTTTCTTTATTAGCCAAGAAACCAATCTTCCTCCTAAGAAAAATGCTCCACCACTTGTACTCTTTATGTCATCCATACTACCTACTAAATCCTTATCAATATATACACATAGAGTAAAGTCATTTGATCTATCATACCACAACCCAAACTGAGGTGTACCCTTTAAGTATCTAAATTTTTTTTTTTTTTCCTACATAATGTGCTTCTTTAGGATCAAACTAAAATCTCACAATAATTCTAACTACATTAGCTATGCATGATCTTGTATGTGTCAGATATTGCAAACCTTCAATCTTAGATTTGTACTTCTTTTGTTGAATAGTAGGTGTCTCATCTTTGCTAGATAATGTATGACCAATTACTATAGGTGTACCAATAGGTTTACAACTTTCCAAAACAAAAAATTTCAAAAAAAATTTCAAGTTATTAGTCTATGATAAGGAAATATCTTTAATGTTCTACACAATCTGTAGACCCAAGAAGTACTTCATCTCACCAACCATGCTCATCTCAAACTCCTTCATTTGACTTGTAAATGCTTCACATGCTTTATCATCTCCTCCAAACATTATATCATCCATTAATACTTTAATAATCAACAAACCATTCTCAATTTATTTCAAATACAAATTGCTATCTGCAGTAGCTTTAGAAAATCTTAGTTTTGCCAAATATTTGTTTAAATTCACATACCAAGCTCTTTGTATTTTCTTCAAGCCATACACTGCTTTCTTTAACTTGCAGATCATATCTCCCTTTGTCAAAGGAAAACCTTTAGGTTTCTCAATGTAAACTTCTTCTTCAAGTTATCCATTTATAAATGCTAACTTTACATCCATCTGATACACTTTGAATTTCTTGTTAGCTGTATAAGTCAAAAATATTCTAACTACTTCTATTCTAGTAACTGGTGCAAATGTTTTCTCATAATCAATACCTTATTGTTGTGAATATCCTTTGCATACCAATATTTCTTTATTTTTCACAACCTCACCTTGGTCATTCATCTTATTTCTCAAAGCCCATTTAGTTCTTATAATGTTGTTGTCTTTAGGTATAGGAACAAATTCCCATGTATCATTCTTCTCAATATGATCTAATTCTGATGGGGAAAACAACCCAAGAATAGAATGGACACAACAGAAAAGGGAAATTGTATTAACTGAAAAATAAGCTAGCACATTCAGTACAGAGAAAATAAACTTCAAAACATGCCCTAAGGGTTTACAATAGCATAAATGTGGAGATAATTTCTCCTTTCAGTACCTCCTCTCAAACTCCACTCTGAATTGCCTTTTACAATGCCAGGAATCTCCTTAAATAGACCCCGAAGGGTTAAGGACTAGGAATATATTCTAGAAGGTGCTAGTAGGCATCCACCAACCAAATAGCAGGCTCCAGAAGCTGCGTTAGAAGTCGGCGCAAATCTAGAAGAATCCAAAAATGGTAATCGAACTTCTGAGAGGCATAACTTTTGAACCGTAGCTCCGATTGACAAACCATTTACATTTTTGAAAAGCTCTCGAAGTGATCTATAGCCCTATGGACCAGCGTCACTTGTCCCCCATTTTTTGGCCCTTTTCATGGTCATTTAATGCCCCTAACTTGACTTTGAAGCATTCTTAGGAGGTCTCCAAAATTTGAAAAACTGCAATAACTTTCAAACCATGGGGCATTTTGACCTGATTCTTTTTCTAGAATGTTCTAAATCACAATTACATTCATCTGGCCAATTCACACCTTCTAGTTTACCAAAATGATGACCTAATTACATGCTCCTATTTTTTTGAGATTTTCTAGCACACTAATAGTGGAACTGTGAGAGTTGGAACCTTTATTTGACCCAAATGGGTGTCCAAAAATGAAAACACATGAAACATAAACTAAGTCTAAGTACATTTTTTTGGGTGACACAAGATTGCCCTTATAACTCTGGATGCTCCTGCATCAGACACCTAGGGTAGATTGAAAAGTGACCCTGTCACTTTATGAATGGTAGAGGAAATCCCAAATGGGAAACCTCAGCTACTGAAATCCAAGTTGAGTCCTCGATCGGTCGTCCTTTCCATTTGACCAAATACTCTTCATATTGCCTATTTCTGGTACTCCTACCCACATGATGATCTAGAATGTCTTCTATCTCCTCCTTCTTAGAAGCAGGAATTGGACATGGCTCTAACACCAGCTCCTCATCTACACCATCATCATGATACTCTGTTAAATTTGCAATGTTGAAAATGGGAGAAATGTGAATACCATTTGGCAGCTCCACTTCATATGCATTTCCTGAGTCATGTTTCTTCAAAATTTTGTAGGGGCCAAATTTCTTCATTTTTAGCTTGTTGTAAGTACCGGCTGGAAATATTTCTATTCGTAAGTGCACCATGACTAGATCCCCTACTTGGAATTCCTTATGTCTTCTCCTTTGATCAGCCCTAGCTTTATACTCTTGATTCATCTTGGTAATGTGTGCTTGAACCTCCTCATGTACATGCTTGATATGTTCAGCAAATTCTTTCGCTTTAGCACTTGTCCTCTCCCCTTGCTCTATCTTCCTCAATTCTGGTGCAGTCCTTGGGCTATTCCCACATACAATTTGGAATGGTGATTTTCTAGTACTCCTATTTATAGAGTTATTGTAAGCAAACTCTATTTGTGGTAGAATCAAATCCCATCCCTTGGGCTTATCCCCAACTAAACATCTCAGCAAATTGCCCAGACTTCTATTTACCACTTCTGTTTGGCCGTCAGTCTGTGGGTGATGTGTGGAACTGAATTTTAGGTCTGTTCTCAACTTCTTCCATAATGTCCTCCAAAAATACCACACAAATTTAGTATCTCTATCAGAAACTATACTCCTTGGAAGACCATGTAGTCTTACCACCTCTTTGAAAAACAAGTCTGCAATATGGATAGCATCATGAGTTTTGTGGCATGGAATGAAATGTGCCATTTTGGAGAACCTATCAACCACCATGAATACTGAGTCATTACCCCTTTGTGTCCTTGGCAATCCAAGAACAAAATCCATACTTATGTCCTCCCATGGCCTTGATGGAATAAGCAATGGCTGATATAGGCCAGTATTGTGACTAAACCCCTTGGCAACTTGACAAACCTGGCAACTCTGTACAAACTTCTTCACATCCTGTGAAGTTTGAGGCCAAAAATAATGTTCTCTAAGAATGGCAATGGTCTTATCTCGACCAAAATGTCCTACCATCCCTCCACTGTGTTTCTCCTTAATCAAATTTTCCCTCAAATTTTCCCTCATGAAACTCCTTGGAATGCACAATTGACTACCTTTGAACAACATGCCATCCTGAATCAAATAGTCTAACCACTTGGTTCTATCTATAGCAACAGGTTCTTTACAAGCTTTCCATGCTTCAGCAAAATTAGGATCCTCAGGGTACAAATTCTTGAGTTCATCAAACCCAACTACTTCAACCTGCATTATTGTAAGCAACAACTGTCTCCTACTTAGTGCATCTGCAACCGTGTTAGATTTTCCACTTCTATGCTTCAACACAAATGTATAATTCTGCAAGAACTCTACCCACTTCATATGCCTCTGATTCAATTTACTTTGGCTATTTAGGTACTGTAATGCCTGATGATCAGTATACAAAACAAATTTCTTTGGCAATAAATAATGCCTCCATTTCTTTAAGTCCTGAACTATTGCATAGAACTCTTGATCATAAACAGAATACTTCTTCTTTGCATCATTCAATTTTTCACTAAAATATGCAATAGGCTTACCTTCTTGGCTTAATACAGCCCCAATAGCGCTGCCACTGGCATCACAATCCACCTAGAAAACTTTTCTAAAATTTGGAAGTGCCAACATAGGCTATTCTATCACCTTCTTCTTTAGCAATTAAAAACTTCTCGTAGCTGCTATAGTCCATTTGAACTCTTTTCTATCCCCTCTTATTGTATCAGTTAGGGGTGCACATATGCCACTTAAATTCTTAATAAACTTCCTATAAAAACTAACTAGACCATGAAATGATCTTACCTCAGTAGCAGACATTGGAGTAGGCCATTCCAAGATGGCTTTTACCTTCTCTGGATCCATTTTGAGACCTTCAGGTGATATAACAAACCCCAAATAGACTAACTCCCTTTTTGCAAAGATACACTTCTTCAGATTAATTAACAAGTTCTCTTCCCTTAGCCTTTCAAGGACACTACGAATATGTAGTAAATGTTCTTCCAAAGTCTTGCTGAAAATTAAAATATCAACAAAATAGACAATAACAAATTTTCCCAAGAACTTCTTAAGTACCTCATTCATGAGCCGCATGAAGGTACTTGGGGCGTTTGTCAATCCAAAGGGCATGACTAACCACTCATAAAAACCCTCCTTGGTCTTGAAGGCTGTTTTCCACTCATCTCCTTCTCAAATCCATATCTCATGATAGCCACTCTTGAGATCTATCTTTGTGAAGTACTGAGCTCCACTCAAGCAGTCCATAAGATCATCCATCCTTGGCAAAGGAAACTGGTACTTGATGGTTATCCTATTTATAGCTCGAGAATCTATACACATCCTCCACTCTCCATCCTTCTTTGGTGCAAGTACTGTAGGTACTGCACATGGACTTAGGATCTCTCGAATCAAGCCCTTCCTCAACAACTCCTAAACTTGTCTATTTAGCTCCTCTTTTTCAATAGGAGTCATCCTATGAGCAGCCTTGTTATGGAAACTAGCTCCTGGAATTAGATCTATCTGATGACTGATTTTCCTTACTGGTGGCAATCCATCTGGAACATTATCAGAGATAATATCTCCAAATTCCCCTAGTAAATCTGAAACTTCAAGTGGTATTTCACTACTACCTTCTTTATCTTTCCTAGGAATCAAAGCATAGCACATATGCTGATGTTTCATGCCATCTAAAAACATCCTTCTATCAATAAGACAAATCCTAGCACTGCTACATACCTTTTCACCTTCCCTTTTCATGGGCTTCAATTTGTGGCAAACTCTATCCTTTGTCAGAGAGTATGTGTTTGCATGCCCATCATGTATTGCATGTCTATCAAACTGCTATGGTCCACCCAACAATAGATGGCAAACATCCATCGGAATAACATCACAGAGAACTTCATCATGGTAACTCCCAATTTTGAATTTCACTAAACATTGTTCACTTACCAGGACCTTATGATCATCTTTTACCCAAGCAATTCGATAGGGCTGGGGATGTTTCTCCCTCTTGAGCTTCAGCTTAGAGACCATCTCTTTTGATACCAAGTTATCAGTGCTACCACCATCAATGATCATGTCACAACATTTATCCTCACACTTGCATCTAGTATGGAACAAACTCCTCTGTTGTCTCGGTTCAATCTCACCACTTAGTAAGACTCTTTCATTTACCAAGGTCTCTCCTCTTTCTGCATCCTCTGAATGTGATGATTGTGCATCCTCATCCACATGAGCAACCCTAGCTTGGCCCTCAGCTCCCCTATCTGTCCTTCCTTTTCGTTGAGGGCATTCAAAGGCACGATGACCTTCTTCATTGCAATGGAAATAGGTACCATGAATTCCTCCTCTTCCTTGTCCATGTCCTCTACCTCTTCCTCTCTAATTTTTGAAGTCTTGATCATGGGAGCGGTTGAAACCCTCATTCCTCTGGTTCCTGCTAGTACCCACATCTTCATTTTTCTTTTGGGTTTCATTGCAGCCTCCAGATGATCTATCACTTCCCCTTCCTCCTTGACCGCACCCTCTTTTTCTTCCTTCAAACCCTTTATTCAGCTTCTCTTCAACTCGTAGGGCAAACTGGTATGCCTCTTCAATGCTGGTCATTCTTACCAGACTTAATTCCTCCTGGATGCTAGGTCGCAACCCACTAATATAACGAGAAACCTTCTCCTTATTTGCTTCTGCATGCCTCGCTCTAATCAAGATTCAATAAAATTCCTCTGTATATTCTTGGACTGATCTTCTTGCTTGCTTTAACCTATGCATCTTCTTAAACAAATCAAGCTCGTAGTCCACAGGAATGAACTGCTTCTTCAATTTGTCCACCATGCGATCCCATCTTGTGATCTTCTCCTTTCCTCTTCTATTTATTTCCAATTGGACCTCTTGCCACCAGATTTTGGCATGGCCTTTTAGTTTGGCCTTTGCAAACTTAACCCTATCTAGGTCCCTGATATCCTCATACTCAAAGTATTATTCCAGTTCATTGATCCAATCGATCAACTCATCTGGTTTCAGATTTCCTGAAAATACACCCACTTCAATTGTAGGTCTTTTCCCAAACTTAGTAATGGCCCTAAAAATCCTTTCCTCTGCATGATTCATAACTTCCCCATCAAATTCCCCTTCTGGTCCAATTTCATCTTCTTCATTGTCATCTTCACTTTCATCACTTGCGACCACAGTTGCTCCTCTACGGAGCTCCTCCTGCAATGCTTGTACCTACCTTTGGAGGGCTCTAACCTCCTCATGATTAATAGCTTTGGCCCTTCCGCCATGCTCTCTTCATGGAGGCATCTTTTTAACTCAAACCCACAACCACACAGTCCTCGTGCAAACTGCCTCACAATCGGCACTTTGTCTACACACTCAAGAAAACCAGCTCTGATACCACTTGATGGGGAAATCAACCCAAGAACATAATAGACACAATAGAAAAGGGAAATTGTATTAACTAAAAAATAAGCTAGTACATTCAGTACAGAGAAAATAAACTTCAAAACATGCCCTAAGTGCTTACAATAGCATAAATGTGGAGATAATTTCTCCTTTCAGTACCTCCTCTCAAACTCCACTTCGAACTACCTTTTACAATGCTAGGAATCTCCTTAAATAGACCCCAGAGGGTTAAGGACTAGGAATACATTCTATAAGGTGCTAGTAGGCATCCACTGACCAAATAGAAGGCTCCAGAAGCTGTATTAGAAGTCGGCGCAAATCTAGAAGAATCCAAAAACGGTAACCAAACTTTTGGGAGGCATAACTTTTGAACCGTAGCTCTGATTGACGAACCGTTTACATTTTTAGAAATCTCTTGAAGCAATCTATAGCCTATGGAAAAGCCTTGCTCATCCCCCATTTTTTGACCCTTTTCAAGGTCATCTAATGCCCCTAACTTGACTTTGAAGCATTCTTAGGAGCTCTCCAAAACTCGAAAAATTGCAATAACTTTCAAACCGTGGGGCCTTTTGACCTGATTCTTTTTTTGGAATATTATAAATCACAATTACATTCATCTGGCCAATTCACACCTTCTAGTTTACCAAAATGATGACCCAATTACATGCTCCTATTTTTTCAAGATTTTCTAGCACATTGATAGTGGAACTGTGAGAGTTGGAACCTTTATTTGACCCAAATGGGTGTCCAAAATGAAAACACATGAAACATAAACTAAGTCTAAGTACATTTTTTTGGGTGACACAAGATTTCCCTTATACCTCTAGATGCTCCTGCATCAAATTCCTCTTTCATAGCTTGAATCAAAAAGTCATATTTACTAGCTTCCTTTGTACTTTTAGGTTCAAATTAAGAAATCAAACATAGTTCTTCTCTTTGTATCTTATTTTGTGTCATCACACCTTTGTTCTTGCTCCCAATAATATGATCAGTAGAATGGTTCTTATTAAATTAATGTTAGCTATCATTGTCTCAACTCTTACTTCAACTCTAGGTTCACTCCTTAATTCTTCTCGCTATTCCAAATTTGTATATCATTTTGTAAATCTATGTTAGTTTCATAGAACAACTCAACATTCTCTTGGTTAGCCTTTAGATTAGTTTCTTCATTAGAATCACAATTAAATATTCTCTCTTGAATTTCAAACTTCTCATCAACTTTAACATTTGAGCTTTCAACAATAGTCTTAGTTCTCTGATTAAAACAAATGTATGCTTTAGTCTTCAATAAATAACCTAGAAGCATACCTTCATCATTTCTTGCATCAAACTTACCAATGCTATTTTCTCTTAATGTAACACTTTCTTCCAAAAATTCTAAAGTACTTAATTGATGGTGCATGTCCAAACAAAAGCTCATAAGGGGTCTTACCAGTACCTTGTCTGATATGTACTTTGTTCATGGTATATACTATTATGTTAACTACTTCTCTCCAAAATGTCTTTGAGACATCATTCTCAATCATCATATCTCTTACTACTTCTGTCACTAATTCATTTCTTCTTTTTGCTACAACATTATGCTTAGGTGTCTTAGGGGTTGATAACTATCTTTTAATGCCATTTGCCTCACAAAAACTATTAAACTCATTATAGGTAAACTCTCCACCTCTATCATATCTTAAACACTTAATCTTTAATCCAAATTCTTTTTCAACTCTGTTATTAAATACCTTAAACTTCTCAAATGCTTCATATTTTTTTCTAAGAAATGCTACCCACATCATCCTAGTAAAATCATCAACAAGAATCATAAAGTACCATTCACCATAGAATGCTCTTATTTTTTAGGAGTACATAAATATGTGTGCACTATCTCCAATTTTGGTGACGTTGTAAAATTATTTCCTAGAAAAGTTATTTTCTTCTACTTCGCCATAACATATTCCTTACATACCATATTAATAGGCTTCACTATTTTAGGAAAATTCCTAACAATAATTGTACTACTCACTTTCATAATATTATCAAAATTTATATGATAGAACCTTTTATGCCACAACCAACTATTATCAACTTTAGAAACCAAGCATGTCATCTCCGTAGGATTTAGCTGAAAAACATTACCTTTGATCTTGTGCTATTATCAATCATCTTACCATTCTTATCTTTGATAATACATGTCTTCTCTATGAACTATAATTAATATCCCGTGCCAACCAACCATCCAACACTCAGAAGATTATGTTTTAGTCCATCAACAAAATAAACATCATCAATATTAATTTTTCCATCAAGAGTAATAGATCCTATTCCCTTAATATGACAAGCCACACTTTTCCCAACTCTAACAATTATTCCATCACAAGTATTGAACTCAAAAAATTTATTCATATCACTAGTCATATGATGTGAACAACCACTTTCTATGATCCAATAAGATTTTTTCTTTTCAACTTGTGACACTAATGTCTTTTCTTCTCTAACTTCTTCCTTTTCAAGAATTTCTTCTTTAATTGGAATAAATCCTAGTGCATCACTATCATTATCACTTTTACTGAAGAATATTTCCACACCAGCTTCTAGAGCTCATCATTTTCATAAAGATATTTGTGAACCAAAAATGCTTTCCCCCCAAAAAATTGATCTCAAGATCTAAGCATGCCCTAATGTTCATATATTAAAAAATTCAAATATTAGGCTAGGAAGAAATACTTTGGTTATGTGTGTTATATACTAAGTCCCAAGGTTAAGTCATGTTTTAATATTTATATGAGCTGCAACTTTCCCTACCATCAAATCTTCTTAGATCTACAATTGTCACCTTATCACCTTATAAAGTTACAAGGATCTTATGAAAAGTGACATAGCAACATTATGACACGTGTATCTGGTGATGTCATTCCCTTTGTGGGCTACAAAAGTAAAAGTTGTCAAATAGGTTGGCATATGGATGAGTCCTAATTGGTTTGGATTCTAGTATGGTCAGTAAATTTGACATGTTTTTAGAGTTGTCAGGTGGATATCATCTTGTCGCTAATAAAGGTTGCACAAGGGATACCCATAGCAACATGGCAAGGACCTAACACGTGTTCTTGGTAGGCCTTATTTCTTCAGGTCGTGAGAGCTGAAAAGTCAAGGCTATAATGATACAACTATGTTCTTGTGTTACAATCCTATGACCCATCGTAATATCATGAAGTTCATCATTAGAGCCACCGATGTTAGATATTTAGCTATTGTAACAATGTAATAGGGTATGGTCATGAGAGGTGGTGAGAAGGATTGTGATCTTATGGTATATGGTTTTCGTAAGATTGTAGGTGAAACTATCGAGGTCTTTGTAAGGAATGAGGATGAAGGTTGTCATAGCATCATGGCTATTGTAAGATTGTAGAGATTATCAAGAGTGTCACCTACCATAAGATAGGTTGATGATTGTAGAACCTTGGGTTGACCAAAATAAAGGCAATTAACTCATCCAAGATGGAAAAGGGAAAAGTTTTCATCCAATATAATTGTAGGAAAGGTACAAGATGAATGATGGAAATTATTGACCTATTAACACATCTGACTTGGTGTGCTGGTGGTGGAGATGAAAGAACTTTTTAATGGTGAATTGTATTTTTTATCGTCTACAGATTGCTTTCAGCATCTCCATGCCTAGTAAATGCAAAAGGAGCATTTACTCATCACTTGGTTATCCATCTACCCAATTATGCATTGATTGCACCATTTCCATCACTTTAGGATTTGTTCTAGTCAAGGTTTCCATGAATTTGATGCCTCTGCAAGTGTACCAAATCAAATCTATTGTTGGAATCATCTTGATTATTCTCTAAGCACTTAATGGCAGTAGTTGTGGAGTAACTTTAGTTATAAATATCTTAGTTATTCTTGAACTATAAAAGCAAAGTTGCATTTCTTTCTTAGGGTTGATCTTTCTCTGATTCTCTAGTATTGCTTCCCATACATACTACTATAATTTCCTCATGCCTTTAAGCTATTATAATTCTGTGTTGTATCTCTTTTAGCCATTAACACATTGTTCAAGATTTCTTTACCTTTGGTTAATGTTATTGTCTATATTTTGTAATTTTCATGATTTAATCTACTTTTGACCTTTGAATGATATTAAGTGAAGTTTCTTACTATAGCATTCTTTTGTTGTCTAATCTACATGTGATTGCTAGATTAAACAAAGTCTAAATTTGTATTCTTTGAGGTTATAACTAGTTAATTGTGCATTCATGGGTAGAGATAAGATCAAATACTCTATTTTGGTGCATTACCTCCTTAGAATAGATTAGGTAGTTTCCTTCTATGCATCCCCTCTCCCTTTTCCTCTCCAAGAGTAGTTAGGTGCATCCTAATAGCAAAGGAAGCAAACCTTCTCCAGAGAATCAACCTCATAGTTCAAGTCCCCATAGCTTGGAGGTTTTTTTCCATGTTTTACAAGGTTATCCTTAGGTAAAAACTTTGGACAAGGGTGCAAACTTTTGTGACAACAATTTTTGGAACACCCAGTGGAACCACTATAACAAGAATATTTCAAGTCTACTAGTGTCAAGAAGAAGAAAATTTCATGATTATGATGAAGAGATAGTAATGGATTCAATATTAAATCCTTTAAGAGGCTCATTCTTCAAGTACTTGGCAACTCCAAGCTTGAAATACATCTGGTTTCAGACCTAGTTATAGTGATTCACACCCAAAGTTGAAACAAGGGCATCTTCTAAAGGTAATTTTCAATATCAAGAGCTTTCATTTTCAAATCCTAGAAAAAGAAAGACTAAAGTATCTTTAACACCAGTTAGGAGTACATAGGAAATACATACCCCTACAAGATCAATCTCCACTCCTCCTATTGTGAGGTCTTAACCTAGAAAGCCATTAGCTCATATCAATAGACCACTCACTTATATGGCTAGAGCTCATGCTTTTGCCACCTTTAATGGTAAAAATCCTCTTTTATTGGCCCAAAGACATGACATACCAGTAGCTTCACTTAAAAGTATACTTAAATTTACTAGTGAAACTTCTATCTTTCCCTTAGAACATATTCAAGAGGTTGCAAATGTCTGCAATATCCATGGTATTACGGAAGATAATGTGGCTGTTAGACTCCTAGATTCATCTTTGAAAGAGAAAGCCCAACAATGGTTCTAGGGTCTATCACATGGTTCTATAATGGATTGGGATGGGTTAGGAGTAGGACTATGTAAACATTTTCAGGACAAAAGTGACTATTCATCACTTTTAGAACAAGTAACTACTATAAAAGGAGCCCCCCATAAATTTATGACCGATTTCAACTATAGATTTCAAAAGACATGGGATAAAATACCTACTTCAATGAAGCCTACCCTTGGTAATGCTTTCTTGGATTACCTCAAAGCTTTTAACGTATATTGCCACTACAATCCAAACCATGGGAGGATATACCTTAATTGATGCTTATGAAATAGCAATAAGTGTAGGGAACATATTGATACAAGGAGTAAAGTTAGCTCCAATGCCTCCTATGCCCTTCTTCCCTAATATCCCAAATTACCAACCAAAAATGGCCCCTATTCCCACAACTTCCACATCACAACCCCTTGATCTACCCTCTGAAGCTTCCACATCTTCAAATGGAATGGATGAAATCAAGGAGATGATGTAGTCTATGATGTTGAACATAGATAAAAGATTGCAAGGTCAAGAGAAGAAGTTGGAAGATGGCTTCACTGTGATGCAGAAAGTGAGCAACAAACTGGTGACTTTGGAGAGATGAAAAGGTCAAGGTAATAAGGCTCCTCAACTACAATATCAAACCCCAAATAATGGTAGGCCTCCAAATCATAATTATGGGAATACTTATTTTGATCAAAGTAGGAAGAATAGTCATGCTTCTACCTCAAATGAAAATCAAATTAGGGCCATGGTCCCTCAAAAAAATATGGCTTAAGATCAAGATTTTTGTCCCTCCTAAAACTACTCCTATGCCTATTGCATGTGTTAAAAGGCTAAATCCTATTTAGCTCTAACCACTCAAGAGCCTACATCAAGATAGTCATATAATGAGAGCCAACCCAAAGATGCCCCAAATATGCAAAGACAAGTTGATTGCTCCTTCATGAATCATCAGGTGGAGGAATATTGTAATGTAAACCAAGATTCCATTTCTCACAATACTAGGAGCAAAAGTAGAGCTATTGAAGATGATGTCCCACATCATCCCAATCAAGCTTCAATATCAAATGTAGTACCTCATGTATAAGCAACAGATGATCAATCCAATGCTCCAACAAAGGCTAAATAATTGTAGAGGAGGTGTGAATGGCCCCCAAGTTATTCCATCTCAATCTCCCATACCTATAGCTCCTAGAACTTCTACCAAAGCACCTAATACCTCATTCAACATGGTAGAGTAGATGAAGAAAAAAAATGTGAATATTTCCATGTGGGACACTATTGCTACTATAGCCATGCAAAAGATGTTGTTGCAACAAGAATTGGAAAATATTGAACCAAGGGATCAGCCACCTAGCATGGAGAGTGCCACAAGCCTAGTACAACCATCAAGGGAGGAAGGAACAAGTAAAAAGGTTAGAGCTCCTCCATTTTATGTTTCTCTAATTATAGTGGATAAACTAGTCCACAATTGCATGATTGATTTGGAGGCTAGTAGTTCACTAATGCCTAAGTGTGTTGTTGATGATTTAGAAATGAAATATGAGCCCATTGTTAAGGATGTATTAAAATTGGATGGTAGTACTTTCAAGATCGTAGGGATCCTTAGTAATGTTGAAATGGCCCTACATGCATGCCCCAGTTGTACTGTAACTCAAGATATATTAGTTGCTAAGGTCAAGCCACCCTTTTCTATTTGTCTTTCAAGAGACTTCATGACCCAAATTGGTTGTTATATATCTTCTAATTGGTCATATATGTTTTTTAGAACAAGATATGGAACCAAGGCTTCAATCAAAGTAGATCCTCTAGCCCTCCATCATATTGAGCCCTACACCTCTAATCTCATCAATATGAATTGAACTATCCTAGAAATGGATGAGAATGACATAGTAAATGAGCTCACCACTTCTATAATAGAGATACCAAATTTTCTCTTAGATGAATTGGCTAATGCATATCAATTTGATCATATATCAGAAGCCCTTGAGATAGGCCTTGGTACATATTGTGTGTTAGAAAGGGATTCTCTTGTCCCTAACCTTATGAAAACCAAAGAAGATATGAGTGGCCTATGGAGTATGTATTTTGATGGATCAAGAAATAAGAATGGGTCAAGGACTGTTATGATGTTGATTTCTACTGCATAAGTAAGGTACTACTTCTCCTTTAGGCTCCAATTTAGTTGTACCAATAATGTGGCCAAGTATGAATCCTTGATTCAAGGCATTTTACTTGCTCAAAAAAGAGGAATTCAGGCATTAAGTGTATATGGAGATAATGAGTTGGTGTCCAATTAGGTGAGAAATTAGAATATCACTGAAAATGGTTTGCTCAGGTCTTATAAAAATAGAGTATGGGATTTTCTTGAAGGTTTCAATGCATTTAATATTCAAAGTATCCCTAGAAAAGATAATAGACATGTTGATATACTTGTAGTAGTAGGTGCATCTTATGATATCTCAAAGAACCTTGAAGTTGAAAAGAAGCAATAGATTAAAGTGATAGTTAGGCCTACTATTTTTGACAATAACACCAATTGGAAAGTCTTTGAATTTGATGCACAAATTATACGTTTCTTGTAGAATGAAGCAAAATTATCAAAGAGAAAATAATCAAAGTTGCATAACTAGTATGCGGATCATATCAACAATCTTGGTTCCAATAAGTTTCCTAAGGGTCTCATTACCTAAGAAGGTATCTTCAAAAGAAATAGAGACATGAACCTAGATGTTGATAAAGATGATTACACACTAGTTGTAGTTGTTGATGGAAAGACCTTAAACATGGGAAAGGTATGTTCTAAAACTAAGCAAGAGAATTTTGTTCATCTATGTCAAGAATGCAATGATGTATTTGCTTGGACATATGATGATTTAAAGGGTTTTGACCCAAGTTTGTTTCAACTTACCATAGATTTAATTGATAATGCCAAACTACTAAGGTAGAAATAGAGACTAGTGAATCCTAAAATTGAGCCATTAATGAGAAAAGATCTATCCAAGCTGATTGAGACTAATATAATTTTCCCTTTGTGATATTGCTATCAAGCACTCATCATGGGTAGAAAATCTTGTCCCTATTAGGAAGAAGAATGGAGAAATTAGATTATGTGTGGACTTTAGAGATCTTAACCAAGCTTCCCTCAAAGATCATCATCCTCTTCCTTCTATGGAGAAAATATTGTCTAAGGTTAGTGGTTTAGAAAGGTTCTCATTTCTTGATGGGTTCTTTGGTTATAATCAAATGTTGGTTAAGGAGGCCGAAAAATATAAAACTACATTCACAATGAAATGGGGCACCTATGCTTATAGTAAAATGCCTTTTGGGCTAACAAATGTTGATGCCACATTTCAGAAAGAAATGGAGATGTCCTTCAAGAAGATGATTAAAAGGTTTGGATTGGTTTACCTTGATGATATCACAGTGTATTTAAAGAATATAGCAGATCATTTGGGTAATCTTAGACAAATGTTCATAAGATGTAGAGAGTTTGGAGTATCTTTGAATCCAAGAAAGTGTGTCTTTGCTACTAATCAAGGAAATTTGTTAGGACACATTGTATCTAAGGATGGTTTAACCATTGATCCAGAGAGAACAAAGGAAATACTTGCTCTCTCCCTTCCTAGCCACAAAAAGGGGTTGCAAATTTTTCTTGGTAGGATAAATTTTGTGAGGAGATTTATCCCTAATTTAGATACCATGGTAAAACCTCTTACATCTATGCTTAAGAAGAATATGGTCTTTTCATGGCCCAAGGAAGGGAAGATGAGTTTTGATGAGATCAAAGTAGCCATAGCCTCAGATTGGAGCTATGAAGAATGGTTCAGTAAGGTTAAGACCCCCTATTATCCAAAAGGAATCATGATAGATGCTTTTCCAAGAACCATTTATATGAACTCAACCCTACCTCCCTACTTTTGAGGACTTAAGGTTTGAGGGAGATTCCTTAGGGTTGATCAAGCTTTAGGCCTAGACCATTGATTGATATGTCTCACCACCCCCCCCCCCCCCTCCCCCTTATATAATTGCATGCATGCTCTACAATTATTTTACACTAGCTCAAGTACCACTTTAGTGAAAAAACAACCTGAATTCAATAAGGATAAACTATTTAGGTCTATTGTTGCACTTCCTTTCCTAGGGTCTCTTCTTGGCACAACTTTCTCACTATTCTCTTTATAGCTGGAAAAGATTTACCACACCAATATGCAACCCAGCTTTGTCCTCAAGTCCTATCATTTGCGCTATCCAATTCTCTCAGTTTTGGTAACTAGAAATCATCAATCTAAATTTTGAAAGGGATTTCATTCTTTACACCTTAAGAGGTGAGTCAAGTATCTCTATTGTCTTAACTCAAACAAATGACAAGAATCAAGAACAATTTCTTTCTTTAGTGAAGGGCTTAAGGAGTATGAAGAAAAATAAAATTATGTAGAGAAGCAAGCCCTTGCATTCCTAAGAGCTTTGAAGAAGTTCAAGCACCTTCTGTCTCATAGAAAGATCCATTTATTTGTACCAGATGCCAGTGTAAAGGACTTTCTTTTGAGAAAAGACATCAATGAGAAGAGAGCTGGATGGATCACTAAGGTAATGAAGTATGATGTTGACATTCAGATTACTAAGTTGGTAAGGGGAAAAAGATTGTACAAATAGATGATCTCATCTGAAGAATTAGATGAGGAAGTCACTTGGTATTGACAGAACAATAAGAAGAAGGAAATGAGAATCCAAGGAATCAGATGGATGACATGATGACCTTCTTGTTAGGCAATGGATATCCTTAGGGATTGGATAGAACTAAAAGGAGATAGTATAGGTTGCAGTCAATTCCTTATTCCATAGTTGATGGTATCCTTTTCAGGAGGGATTTTAATGGAGCCCTATTGAGATGTATTGATACAGACCAAGCTAAAGAAGTGATCAAAGAGCTTCATGATGGTCCTAATAGCAGCCATTTTTCAGCAAGGACAACTACCATGAAGATAATGAGAGTTGTTTACTACTGACCAACCTTGTTTCATGATTTTCATAAGTATGTGAGGAAGTTTGGAAAATGTGCGTTCTTTTCAGGTAAGTAGAGGCTTGCAACATAAAGGGTGATTTTACAACACATGTATTTGGTGATGTCATTGCCTTGGCAGGCCACAAAAGTAAAAGTTGTTAGACAAGTTGGCATATGAATGAGTCCTGATTGGTTTAGATTATGGTATGGTCAATAAATTTTGTGTGTTTTTGGAGTTGTCAGATGGATTATGATCAAGTGGTCATTATCTTATTGTTAATAGAATTTTCATGTAGGATACCCATAGTGACATTGTAAGGACCCAACATGTTTTCTTGGTGGGACCCATTTCTTCAAGTTGTGAGAGGTGAAAAGCAAGGCTATGATGATATGACTATATTCTCATGTTACAATCCTAAGACCCATCATAAGATCATGAAGTTCATTGTTAGAGTTGTCGATGTTATAATATTCAGCTATCATAACATCATAATAGTTTATGGTCACAGGAGGTGGTGAGAAGAATTGTGATCTTATGATATACAGTTGTCATAAGATCATAGGTGCAATTGTAGAGGTCTTCCTAAGGCACAAGGATGAAGGTTGTCATAGCATCGTGGTGATTGTAAGATTGTAGAGATTATCAAGATTTTCCCCGACCATAAGATAGGTTGATGATCTTAGAACCTTGGGTTGGCCATAGTAAAGGTGATTTAATCATCCAAGATGGAAAAGGGAAGAGTCTTCATCCAATAGAATTTTAGGAAAGGTATAGGATGAATGATGAATATTATTGACATGTTGACACATCTAACTTGGCATGCTAGTGGTAGAGATGAAACAACTCTTTAATGGTGAGTCATAATTTTGATCATCTACAAATTGCTTTCAACATCCCCATGCCTAGTAAATGCAAAAGGAGTGTGCACTCATCACCTGGTTATCATCTACCTATCTATGCATTAATTAGCATCATTTCCATCACTTCAAGGTTTTCTCTAGCCAGGGTTTCCATAATTTTCATGCCTCTGCAAGTGTACCAAATCAAATCTATTGTTGGGATCATCTTGATGATTCTCTGAGCACTTAATGGTAGTAGTTGTGGAGTAACTTTAGTGAGAAATATCTTAGTTATGCTTGAACTATAAAAGAAAAGTTTTATTTCTTTCTTATGGTTGATTTTTCTCTGATTCTCTAGTATTGCTTCCCATACATACTACTATAATTTCCTTGTGCCTTTAAGCTATTGTAATTCTCTGTTGTATATCTTTCAGCCATTAACACATTGTGCAAGATTTCTTTGCCTCTGGTCAATGTTATTGCCTATATTTTTCAATTTGTATGATTGTATCTACTTTTGGCATTTGAATGATATTAAGTGAAGTTTCTTCCTATAACATTCTTTTGTTGTCTGATCTACATGTCATTGCTAGATTAAAAAAAGGCTAAATTTGTATTTTTCAGGTTATAACTTGTTAATTGTACATTTATGGGTAGAGATAAGATCAAACACTCTATTTTGGTGCATCACCTCCTTAGAATAGATCAAGTAGTTTGCTTCTATGCATCCCCTCTTCCTTCTCCTCTTTAAGAGTAGTTAGGTGCATCCTGATAGAAAAGGAAGCTAACCTACTCTAGAGACTCAACCTCACAATTCAAGTCCCCATAGCTTGGAGGTTGTTTCCATGTTTCACAAGGTTTTACTTAGGTAAAAACTTTAGACAAGGGTGAAAAATTTTATGACAACAATATTCTATAGATCTCCTAAGATTGAAATTCTTCTTATACTTCTTTACTCTTTTAGGACATTTAGAAGAAAAATGACCAAATTCAATACAAGTCAACCAATTAAATATTTTCTTACCTTTAGGTTTCTCTTTTCACAAGTAAAGCAATACCTTCTTCAATCTTTATGTCTTCTTCAAATCTTCATCTATTAGTGTTAGCATTATCTCCATTAGTTATTGCACTCTTTGTCAATGTAGGTCTAACACTCAATGCACTGAATGTTGTCTCAAATTTAGGAAAATCTCTACTTTATCTAAAATTTATTTCTACTACTTCCAATCTTCCAATAAGAGTTTCTCTTGTGAACTTATTTGAACACTATATTACTTGTTCAATCATCTATGCTATCTTCTTATATACAGGTGTCAAGGTTTTCAAGACTTTCCACACAATTTCATCTTCATCCTTCTTCCCATTATACAATTTAATTCCTATAATAATCTTTGATATCCTATCAAAATATCTTCTTACATATTCATCTACCATCATTTTAGCTTCTTGAAACAAACATATTCAATTATGTAATATATCCTTCTTAGCATGCTTATCACCTTCACAACTAGATTCCAAAGCTTTCCAAATTTTATTTGATAATTTAAAATATTTTATTTGACTATATTCATTTTTACGAAGTGCTAAGAAACATGCTTCTCTATAAAGTATATTACACATGAATAACTCTTTGTCTTTTAGTACAATCTTCAATCTTTTCTTCTTGAATCACTTCTTTCTTTCCTTTAGTAATTAACCAATATCTTAGACCCATGCAAAGAAAACATGTCTTCATCTTCTCTTTCCAACTATGATAGTTGGTTCCATCAAGCTTTAAACTACCCTTTCTGGAATGACTCACCATATATTTCCTTAAGATGTTAAGCTTTTCCTTCAAGGACCTGATGCTCTAATACCAATTGTTAGAAAGTAAAGTCTGCCATGATAACTAAGCAGGGGGAGGGGGGGTAGTGAATTAGTTATAAAATCAAAACAACTTTTCTTATCCTTATTAAATATGAAACATGCAGGTAGCAAGTACAATAACCATAAGAAGATAATATTACACAATAACACAAGATTTTTTAACTAGGGAATCCCTTGATCAAAGGGAAAACCGCAGTGGGGATGGTACCCATAAATTGATGTACTAATAAATAAAATCCTTGTAAGAGGATGGACTCTATTAGGGGCCAATAAAGTACATTCAATACATATCAATCCCTATAAAGAGACTTTGAAACCTTGTGAGGAGATTCCAAGCCTGTTAGGAGTTGTGTCAGCCTTGTTAAGGGTTGTGGAAGGAAGAAGGATCCACTGTCCAAATAGCTTTAGGGGAAAGACCACCGAACTCACTGTCCAACTTGCCTTTGTATTATTTCTTTTAGAAAAATAGCATATGATCAATTGTCCACTAGTACTGTCTACCAAATATAATCATTGTGCTCATTCAAAGTGTCTCTACTACACCAAATACCTCTCAAATCTCAATACCAAATTTGTAAACTCACATCATAATAATCCCTTAGGTCACTTACTCGTATGTAACTTACACTTACAATACACTTTCTATTTCAAAATTATATCATACTACATCCTTAATCACAAGGAAAATAAATTTCCTTTATAAAAATTCCTCAAATTAATTCATTTAGTCAACCTTGAGGCTTTCCCAATTTACAATTATAATAGGACCTCATTAAGATAAAATAATACATGTTACATTATCATTTTTCATAACTACATAATATTATAAGCTCATGATCTTTACAAATATTTGACATGTGCAACCTTAGACTTTGTGTGCTCAATGACATCATCCTCATGATGTCTTCTATCTCTATACAAATATGTATAACTAGATTGTATCCATGTTAGGAAATGTAACCCAATTACCAAAAACCACTTCTCAAGAACTCTGTCTATAAACTTTCGTATAAATCTTGAATAATTATTCCCAGTATTTGAATTTCTACATGTTATCTTAATCATAGCATCAAAGCACTATGTAGAACATGTCATCAAATGCATTTGAACTCATCTTCAATACTCAAATTATACAGTCTCAATCTCTATCAGTTACTCTATTAGTCTTTAGTGTTCTCACATCAATGACAAACATTGCCATGAATGCAATATATGAACACACAAACAATCTCCCAAATTCTAGGATACTTCCCCATAGGAATATCATCAACATTCATAGTAACAATGCTAACTAATTTTTTTTATTGTCATATTTTTACATTTGAGAATTTTATAGAAAGTCTCAATTTTTTTATTATTATTAAAGAAACCTACCAAGGGAATTGATCCTTACTCCACTAGAGCCCAAGCGTTCTCTAGAGTAACTATTTATACCAAGGTTAATAAAGTCCATAAATAGAAAATTAGAAACACAACTTCTAATTGACATCAAGAATGGGCTGACATCTCTCCCACCACTTGGGAAGAAGGGCAAGAGACTACAAATTGATTTTGACTATGTTTGTAGATAAGTGTATGGGAGATACTTTAGATAGAGTCTCCACAAGATGGGGAAGCACGATATTGATGTAGGGGCATCTGAGGTTCCTAAAGATTTTGGCATTTTCAATTGAAGACTGGAGGTGCTTGACCATCTCTGTGGTATTTCTTGGTTGGAGGCTTGAACAAATGGGCTTTGTGGGGAAGCTTGGTGCTTGGTTGAAGAAGGGTGGATGCTCAATAATTACTAGTTGTAGTGTTGGCCAAGGTACTCGATCATTGCAGTACTCGATCAAGGAATGAACTTGATATAGTTTATATTTCTTGATATATACTATTTCTCAACATTTACTATGTTGCTTAGCAATGCTTGTGGGAGCTCAACGATGCTTGCAGTTTTGTTGATACTCAATAGTGTGCCTTGGGGAATGGAGTTCTTATGGATTGTATTGACCAAATTGGTGCATTTAATACATGTAGTACATGATCATGATGTGGATCAATTTGAGGGTACATGAGGACCTATGTGTGGTCCTGATTATCTATCTTATGTGCATTTAATAAGTATTATAAACTTGGGGATTGTCCTAAGTATCTCCATGTAGTTATCGTGGGTTAACATGAGGATTAACATCTTGTGTTTAATGTTTTCTGACTTGTGGCTTAAATATGCATTTGATGTATGGGTTTATTTAATTTCTAACTTGCTAGGCAGACTTATGGATTATTTTTGTATAAGTAGGGGGTTTAGGTGGAGTCTTGATTCATTCAATTGAGGAAATGAATCATTATTCAATATGGGGATCCAACATGGAGAAGATGGAATAAATGAGTGAGTGAAGTTTTCTTAAGTGTGTGGAAAGATTGTTGAATATGAGGTAGTTTACACTAGGATGCTTGGTGGAATTTGAGAAGAGCTAGTGGCTATGACTGAAGAAATAAGGAGATTACTTGTTGGGTTTGTGAGAACAAGTTTATACCTTGTACAGGGTTTCTTCTAGAGTTCTTTTGGGTTACAAATCTTGACTAGCTAGGGTTTGGATTAGACCTTGAGGGATCTTGCAGAACTATTACTTGCTTTATAGTTTGCTATAATCCAGAAGGCCTTGTAGCCTAACACATTGCATGTAATCATTTTTTTCTTTATGAATAAAGAATTGAGTTTTGGTATTAGATCATGTATCTTGTCTTGTGTTTCAACTGTGTGGTTAATTGTTGGGGGTTAGGACATCTCCTTTGGGGATTATCCTACCTTGCACTACATCAGATAAAGACCTCTTTGAGAGAAAATAAAAAATAAAAATAGACTATTGGAAATGATATATGTAAATAGCTAAGGGTTCAGGAAAACTAAGTGAAACAATATTTTAAGAAGGGTCCATGTAGCTAGAGTTGGCTACATCAAAAGAAAGATGTGGGTTTGGATTTGGTGATTCAACATATGCTAGCTCAATAGAAGAATCACCATGTAGGGACTCATCATTATCCTACAAAGTGTCATTAAAGAAAGATTTAGATACATCGAAGTTAAATGATCAAATGATTGCTAGGTGGTAATGCATCTCTGAGACACAAGATAATTATTTTTAGCTACATGACCAATAAAGAAGCACCACCAACTATAAAAGGGGAAGCCCTCATAACATATAAATTGATCCCATGAACCTTTCATAACCATGAGAACCACTTCCTCAAGGAGGGGTGTGGTGATTCCAATATCAACTATAATGCGACAATGGGTAAGAGTTCCATCACATTCATAGCCTCATACACCTTTGAAAAATGACAAATGGAATTTATAATGGCCTAAATTTGAGAATTTTCTAAAAAATACAAGGGAATATTAGGGATACAAACAGAGTGGTTTAGTAATAGAGTTAAATGAGGCTATTTAGAGTTTTGAAAAGAGAGATTGAATCCCCACACCCAAAACTTGCTATGTTTATCAAAATAGGTAAAAGAAACAACACGAAACCCCTTAGCACATGGAAAAATATTGATGTTACCCAAGACTAAATGTCTTTATGAAACAAACACCCAATGATGTATATTAGAAAGAGAGGTCAAGAAACCAAATAATCTACAGACCAATCAACAATGTTGGTAAAAGTCCACTTTATCCACCACTCCTAGGCCACACACCACGACAAGGGGTGTCTTGGAAGAGGCCATGGGTTGATATTTCTCCTTTGAAAGGATAGGAAAAATAGAATTTGCAATAAAAATGAAATTATGTCCATGAAATCAAGGTTTTAATGACACAACCCTAATACCAGGTCTTAATGAAGTGTGCCCAAAGTGCATATCTCCACTAGAGGCCCCACCATTATTAGGAGTAGAGGGAAGATTAGAGATAGAAACCTCTCTTACCCCCAACATGCCATAGGTAGAAATAGGGGTAGAAGAGGCCACAAGAGAAATGACATCCAATAGTAAAAATATCACACCCAATAAATGTTGAGTATAAATAGACCGACACCAGGGATAGAGTTGACAATTGGAAATAGAGATGTTAGGATTAACCATAGACATAAATAATAGTTACATGAAAATATAACCAATATCAAAAAATAATAAATTGCACAAAAGAGAATATAAGACACAAAGAATTAATGTGGTTCACCCAATCCCTACACTACATCTAGAAACAACAAGTCCAATATTATTATTATCTAGTGATTACAATCTGCAATGCCTTATGGCTCAATATTGCTACAAGAAGCTACAATATCACCATACATTATAAAATCCCTAAACCTAAGCCATTTTATACAAGCTTATACTGCTTACAAAATTAGGGCTAGAGTAAGTCATCCAATAGAAAAATAGTAGCTGAAGCATTTTATAATATAAGGTCATTTTTGGCTTTTTATGTGCTATCCCACAAAACCCCTGTGGGAGAATTTCCCCTTAACCCCACCCTATATTGTGACAAGGAGTGCACCTGGGGTGCTACCCATTAACCCCATCTTGGGGGTATTGCCCCCAAACCCATGTAGAAAGAATCTATTGGGAAACCACACTAAATAAACCTCTAAGTCTAATCAGAGTAAACATCACAACAATCTTCCACTTGGAGATTGATCAAAATCCACAACAATAACCTACCACTTGGAGACTGATCATAGCACTGCTAAAATTGTAGCTCCCACTAGAATATCAAACCACCCTGGACTTTTTTATTCTTTTATTCTATTCATTCTAGGAGACCAACCAAAGTTGAAGATGAGTTCAAGTTCTTCCTTGTTACTGCCTTGGTAAACATATATGTTGGATTATCATGTATACATGTATCTTCTCCAACTTTAACTAACCATCATCAAAAATTGAACAAAGGAAATGGTACCACGAGTATATGTGTTTTGTATTTGAATGTAGAGCATAATTCTTTACAAGATGAGTGTCACTCTAACTATCTATAAACAAATAATTATCCCTTTGTGGGTATCCCAATTATTCCATGAAGAAATGAAGCCATATCATCTCCTTGGATACCTCTATAGCAACAACATACTCTACCTCTATAGTTGATAAAGCATTAACCTTCTACAACCAAGAAACCCAAATTATTATTGCCCCACCAATAGTGAATACATAACCTATAGTAATTCGACTGGTATCAATATCCCCTGCCAAATTTGAGTCAACATAACCTTGTAAATCAGTAGTAGAGCTCCCAACATGTAAACACTTACTAGATGTTCCTCTCAAATATATGAGAATCCATTTAACTGCATTCCAATGCTCAAGCCCTATATGACTCATATATCTGCTAACAACTCCCACTGCATGTGCAATATCTAGCCTAATACATACCATAGCATACATCAAGCTTCCTACAACTAAAGCATAGGGTACCTTTGACATCTTATCCTCCTCCTCTTTTTTCTTTGGACACATCTCCTTAGTCAACTTCAAATGACCAGGTAAAGGTGTGCTAACAACTTTGGCATTCTCCATAGAGAAACATTGCAACACCTTCTCAATATAATCAACTTGAGACAATATCAATTTTTCTCTTCTTTGTATCTCTAAAAATTTTCATACCAAGGATTTGTTTTGCTTCCCCCAAATCCTTCATAGTAAATGAATGTGCTAACTATTATTTTAACCCCTTAATGTCATCCATGTTAGACCCAGCTACAAGTATATAATCAATATATTAGCATAAAATAATGTAGGTCTCATCATCTAACCTCATAAAATAAATGCAATGATCTTAATTACACTTAATATATCCATGCTCATGCATAAAACTATCAAATTTAAAATACCATTTCTGAGGTGCTTGCTTCAAACCATATAAACTTTTATGCAATCTACACACTAAGTTCTTATTACCATTGACCTCAAATACTTGTAGTTGTACCACATCTATCTCTTCATCAAAATCACCATGAAGAAAGGTTGTTTTAACATCAAGTTGTTCCAAATGAAAATCTTTAGTAGCCATAATACTTAAAACAATGCAAGTAGAACTCATTTTAACAACGAGAAAATATCTTATCAAAATCAATGCCCCTTTTCTTTGCAAATTTTTTTACCACTAACTTGGCTTTAAATTTTTGCTTACCTCCATCCTCTTCATTCAACCTATAAACTCATTCATTTTTTAAAGCCCTTTTACCTACAGAAAACTTACATAATGCCCATGTCTGGTTTTTCAGCAAATAGTTGATTTCTCCTTTCGTTATGAACTCCCATAGAATCTTTGTATCCGCATACACAATTTCATCATAACATTCAAGTTCACCAACATCAGTAAGTAAAATAGAATACAAAGGAGGTCTACTTAGCCTTGTTGATTGGCTAACATTCACTGGGGTGTGTGGTATTTGTTGTTGCAATAGTTTTAAATCATGAGGAACTGATGGAACATCATCATGTTTTGGAGTATCATCTAACACCACATAATCATTTTCTTTCTTCTCATGTTGTTGCAACAGATCTTTGTACAATTCTTTCTCATTTAACATGACATCCCCGCTTCTTACAATTTTATGATTTTAAAAATCCCAAAGCCTATAACCACATTCATCAACATGATATCCAAAAAAATGCACATTTGTTTGACTTAGTTTCCAACTTGGTTCTATTTTCAAAATCTATATGTGCAAATGTTTCACAACCAAAGGTTTTGAGAAAAGAATAAATCACCTTCTTACTAGTCGATGCTTCCTCTAGAATACAACAACCCAAAGGATTAGAGGGACCTCTATTAATCAAATATACAACAATATTGACAACCTCTGCACACATTTTTAAGGGCTACCTAGCATACAACCTCATGCTCATTGCATGCTCCAATATTGTCTTATTCATGCGTTCAACCACTCCATTTTCCTATGGAGTCCTTGGAATAGTTTTCATATCTTAGTGAACCCATATCCATAAAACCTTATTATGTATGCATCCATTGGATCATACAATGCTTAAACTTTATAGGTTATTGTCCTAGGTCAAAACAACTTTGTAGATATGTAAACATGAAACATAACTGAATAACACATTTGACACATGGATTTTACGTGAAAACCCAATTTGGAAAAAACCACCAGTAACATGCTACTAATTCTCACTCTTCTAAAGTGATGACCTATGAAAGGCCAACCTTGTTCAAGGTTACAATACACACTGTTAAATATGTCCTGGTTAGAGGATTTCAATCACCCTATTAGGAGTGAGTCTTGTTAGAGGAATTTATATCATTCACTTGCAATATCACTCAGTTAAAGGATTTACAAATGACTCTTAGGTCAACCTTAATCCAAAGGATTTACCCTAGACTAATATAATGATTAGAAATTAATAGGTAAGACTTGATCTAATAAAAAAATACATCTCAATTGCAAATTACAAATCTTTTCTTCAACCCTCCACTCTTTTTGGCTTTTACACACTTTAGCTTTGATAGCTTGTTCACCCTTCAAGGATCTTTAGCTTTGATAGCTTGTTCACCCTTCAAGCATTCATACTCTTAAGCCTTCTTGCTTTGCTTTCCAATAGCAATCTCTTCTGTTCGGTCACTAAATGAAGCAAATACCCTAGACTCCTTGTCTTCCTTAGGTTCTCACACATGACAACCTTTGCTTATGACCAATTTTCTCTATAAATAGGGATTTAGGATCTTTTTTTGTTTCAACTCAATCATCCATTTTAGGATTAGGTAGGATTCAATGAATCTACCCACTTTTCCATTCGGTTCCTCTAGAAAATTCTCCATTAATTCTCCTTGAATTTTCCACATTGATTTACCTTGAATTTTATGCCACCAACTCATCATAGATATCTTCCACATGCTTCACACAATTCAAGAAAACAAAATAGTCAGCTCAAATTTGTCAAATCTATGATTTAACATGAATATTGGCACTCAGCATCAATATGTTGTTACTTAGCTTCCATACTATTCTTCCACTTGTCTTCAACTAGTTCACTTGGAAAACACTAAAGTTTATTGGTGCCTAACATCAACTAAACTTTACTCGGCTTACACTAAGTTTACTCAGCATAAACTAAATCTTCACTTTTCTTGGCTCCAACTAATTTTTTGCTTGGCTTGCACTAACTTTTCTCGGTACCTACTACCCACTCGATCAAGATTGGAAAACTCAATTCTTCTTACTTTTTCTTCTAGACTTAATCAATGTATCCAACCTTTTACAGCCTTAAGTAGATAAATAATACACTATGTCATCACTATCTTAACTAATCTTTGTAGTCCTTTTTACTATAACTCAACCTTTTCTCTAGGTGTTCTTGTTATCACATTTGATCAAAACCTCCTCATCAATCAAATAAATGATAGTACTCAAATCAACTAAGCAGTTGTCTTACCACCAAGTATGAGGTTTAACATCAATGAAAAAGAAATGATTGTTCCATTACAGATTCTTCACTTCAAAACAATCTGATATCAACACATCTCTTAGTCATTCTACCTTTTCTTTGTGCATTCAAAGCATTTGCTGATGTAGATCCACTTGAGGTTTTCCTATGAGTTTCCTCTCTTAGAACAACACAAATCACATCATCAAATTTTAGGGTATCAGATCCTGAAATAGAATTACTCACAACCATTGCCAAGTTGTTCCAGCTTTTAGGAAAAGCACACAAAATCAAGGGAGCCCTAATTTCTTCATCAAAATTGACATTCCCATAAGATAACTGATTATTAATAGTATTAAACTCATATAAATTATGTAAATTAGTTTCTGGATTAGATTGTGTGGAGATTTTTACCATCTAATCCAGAAACTGATTCACATAACTATGCTGGAATATGGAAATTTGATCACATTCATATAAATTATCTACAACAAATCCACCTTTTTCCATCTTCACATTAAATAAATGCTTCATGAGAAATACCTTATTTGAAACATAGGGCTTTTCATACAACTATGCTAGGGTTTGCATTAACTCTTCCATCATCTTTTCTTTTGCAATGTTAAATGTCACTAATGGTGCCAAGCATAATCAAAGAATTCCAAGTTCCTTTCTACCAAAAATATTCCACTCCTTATCCATCATAGTTCCCTATTTCTTTGTTTTTCCTTCCAATGAATTCCATGAATCCTTCTAATAAAGATAGTCCTCCATTTGCACCTTCCATAACTGAAAGTTATGCCCATTGAATTTCTCAACCTTAAACTTAACCTTGTCTTCCATTGATCCCACTCAACCATGAGACTCCCACTCAACAGTGAGACCTTCTTGTAGAGGATAGCTAAAAAAATGACAATAGTGTAGCTAAAAAAAATTAAGGAAAGTTTGGTTCTAATACAACTTGTTAGTATTAACCACGAATAGAAATAACAACTACTTACAAATATAACCAATCTTGGAAAATAATAAATCACATAAAAGAGAACACAAGACACAAATATTTAATGTGATCCACCCAATCCATGGGCTACATCCACCAACAACAAGTCCAATATTATTATTATCTAGTGATTACAATCCATAATCCCTTATAGCTCAATATCACTTCAAGTAGCTACAATATCACCATACATTATGAAATCTCTAACCCTAAGACATTTTATACAAGTTTTTGCCACATATAAAAATTAGGGCTAGAATACATCATCCAATAGAAAAATAACAACTATCCTAGGACCCCACAAGAGCGTTGACCCCAAACCCTTGTAGAAAGAATATGGGGGAAAATCGTACAAAATAATCCTCTGAGTCTGATTAGGCTCCACATCACAATAGGAGAATCAAAGAATAAAGTGCACACATTTTGGCATACACAACTATACTTAAAGTCTCAATTCTTGTTGTACATTCTTATCCTAAGACCATTTATTTTGCATTCATATACTCCTTGTTGTTGAAAAAGGTAGGGAAATTAGATTTATGTAGGCCATAGCCTATACTTTTTGCCCATAATTTGTGTTATACATTAAATATTTATACCTAGTATCTAGCCTATATTTCTAACCATTTATAGTAACGGGGTGTATTATTGACTTTTTTTTAAAATAAAAAATAAAGATAAATAATCAATTTATTGGTTCATTCCATCTTCTATGGTTGAATGTTTTACCCAATGGTCTTTTAATGCTCATTCTAAAGAGTCTAAATGTCTTTGGGCCCTATGTATTACTCATATGCCTTGGGGAATTTGGAAGGAATGTAATAACATAATTTTTAGAGAGAAATGATCTTCTCTATGAGTGGTGTTCTCTAAAAATATTGAACATGCTATTCTTGAAAACTTTAATTTCTATTGGGGAGGAATTCTTGATCTTGGAAAGGTTTTCAATTACTCTTCCATTTCTAATCTAGTCAATTACAAGAGAAAAGATAGTAGGTGGCTTTTACCCCTATGTGTTTGTGTAAGGCTAATTTTGAAAGGGATACTAAGGGCAATCTTGGGCTAACTAGATGTAGGGGAGGGATAAGAAATCCATTTGGCCATTGTCTTGTTTCTACAACACTTCCCTTGGGAAAATAGAATAACCATTATGCAAAAGTGATGATGGCTCTCCAAGTGACTAGACTGGCTAAAGACATGGGAATTTCTAAAGTTTGGCTAGAGGGAGATTCAAATAATATTATAAATTGTTTAAAATGGAAATCAAAACCTTTCTGGAATGTTGAAAAAATTATTAAGGAGACTTTGGATATCCTAAAAAGTTTAAATAGTTATTTCATTTCTCATATTTACCATGAATCTAACATAGTTGTTGACTCCATTGCCACTATTGTTGTGACACTTAACTAGGAGATGAGGTGGTAGGGTGGCATTGCTATTCTTTGGAGGTCATGTTGTGTATTAACTATGACATGATATATGGAAAGGAAGGGGTTATTTTAAGTGATGAAGATGGTACTTTGGAGAGATGTATTTATGATTAGGATGAATCGAGAATTGTAAGGATGGATTTGGCAATAATTTCACCTTTATCCTGCACATTTTATAGGTATTTTTGAAGACCCTATATTTCATTATTTTTCTTACCAAACTCTTTAAAGACAAGTTTGACCTCTAGTTTCTAGTGATTGTTCTATGATGCACACGAACAACATGGGAGGCCAATGAAGGAGAAGAGAGCTGCCAATTTGTGATAAATGGCAAAGGAGAACTAAGGTGTAGGAAATTTTGAAGAATGAGGGTTTGACTCCTTTCATGAAGAGATCTCACAATGGCAAAGCATGAGGTTACCAGGTTATTTCTCAATTAATAGAATGAAGGGACGTTGGAGATTTTTGAAAGGACGTTCACCATTACTAAAGAACTCATTTCACAGGTGACTAGCATCCCAATTATTGGGAAAAAGGTTTATAGAGACAAGAAAGTCTCAAATGCTTATGTGGAAGATTCTTCAAAGGATGAGGAGGAACATGTTGCCCTAAAAAAGGGAGGTAAAACCTACTATCATAGATTTTCTCATATCTTCACCCACCATTTCATGCTTTTGAACCAATTTAGGCATGCTATTAGTATTTCCATTTTGTTCTATCTCTATGCTTCTATGAATTCTAGCATTCATAGTCTTAGGGATAAAGTTGTGACTAACCCTCTTCTGCATGGTGGATTAATGCTTTTAATTTATGAGCATAGTGTGGCTCATTCAATGGGTAAATCTATTCATGATGATGAAGAACTAGAGATAGAGTCAGAGGAGTCTGATTCTCAATATGATTTTTTGGTTACTGAAGAAAGTGATGATATACACTTAGAGGAGATTGAGATATCGACCTATAAAAGGAAAGGAGTCAAAGATCCTAATGAAGAAGGTGAAGAAAGAGGTTAAAGGCTTTGGCTCAAAGAAAAAAGTGAATAAAATGGTCATCTCCTTGTGTGAGGAGCATAATGAGGATAATGATGACATTGGGATGGACATTGAAGAGTTAGAGGAAAACACCAACAAGAAGGGCTTTGCTTCTACATGTAACAAGAAACAGGGCAAATTTCCCATGAAGCCCATGAGCAAAGAAGGGAAGAAACGTGACTTGGATTCCCCTATTAAGAGTTTGGTAGAGCCTTTTAGGGAATTTTTGGAGGTTGGCAGAGAAGGAAAAATGAAGGCTAATGATTCCTAGGTGGTATTTTGGTTTAGTATTCCCTTCCTGTTAAACTCTCTATGAGGGATACTCCTTGGAAAAGCTTCAATATGGATTTGATGAGGCAGGGTATTATGAGGGAGAAGATTGATTTGGAGGTTAAAATGGATGAGGAGGGTGAGGTGGATCTTACGGAGCTCATTGACCCTTTTATGCTAATTCTGAGCTCCTCCAGCAAAGAGTTGACCTTGGATGTCCTCAACAATGCTCGTTACAACCTCCTAGATAATTTCAAGTCTAATAAATGGCTTTATCATGAAGTCATTGATATGAAGGAGGATGAATAACCTAGAAGACAAGGCCAACATTCATAAGAGTTTGGATATGAGGTTGGGGATGGGGTTAACATGAGTGCTCTCGTGGACATGGCAACCTTTTATAGATTGGAAGCAAAGGTTCTTGAATTGGATAGAAAGATTTCAAGCTCAAAGAACACTTTGGAAAAAAATGTTGACTAGAGCTACAAAATTTTGAAGGCCTCCAATGAACACATCAAGATCTTGATCAATAACATGCAGGTCTCTATAGGTAAGAAGTGTTAGAGTGGGGTTGTCATTGCACCAAAAGACCAATCTATCAATGCCGGATACAACCACTCAAATTATAGTACACAAGAGGTGGTTAAGTCCTTGTAATGAATCCTAGGGGAGCATCAAATAAATTTTCAACAATCTCCCCCTCAATGTTACCCGAGGGTCTAAGGATTCAACCCTGTGACCAAGCTCTAATACCACTTGTTAGAATGGGGTTGCCATTGCACCAAAAGACTATTATGTCAATGCCTGATATAACCACTCAACTTATAGTACATAAGAGGCGGTTAAGCCTTTATCATGAATCCCAAGGGGAGAACTAAATAAATTTCAAACAAGAAGGTAATTGTGAATATTGTTGAAGATGAGGACCCAAGAGATACTCAAGGAAGCCCAGGGAAAACAACTTGCTCTAGCACTAGGAAACAAGTTGTTGTAGCCACCAAAGAGATGAAGAAAGTAAAAAAGGTTTCTGAAGATATGGATCAATTGGAGCTGTAGGCAGCGGATCTTCTTAAGAGCATGGCCCAAGTGGCCTTTTGCTGTGTGGTCTTTGGTCTTTGTATTTTTTAGTTTTTGTTAAATGTGATGTATTTCGACTATTGTCTTTTGATGGTTGGCTTTGTGTCTATTTTTTGTCCTATCTTATTATGTTTTGTCTATGTGGGATTAATGGTTTAAATCCTTAACTTAATGTACAGGGTTGCAGAGCCCCTTCAAACTCGTCTTAATAAAAAACAAATTATTGGTCCATCTCTTTTTATTCTTAAGTTCATAATATTTTTTGTCTATTGAAGATCTATGTTATATAATTTCTATGTTGTAATGGTTGAATGAATATATTAACAACTAGCAATTAAACACTTTAGATTTTTTTTTTGTTTTCTATTTACGCCTGAAAAAGTAGGGCCCAAAAAAGTAGGACTAAAAAAATAGGGCCCGAAAAAATAGAGGCGAAATAATTTCAAAATGATTTTTTTTTTGTTAAATATAATTTTGCATGTACATTCATGCTTTTTTTTTTGTGGGGAATGGGGGAATTTGAAACAAATTCATGGAATGTGAAGAGACGTCTGTTGGGGGATACGAGGAGCCTCTTAGAAGTTATAAAACCAAGGCTCCTCATTTCATTTTCATTTTATGTTTTTGCAGGAAGGAAGAGGTGGAGGTTATTGGAGGATTAGATTGGAGTTTTTGAATAGGAGTAGATTGAAGTTTTGGAGTAGCTTTTTTATAGGTGAGATTTCTATTTTTTATTTACGTTTTTATTTAGATTTAGATGTAGATGTAAATTGAAATTTAAAATTAGTTATAATATTCTACTTTGATTTAGATTTCAATTTTAATTAATTTCATTTAGATTTAGAATTCTATTCATAACTATTTAGGCTTGCATTTAATAGTTTAGGCTTGCATTTAATAGTTTAGTCTTTTGCATGTTTGATTTAGATTTAGATTTGTATTCAAAATCTATTTGATTTGTATATTTTATAATACTTTTCATTTACATATTTTAAAAGTGCATGTTTCAGATTAGTTTTATATTTGCATGTTTCATATTAGTTTTAGATTTGCATATTTCAAAATAGTTTTGGTTTGCATGTTTTAGATTTGAATGTTTCATAATAGTTTTACATTTGCATGTTTCAAAGTATAATTTTATCATAAATCTGGATGAGAATGCCTAAATATCAATACAATTTGTATTTTATTAAAGTTAATGATTTATTTAAAGTAGATGAATCATATATTTAGTATATATTTTATCATATTGAATTATAAACTAAAATAAAATTCTCGAAATAATAGCTAGCCAAAATAATATTAAGCCAAATGGATGCTGAAATAATAGGGCCAAAAAAGAGGACTCAAAAAATAGGACCCGAAAAAATAAGGCCAAAAAAATAGAACCCAAAAAAATAGGGCTGAAATGACTTAATTAAAATTTTAAATATAAAATATTTTCTTTTTGTTAAATATATTTTTGCATGCACATTCATGCTTATTTTTTGTGAGGAGTGGGGGAATTTGAAACAAATTCGTGGAATGTCAAAAGACATCTATTGGGGGATATGAGAGTTCTCTCATAAATTATAAAACAAATGCTCCTCATTTCATTTTCATTTTGTGTTTTTACAGGGAGGAAGAGATGGAGATTATTGGAGCAAATTAGAGTTTTTCAATAGGAGTAGGTTAAAGTTTCATATAGTTTAGCCTTGTATGTTTGATTTAGATATTTGATAATACATTTCTTTTGCAGATTTTTAATGTGCATGTTTCAATTTAGTTTTACATTTCCATGTTTTACATTAGTTTTAGATTTGCATATTTCAAAATACTTTTGGTTTCCATGTTTTAGATTTGCATGTTTCATAATAGTTTTATATTTGAATGTTTCAAAATATTTATATTTTTAATGTTTCATAATTAAATCTAACTGTTGATGTGGACAACAAGGTCACTTTATCAATAAAATTTGTAATTTATTAAAGTTAATGATTAATTTTAAATAAACTAATCATATATTTAGTTTATATTTTTTCATTATTTAATTAGATTATATATGTGTTTTATTTAAATATTTTTCATAATATATATAGATTTTATTAATATTTGTGTTTGTAATGTTTGATAAGTGGAAGACAATGCCACCATATTTGAAACATTACAATCTAACCATTTCATTTGAAATAGTTTTGATTTTTATTTATGTTATTTTGAACATTATTCATTTGAAAGAGTTTATGTTAACTATTAATACTTTTTCATTCTAATTATTTCCAAATGTGGATTTTTGTTTATAAGTTTGCAGGTTAATATTTGAGTTATGGATACCTCAAATAGCGAATCTAACATTATTGGATACTAGAGCCTGACTACTTCAATGATCTCAAATGGTTTCTTCAAGATTGAGTTTGACAAATGCCTACAAATAATTAAAGAGGCATACACAACTATAATTAAAGTTGTAGAGAAGCAATATTTCCAATTGACTATGTTGAGGAAATGGAAGAAATGCATATGGAAGATGCATAAAAAAATTTGTGTGACACATCTAGAAAAGTGGATGGGTTTCCCTCAATGATGAATGAAGTATTTCACAATCATTGTTCAAATAAAGGTTACAAAAGAATCCTAATCATTGAAGGATGTGACATGTATTTACACCATCACAGATATATTTTTTGTATATAGTTCATTCTTGTCTCTGGTTTCAAATTTTTACTTCTAATTAGTTGTATTGGCAATTTTATTTCGCCATTGTTCAATGTAACTTTCATGGAGAAGAGAACAAGACAAAATAAATTTATTGTTGTACAAAAAATTTCTTCAATGGATGTGGCTACTAAATATTTTAATTAAGAAAGAAAATCATAAGTCTAAATAGATTCCTTAATAAAAGGGAGATTTATTGATTACAATTCTTAATCATTGCAATAAAAATTACATTAGCATTATTAAAAATTCAACAATATATAATGTTCTCCATCGATAATTTTCATAAAATTGACTCTTATATATTCTTTCACACTTTTAACATCATCTAAATTGTTGTGTTCGGACTTCTAACTTCCCTTTCATAAATTAATTTTTCCACTATTTGAGTCATTTGTATAACATATATCTCAAAGTTGACCATAGTCGTACTCTAGATATTCCAACACTATACCTAAATCTCATACTTCCCTTAACCGTGTCCCTTATTTTAGTGTAACATTTAACTACTTATTAACCCTAACCATAACACTGAGTGTCATATAAATGAAATTGTAAACCTTCGATCCTAACTTTAACTCTTACTCTATATATGATTGTACTAATCATTTAGTAAATCATATACCTTAGCCTAACCCTATACGTACAAGTAAATAGAAATAATATTATATTTTTTATAAGTGAGAATATGTATATACACAGAGAGAGAGAGAGAGAGAGAGAGAGAGAGAGAGAGAGAGAGAGAGAGAGAGAGAGCATACCTGTAGATGAGAAGGAGCTCATATTATGTTTCTTATAGAGGCATGTTTTATGTAGAGAGAGAGAGAGATTAGGGGTGTATCTAGAGAGCATAAGGGGAGAGGGAGATTAGGAGGAGTATCTAGAAAGTAGGGTGGGAGAGATAAGTGGGTGTATCTAGAGATCAGAGAGACAGATTAGGGGGCATTACTAGAGACTACAAAAAGAGAGGGTATATTTAAATACTAGGGGGAGATATTAATGGGTGTAGTTAGAGAGAGAGAGGGAGAGAGAGAGAGAGGAGAGAGAGGGAGAGGAGGGATTACATTATTAAAAAGGTAAATAACTTGTATCACAATAGCACTAATCATGGGCACTATAATAGAACTAACCCACACTAAAATTTAACCTGTTAGTTATCCTAACACCAAGGTAAAGTGTAATAATAGCACTAACATCAGCTATAATATGATTAGTAACCCAAAAATTATCTTAACCACAATAATAACACAAAACCTAACTCTAACTCTAACTAGATAATTCTAATTTTAACCCTAACCTTAACTCTAACTCTATCTCTAACTTTAATTCTCCCCCTAACCCTAACCTTAACCCTTTATAATCCTAAATCTAATGCTAATTCTAACCCTAACCCTAATTCTAGCCCTAACACTAAGCCTTACTATAACTCAAATCCTAACTCTAATTCTAACTCTAATGCTAATTCTAACCCTAATTTTAACCCATATTCTAACTCTAACCCTAACTCTAACTCCAACTCTATCTCTAACCCTAACCCTACACCTACCCCTAATTCTAACCCTAACTTTAACTCTAACTCTAACCCTAACTATAATTATAACTCTAACTCTAATTGTAACCCTAACACTAACCCTAACTCTAACCCTAATCCTACCCATAATCCTAATCCTAACATTATATATAATGCTAATCCTAACCATAACACTATATGTAACTCTAACTCTAATCCTAACCCTAATTCTAATCATTAACCCAATCCTAATTCTAACCCTAACTCTAACACTAAACTTAAATCTAACCCTAAATCTAACCCTAACTCTAGCCCTAACCCTAACTGTAATATCCTCCCCTGATTTGAACTTTGACTTCTAGAAATTTAACTTAAGGAATATTGTCAAACACTTTGTATGCAAACTCATAAAGCTGATTTCCTCAATAAATTGCTTTCCAATGAGTAGATTTACGAACAACTATGAAGTGACATTAAAATGCATAATACACATCATAACATTTTCACAAACACTTGGCACACATTCAACAGTAAATGAAAAATCTGGAAACTCTTTCAATCTGCTGATAAAGGGTGATTTTTTAAATGTAGATGTGCACTTACAGCTGCCTTAAAGGCTGCAACAACTATTCAGACTTGTATTCAACAATTATTATGCAAGGTATCAAAATTTGATAGAAGAAACCTGGAATTAGTTGTCGTAGTATTTTGCAGATGTAGTCAGCAGCCTTCCAAACTTCTAATCAACCGAAAAAACAAGTAAACTTGATACCAACACTGTTCATGCCGTACTGTAGAAAAATACTATTCATGCTGACTGTAGCAAAATACTATTCATGTGGCACTATAGCAATAACTAACTTCAGATCTGCACCTCAAACCCTTGTAAATTTCTTTATGCGAATGCCCCAAATGAAACCCAGTGTGTTTCCTGAAGTGAAAACACCCTTGATCCTCCTGAATGTGTCTTCCAACAGTGAAGAGAATGCTAGCAAAGAGGGATTCCGTCCTCCAAGCCCGATAATCAGATGTCCAGCAACATAACATTAATCTTCATCCAAGCATACAAAAAAAAAAGCTCTTCCATTTCTTTTATAGTGTTCTCACAAGAGCTCAATCCTTCATTTTCTCAATGTGGGATAAAACATAACTCCCTTTATGTACCTTATGTCTCCAATGTATTATAAAAATAAAGGGAACTCTTTTAATTTAAATATTTCCCACAAACTATAGTCTATGCATTAATAAAGTTAAATATTTAAATTTAACTTTATAAAATGGCTTTATCAATGCATAACAAATCTTATCAATGATAAATAAGTTTTCCTGTCAATTTTAAACAATTACCATCGACATACCACTGTGACTCAATGTCCAGCCATGTCCAAGATGACTTACTATAAATAGTAAGTATGCCCAAAGTTGCCTCAGAACCCCTCAGAAAGACTTGCAACTGAAACTGTCTAGGCCAAATGGCCTCTAAGCCCCTTTAATGTCCTAGTTAACCTACGTGACTGTGGGGAAATAGGCTAATGACAACATCATGCTATGAATGCTAGAAAGGGGACATTACAGTCTGCCCTTCCCAAAATTTCTTGTCCTCAAGCAATTTCAGCTCTGGATGCTGCAATATCTGCTCATTTTCCCTAGTAGCATCCTCGACAGGTAGGTTCCTCCACTTCACTAGATACTCCTTGATAGTCCTCCTGCGAAGCACCCTCTCCCTGGAGTCAAGCATGGCTTCGGGAACCAAGATAAGCTTTCCCTCATCATCAAGAGGTGGCAATACTACTGAAGGCACCACATTGTGACCCAATGCCTTCTTAAGGCGTGACACATGGAACACATTATGCACTTTACTGTCTGCAGGCAACTCCAACTCATAAGCTACTTCGCCCACTCTCCTGATTACTTTGAATGGTCCATAGTAGCGTGGTTTCAATTTCTCTGCTCCACTCTTCTTGAGAGAGGACTGTCTATATGGCTGTAACATGAGGTACACAATATCTCCCACCTCAAAAGACCTCTCAACCCTGTGCTGATCAGCATATTGCTTCTGCTGATTTTGTGCTTTTTGCAAATTTTCCTTCAAAGATCGCATAATGTCCTGACACTCCTGCAAAGTATCCTTGGCCTTAGGCACCCTACTGTCCCCAAATAAAAAATCCAAAAAATTAGGAGCATCATACCCGTACAGTGCCATAAAAGGGGACATTTGAATAGACATATGGAAAGAGGTATTATAGCAATACTCCCCTAGATGTAGCCACTTCACCCAAGCCTTCTGCTCTCCTGCAATGTAGTTTCGAAGGTACCCCTCAACCCATTTGTTCACTATCTTTGTCTGCCCATCAGTTTGGGGGTGGTAGCTGGTACTCAGAGTGAGCTCTGTTCCACATAACCTGAACAACTCCTGCCAAAAGTGGCTCATAAATCTGTTGTCTCTGTCACTGACTATGCTCCGTGGTATCCCATGGAGTCTGAATACCTCTCAAAAAAATAGTTCTGTTGTTTGTGCTGCTGAATATGTAGACGAAATTGCAAAGAAATGTGCAAATTTTGTCAATCTGTCTACCACAACAAAGATACAATCCCGACCCTGTGCCTTGGGGAGGCCTGTGATAAAATCCATGGAAATGCTATCCCACTTCTTCTTTGGTATGGGTAGGGGTTGTAGTAAACCACCCGGAAAAGAATGTTCCTGTTTGTTCTGCTGACACACAGGGCATTCCCTCACAAACTGAAGCACCTCTGATTTGAGTCCTTTCCAAGTGAAGCACTCGCTCACCTGCCGATATGTCTTAAAGAATTCGGGATGTCCTGCCATTGGTGAATCATGAAATGCCCTCAAAATCTTCTGCTTCATAGTAGACTCAGGTACTAAATAAATCCTTTCTTTGTAGATGATCAGATCATTTACGACATTGTATCAACTATCTTGAATAGCTCCCTCAATAATGCTAGATGCCCAACTATTCTTAGCATATTCTACCAAGATCATCTCTCTCCAATCATCCATGACTATCCCAACAGCAAGCAAATGAGGCCTTCTAGATAAAGCATCTGCAACAATATTTTTCTTCTCTTTGACATAGGCTATGTCGAAATCATAGGCCTGTAATTTACTCACCCATTTCTGTTGCCTGTCATTAAGGTCCTTCTATCCAAGGAAATGTTTCAAGCTGTAATGTCCCCATTTTAGCAGTTGACCAAGTGCGTGTGCGTTAGCCTTGTTCTACATGGTCCCGAGGGCTAACGAAGGGTTTAGTGGGATCTTGGAGTGTTTTGGCCTAGTCATTTCCAGTTTGGGCCAAAATGAAGTTGATTTACTCAGTTTCAGGCATACTTACTATTTTTAGTAAGTCAGTAGGACACAGTGCAGGTCAATTTTGGTGATTGGATTCGATACTCCTCGGTGAGAGCTTTTCAATGAGCTATCACTCGCATTATTCGGAGTCCGATTGCTAATACATTTTAATGCCTGAAGTTTTATTAAAGTAACGTCTAATTTAATTGTAAAATATTAAAGTGTTACTTTAATATTTATTTTATGGTGATGTGTACCCAAGGGAGACATAAGGGGTATTTTAATATATGTTTTATATTACACATCTTTATCCCACATTGCCTGTGGGAATAGAATAAAAGGAAGCATTTGTAGCTTCATTAGACAGGTTGAATATGAGAAGAAATTGGTGTGTGAGTTGCAGCTTTGTTCTTGGCATTTGAGGACGTCTATCCTCTCTTGTAACATTCTAGATGTCATTCCCTTGGGGTTTGGCCTTTGGAATTCTTTCTTATTGGCTTCATTATCAGGCAGTTTAGTTGCATTTCTGGCTACAGGCAGATTTGATATTTTGCTCATATCTTCTTCACTACTTGTCCGACGCTTATGCCGCTTGGAGGGAATGGTATTATGAAGGTAGTGGACTGATTGGAGGACAAAGTATTGTAGCAGCAAGTTCATAAGCATGGGCTGGAGTATTATGACAATATTGCTGAAGTAATTAGTGAGTTGATAAATCTGCCATGTATTTGGTTTTATGAATTCTGAAAATAACATTTTATTAGCAGCAATTCATTTCCACTTTGCATATTGTTGTAGTTTCTTTCTTGTTTATGTTGTATGATACCAATTCCATGCATGAAACACAAAAAACAAATAAACGTTTGATTTTCAGAGTTATAAGGGGTTTTAAGAAGTTGAATGCAAACTGTTTGACATAATTCCTTTCAGCAATTTGGTTTAGTTTTTGGGACATTCAGGGTTGCCCATTACAGTGGTATCAGAGCTATAAGTCCTGCCATCCTGTGGAGGTCTTATAGGGAATTTGGAACAGCCGGATAGAGGGAAAAAGTAAGTAAAAAACACAGACTAAGCATTTATGTTTGAGCATGCGACAGGGGTCTTATAATTTTCGCGATACCAAAGCAAGACAAAATAGGATTTCAGAGTTGCAAAGAAAACAGTCTAGTACATCCGTGCAGGGGGACATTGAATTCAACCATACATACACAGAGGAGATATTCTATGATCAGGACAATAATATGGGTGATCGAGATGACAGGAATACAGGATTAGGCGAAGGTAGAAATGCTGGTCCAGATCAGGGGGAGGTACTGTTCTGACAGTTACTGGATACATTAGAGTAGGGGTAGCATATGCAGTAGGAGCAGAAGAGGCAAATGGACATGATGTTGCAGCTCATGGCTAGACAGATGGGTGTCAATATTAATCCAGGTGATGCCAACAACAGAAACAATAACAACAAGAGAAACAATAACAACGGGGGAAATAATAACCATGAAGGCCAAGGCAACAACAATGGTCTTGAGAATAACATTAATGGTAATAATGGACACGAAAACAATGGGAATGAGGCTGATAACTTTAGACACGTTGCACGCCCAGCACAGACTGCGAGCTCGAGACCTCTTCTACCCACTTTTCCACCCAGAGATCTGGTTCAACCAGTAAACGAACCGTAGATTATTGAGTTACAAGATCAGTTCAGGAGGGACTGGGAGGCTAGTGGACCAGAGTTTTAGGCGGATATTTCTCTTAGAGATTATATGGACTTGAGGATGAGACACATGCCTAAAGCAGGAGGGAGGAATCAAAACTTTTAGCTGAGGAAGAAAGTTGGAAAACTTTCTTTACCTTATTATGATGCTTCAGGGAAGATGACTGCACGAGCTTGGGTGTAGAAGGTAGATACATACTTGCAGCTAAATCCTATGCCTGAGGAGGAGGCTATCAAGTATGCGGCTATGCACTTGGATGGCGTTGCACATGAATGGTGGCATCATGGCATGGTGACTTTGGGGCATAATCATATTACATCCTATGAGGAATTCACCGAAACATTGATTGGGAGATTTGACACTAAGGATCCTGAGTTACATTTCAAGGAGCTAGCACAGTTAAAATAGTCAGGTTCTGTGGATGCTTACATTGCCAAGTTTCAGCACTTGTCTGTACTTGTTACTGATATCTCTCCTAGGAGATTGGTGGTGTTATTTTGTGATGGTCTTGCTGATCCATTACGAGGTTGGGTGAAGGGACATGATCCACTCACGTTAGCTGAAGCAACTAAAAAGGCACAAGATTTAGCCCCTTCGGTATACAAAGGAAAAAACCATTCAACAGATTCTTCCTACCGCAAGGACAAAGACAAAAAATCATTTCAGAAAGAGTATAGCAAACCCAAAGAAGGATCAAAAGGACTAGACAATGAAACCTTGAATGAACTTCGAAAGAAGAAGCTGTGCTTCCATTGTAGAGAGCCTTGGGACTTATCTCATAAATGTTCTCTCAAGGCTAAGGCAAATCAAATGGAGTATTTTTCAGCAGAAGAGTCAGAGTCAGAAGGGGAGGATCAACACTCCGATTCAGATCAGGGTAACACTATAGAGGAGAGCAACATTCCTAAGGATGATAGATCATTGGCACGCTTGACAGGGGCCCAAAAGGCAATCACATTTAAGGTCAGGGGTACTATCCAGGGGCAAAAAGTGATATCTCTTATTGACACTGGGGCTACACATAACTTCATATATGCATAGTTGGTAGCCAGGAGAGGGTTACAGACAGAGGAGCATGATGGGTTTAGAGTCATGGTGGCTAACGGTGATAAGTTATTATGCACTCGAAAGATATCTAATCTTCACATCAGGTTTGGAGATGGCTACGAGTTGGAGGATGAGTTCTATGTTGTGGACATGGGAGATTATGATGTCATCCTCAGCATGACATGGATGGCTTCACTATTTGAGTTCACACTCAATCTAGCGAAATTGGAGATGAGATTCTAGCATGAGGGCAGAATTGTGGTACTTAGAGGGCTTTCAGATGGAGGTTGCAGAGTAGTGTCCTTGAGGAGAATGCAGAGATTTTTTCATCATGATGACATAGAGTGGGCGACAGAGTGCCACATTATGCCAACTTCACCAGAGCCACAAGAAAAGAGTCATCCACTAGATGTCAAGAAGATACTTGATAGACACGCTAAAGTATTTAGCAATATTCCTCATGGGGTTCCTCCTGATAGAGGGATGGAACATGTTATTGAGCTCGAGGAGGAAGCCAAACCAGTTATGATTACTCCCTATCGTCATCCTAAGAAACACAAGGATGAGATAGAGAAGGCGATTAAGGATTTTTTGGAGATGGGGCATATCAGGCCCAATAAGAGCCCTTTTGCTTCAGCAGTAGTATTGGTAAAGAAGAAGGATGGGATGATGCGCATGTGCATCGATTACAGGGCACTGAATAAGAAAACAATTAAAAACAGGTATCCCATTCCTAGGATTAATGAGTTGATTGATGAGTTGCATGGGGCATGCTTCTTCACCAAAATTGACTTGCGATCCGGATACCATCAGATCAGGATGAGAGCAAAGGACATTGAGAAAACAGCCTTCCGATGTCACTATGGCCACTTTGAGTTCATGGTTATGCCATTTGGTCTAACCAATGCACCTGCTACATTTCAAAGTTGTATGAACCAGGTATTTAGGAAGCAGCTGAGGAGATTTGTCTTGATCTTCTTTGATGACATCTTGGTCTTCAGTAAGACCTGGGAGGAGCACTTACATCATCTAGAGGAGGTGTTATCTATTCTGGAGAGAGAGTCATTGTATGCCAAGGAATCTAAATGTGAGTTTGGCATGACTGAGCTCCTTTACCTGGGGCATATCATTAGTGCAGATGGCATTCGGGTTGATCCCGAAAAGATTAGAGCTATTGTAGAATGGCCTACTCCCACAAACCTTACACAGCTTAAGGGATTCTTTGGTTTATGTGGTTTTTATAGGAGGTTTGTTAAGGGATTCTCATAGATTGCTACACCCTTGACAGATCTTACCAGGAAAGGAGCCTTCGTGTGGACAGGGGTAGCATAGAGGTGTTTTGAGCATTTCAAGCAGGTAATGTCTTCATGTCCAGTTCTAGCTCTACCAGATTTCACAAAGCTTTTTGAGCTTCATTGTGATGCATCAGGTGATGGGATTGGAGCAGTATTGATGCAGGAGAAGCATCCCATTGCATTCGAGAGTAGGAAGCTTCGAGGAGTTGAGAAAAGTTATTCTATCTATGACCGGGAGATGTTGGCCATAATGCATGCATTGGCCAAATTTTGATCATATTTGGTAGGTGGACGTTTTGTGATCAAGACTGATCACAACAGTATTAAATACTTCATGAGCCAGCGTGATCTTAATGACCGGCAACAAAAATGGGTGACTAAATTGCAGGCTTATGACTTTGACATAGAGTTTGTCAAAGGTAACAAAAATGTGGTGGCTGATGCCTTATCTCGGAGACCTCACTTATGTGCTCTGGCAGGGATTTCAGGAGATTGGAGAGATCGGATTATAGAAGAGTATGTCAGAGATGCTTGGGCTTCTGGATTGATTTCAGGTACCATACAGGATGATCGCTATGAGGTGATAGATGGATTGATCAGAGTTCAGGATAGGGTTTATTTGATTCCGTCATCACATTTGAGAGAGGTGATACTGAAGGCATTTCATGATGCACCCACAGCTGGACATCCAGGGGTCTTCAAGACCTACAGGCAGATCCGAGAGCGGTTTTCATGGAAAGGGCTCAAGGATGATGTTCAGAGGTATGTTAGGGAGTGTGTGGTTTGTCAACAGAATAAGGGAGAACACACATTTCCTGTAGGTTTATTATAGCCCTTTCCCATTCCTGATAGGAAATGGGAAAGTATTTCGATGGACTTCATCACTGGTTTACCACGAGTGCAGGGAAGGGATTGCATCTATGTGGTGGTGGACCGCTTGACGAAGTTTGCTCACTTCATTGCTATACCGTCCACTTACACAGCAGCACAGGTGGCAGATCTTTTCTTTAAAGAGATATTCAGGTTACATGGGTTGCCCAGATTCAGTGTCAGCAACCGGGATAGTAAGTTTATGAGTGTTTTTTGGCAAGAGTTGTTTAGGTTGTGTGGTACAGATCTTACACCTAGCACTAGTTATCATCCACAAACAGATGGGCAAACAGAGATTGTGAATAAATGGGTGGAAGGATATTTGAGGAACTATGTAACTACACAACAAAAGGCTTGGATCAGATGGTTGCATATGGGAGAGTATTGTTATAACACCACTTATCATATGTCCATCAAGATGACTCCTTTCATGGCACTCTATGGTTATGAAGCACCTAGCTTCATGGATTTAGTTTTTGGGGATAGTAGAGTGCCCAAAGCCAAAAACTTATTGTAGGATAGTCAGGACATCCTGAAAGTGCTCAAAGAGAATATACAACAGGCCCATAATCAACAGAAATTGTATGCTGATCAACACCGAATAGAGTGCAGTTTCGAGGTAGGGGATATGGTTTACTTGAGGCTACAACCATATAGACAGTCATCGCTCAAGAAGAGCGGAGCTAAAAAGTTGAAACCTAGATTTTATGGTCCCTACAGGGTGATTCGCAAAGTGGGCAAAGTCGCCTATGAGCTTGAGCTTCCAAAGGGTAATTGAGTGCACAATGTGTTTCATGTGTCTAGGCTTAAGAAAGCCATTGGTCAGAGTGTAGTGCCTTCTGTAGTTTTACCCCCTTTGGATGAGGAGGGGAAGCTTGTGTTAGTACCTGAGGCTATTCTGGATACCAGAGAGAGGAAGCTTAGAAATAGGATAGTGAAGGAGTATTTGGTCAGATGGAAAGATCTGCCGGAGGAAGATTCTACATGGGAGAGTGTGCAGGTTATTCAGCAGGCTGGACTGAGATTGCTTGAGGACAAGCAATTTCAAGGGGGGCGGACTGTAATGTCCCCATTTTAGCAGTTGACCAAGTGTGTGTGTGTTAGCCTTTTTCTACATGGTCCCGAGGGCTAACAAAGGGTTTAATGGGATCTTGGAGTGTTTTGGCCTAGTCATTTCCAGTTTGGGCCAAAACGAAGTTGATTTACTTAGTTTCAGGCATACTTACTATTTTTAGTAAGTCGACAGGACACAGTGCAAGTCAATTTTGGTGATTGGATTCGATACTCCTCGGTGAGAGCTTTCCGATGAGCTATCACTCGCATTATTCAGAGTTCGATTGCTAATACATTTTAATGCCTGAAGTTTTATTAAAGTAACGTCTAATTTAATTGTAAAATATTAAAGTGTTACTTTAATATTTATTTTATGGTGATGTGTACCCAAGGGAGACATAAGGGGTATTTTAATATATGTTTTATATTACACATCTTTATCCCACATTGCCCATATGAGTTGAACGGACCCGTGAGAATAGAATAAAAGGAAGCATTTGTAGCTTCATTAGACAGGTTGAATATGAGAAGAAATTGGTGTGTGAGTTGCAGCTTTGTTCTTGGCATTTGAGGACGTCTATCCTCTCTTGTAACATTCTAGACGTCATTCCCTTGGGGTTTGGCCTTTGGAATTCTTTCTTATTGGCTTCATTATCAGGCAGTTTAGTTGCATTTTCAGCTACAGGCAGATTTGATATTTTGCTCATATCTTCTTCACTACTTGTCCGACGCTTATGCCGCTTGGAGGGAATGGTATTATGAAGGTAGTGGACTGATTGGAGGACAAAGTATTGTAGCAGCAAGTTCGTAAGCATGGGCTGGAGTATTATGACAATATTGCTGAAGTAATTAGTGAGTTGATAAATCTGCCATGTATTTGGTTTTATGAATTCTGAAAATAACATTTTATTAGCAACAGTTCATTTCCACTTTGCATATTGTTGTAGTTTCTTTCTTGTTTATGTTGTATGATACCAATTCCATGCACGAAACACAAAAAACAAATAAACGTTTGATTTCCAGAGTTATAAGGAGTTTTAAGAAGTTGAATGCAAATTGTTTGACATAATTCCTTTCAGCAATTTGGTTTAGTTTTTGGGACATTCAGGGGTGCCCATTACACAAGCTATTATGATTTGTTTTTACTATGAACCGGCTTCCCACTAAGTACTGCTTGAACTTAGCTAGTGCGTGCATGATTGCTAGCATCTCTTTGTCGTAGATGCTGTAGGTTCTCTCCACACCTCGTAATTTTCTACTCTCATATGCGATGGGATGTTTGTCTTGCATGAGAACAGCTCCTATGCCCTCTCCCGAGGCATCACACTGCAGCTCAAAGGGCCTGGTGAAATCTGGAATGGCTAAAACAGGACATGTACTCATTATCTCCTTAAACCTGTCAAAATAATCCTGAGCCCTCTCTGACCACTTGAAACTATCTTTCTGTGTCAAATCTGTAAGTGGTGCTGCTATCTGTGAAAATCCCTTCACAAATCTATGGTAGAACCCACAAAGCCCGAGAAATCCCTTGAGTTGTGAAGTGTTCCTCGGTGGTGGCCAATCCAGAATGGCCCTGATCTTGTCTGGGTCAACCCGAACACTTCCTGCACTAATAATATGCCCTAGATAGAGCAACTCTGTCATCCCAAACTCACATTTACTCATCTTGGCATATAATGATTCCCTCTCTAGAATATTGAGCATTGTATCAATATGCTTCAAATGTTCCTCCCAAGTACGACTGTATATCAGTATATCATCAAAAAATATCAACACAAACTTTCTTAACTAATCTCTGAACACTCTATTCATACAGGATTGGAAAGTGGCAGGGGCATTTGTCAACCCAAAGGGCATGACTAAGAACTCAAAATGTCCATAGTGGCATCTAAAAGTTGTCTTCTCCACATCCACCTCTCTAACCCGTATTTGATGGTAGCCGAATCTCAAATCAATCTTGAAGAAGTAGCATGCACCATGCAGTTCATCAATAAGCTCATCGATGCGCGGGATAGGGTATCAGTTCTTGATTGTCTTCTTGTTTAGCTCCCTATAATCAATGCACATCCTCATTGTACCATCCTTCTTCTTCACCAATACTACTGAAGAAGCGAAAGGACTTTTGCTTGGCCGTATGTGCCCCATGTCAATCAACTCCTTAATTTCCTTTTCTATTTCATCCTTACATCTCTTTGGATGGCAGTAAGGTGTGATGATAACTAGCTTAGCCCCTTCCTCTAATTCAATAACATGCTCGATTCCCCTATCCGGGGGTCTCCCTGGAGGTATCTCACCAAACACCTTAGTATGTTTGGTTATTATTTTTTGTACATCAGGTGGATACTCTTGTTTATGCTGCTCTGTCATCTCAGCCATTACTTTAAACTCTGCTGCCCACTGCACCTGATCATGTCTAAAGAAACTCTGCATCCGCTTGAGTGACACCACTCGAAGTCTCCCATCTGACAAACCTCTGAGCACTATATTCTTACCATTTGCCTCAAACCTCATTTCCATTTTATCAAGGTTAAATTTAAACTCTACCAGAGACTTCATCCAGTTCATCCCAAGTACCATATCCTGATCACCAATGTTGACCACAAAGAAATCTCTTGTCATGTCATAATCTCCCAAACGAAGCTGCAAGTTGGAGATTTTCTTGGTACACCCAATTTTGAAGCCATCGGCAACCATCACCTTAAATCCCCTATGCTCCTTTGTATGTAACCCTCTACATGTCACAAACTTCTCATCAATGAAGTTATGTGTCGCCCCTGTATCAATGAGTGCCACAACTCTTTGTCCATCCAAGGTTCCCCTAACTCTAAAAGTGACGGCCTCCTATATACTTGACAACTGAGCTATCGTGCTATCACCGCGTGCTTCCTCCTATAAAGAACTATCATCATCTCCATCTGATTCGGATGACTGCTCTGAATCTCCATCTACTGACTCCTCGGCTGAAAAGTACTCCATCTGCTTAGCTTTTTCTTTCAATGGACACTTATGTGACAAATCCCAAGGCTCCCTGCAATGAAAACAAAGCTTCTTCTTCCTGAGATCATTAAGTGTCTCATTGTCCAACCTCTTACTTTCCTCCTTAGCTGGCTGAACCTCTTTATGAAAAGGTTTCCTGTCCTTATCTTTCCTTGAAGGGAAACTCTTTGCCTGGAATTTATTTTTTGAAGATGAAGAGGAATCCATGTCACGATCTTTCTTAATGGCTTCCTGAAAAGTGGGAGGGTTGAGAGCTTTAATCCACCCTCTCAACAGATTAGCTAACCCATCCATAAATAGAACTAGTATCCTCCGTTCAGATACATCTGTTACTAACACTACAAGTTTTTGATACTCTGAAATGTATGTTTCCAATGATCCCCACTGTTTAAGCTGAGCTAACTCCTTGAAATGGAGTTTTGGATCCTTCCTATCAAAACGTTCAATCAGCCTCTCTATAAACTCCACATATGAGGTAATGTGTGCATGTCCCATAGCGACCATACCATGATGCCACCACTCGTGTGCTAACCCATCCAGATGAATTGCTGTGTACTTAATAGCTTCTTCCTCGGGCATAAGGTTCAATTGAAAGTATGTGTCAAGCTTTTGAACCCAAGCTCTTGCAGTAGACTTTCCTGAGCCATCATAATATGGTAACTCAAGTCTCCCTACTTTCTTCTATAGCTCATAGCTCTAGTTCCTGCCATGTCCACGTGGCATATGTTTCATCCGCACATCCATATACTCCCTAAAGGTAATTGCAGCAGTAAAATCTGGCCCTCCGGCTTCCCAATCTCTCCTCAACTGGTCCTGTATATCAGTAATTTGGGGCTCTGGTACGAGCTGCTCTGGAGCTCTAGGAGGAAATATAGGAATCCTTGAACTCACTGTCCTAGCTCACTAGGATGCATGATCGAAATTGTTCCCAACTTGTTCATCTCCATTATGTGTCCCATCCTGATCATTTCCATTCTGATTGTTACCATTCTGATTATTTCATCCACCCATGTTAGCATTCAACCCCATTTGACGAGCCATCATCTACATCATAAGATCCAATCTCTGATTCTATTCCTGTGCCCTTTGTTTTGCTACTCGCTGACCCTGTACCAAGGTCTCTAATAACTGTAAGAATCTTTCCTCTCTAGGCTCTGGACCGGCATTCCTGCCTCCACCTAATCTTGTATTCATGTCATCTCGGTCACCCATATTGTTGTCTTGATCAAAGAATACATCCGCTGTGTCTGTATGACTGGATTCTATACCCCCTTGTACGGATGAACTAGACTGTTTGCTTTGTAGGTCTGAACTCCTACTTTGTCTTGCTCTGGTATTGCAAAAATTATAAGACCCCTGTCGCATGCTCAAACATAAATGCTCTGATTTTAGTGTTTTGACATTTCATCAAACACTTTCCCCTCTATCCGCCAGTTCCAAATTTCCTATAAGACCTCCACAGGATGGCAGGACTTATAGCTCTGATACCACTGTAATATCCTCCCCTGATTTGAACTTTGACTTGTAGAAATTTAACTTAAGGAATATTGTCAAACACTTTGTATGCAAACTCATAAAGCTGATTTCCTCAATAAATTGCTTTCCAATGAGTAGATTTACAAACAACTATGAAGTGACATTAAAATGCATAATACACATCATAACATTTTCACAAACACTTGGCACACATTCAACAGTATATGAAAAATCTGCAAACTCTTTCAATCTGCTGATAAAGGGTGATTTTTTAAATGTAGATGTGCACTTACAGCTACCTTAAAGGCTGCAACAACTATTCAAACTTGTATTCAACAATTATTATGCAAGGTATCAAAATTTGATAGAAGAAACCTGGAATTAGTTGTCGTAGTATTTTGCAGATGTAGTTGGCAGCCTTCCAAACTTCTAATCAGCTAGAAAAACAAGTAAACTTGATACCAACACTGTTCACACCGTACTGTAGCAAAATACTGTTCATGCCGACTGTAGCAAAATACTGTTCATGCAGCACTATAGCAATAACTAACTTCAGATCTGCACCTCAAACCCTTGTAAATTTCTTTATGCGAACGCCCCAAATGAAACCTAGTGTATTTCTTGAAGTGAAAACACCCTTGATCCTCCTGACTATGTCTTCCAACAGCAAAGAGAATGCTAGCAAAGAGGGATTCTGTCCTCCAAGCCCGATAATCAGATATCTAGCAACATAACATTAATCTTCATCCAAGCATACAAATAAAAAAGCTCTTCCATTTCTTTTATAGTGTTCTCACAAGAGCTCAATCCTTCGTTTTCTCAATATGGGATAAAACATAACTCCCTTTATGTACCTTATGTCTCCAATGTATTATAAAAATAAAGGGAACTCTTTTAATTTAAATATTTCCCACAAACTATAGTCTATGCATTAATAAAGTTAAATATTTAAATTTAACTTTATAAAATGGCTTTATCAATGCATAACAAATCTTATCAATGATAAATAAGTTTTCCTGTCGATTTTAAACAATTACCATCGACATACCACTATGACTGAATGTCCGACCATGTCCAAGATGACTTACTATAAATAGTAAGTATGCCCAAAGTTGCCTCAGAACCCCTTAGAAAGACCTGCAACTGAAACTGTCTAGGCCAAATGGCCTCTAAGCCCCTTTAATGTCCTAGTTAGCCTACGGGACTGTGGGGAAATAGGCTAACGACAACATCATGCTATGAATGCTAGAAAGGGGACATTACATTAACCCTAACCGTAACTCTAGAACCTTAACCCTTACTCAAGCCCTAATCCTAACCCTAACCCTAACCCTGGCCCTACTATAACCCTAATCCTAACCATAACCATAAGTCTAACCCTAACCTTAACCATGAGCATAACTCTAACCCTAGACTTAATCATAAACATAACTCTATCCCTAACTCTAACCCTAAATCTAACTCTACCATAATTAGACTCTAACCCTAACCCTAACCCTAACTTTAATCCTAACTAAAACCTTAACCCTAAACCTAAATCTAACCTTAACCTTGACTCAAACCCTAACCCTATCCCTACAATAACCCTAACTTGAGCCCTATAATAACCCTAACCATAACCATAACTCTAACCCTAACCTTAACCATGAGCATAACTCTAACCCTTAACTCTAATCCTAAATCTAACTCTACCATAATTGGACTCTAACCCTAACCCTAACCCTAACCTTAATCCTGACTCAAACCCTAACCTTGACTCTAACCTTAACCCTGACTCAAACCCTAACCCTAGCCTTACTATAACACTAACCCTAACCATAACCATAACTCTAACCCTAACCTTAGCCATGACCATAACTCTAACCCTAACCTTAACCATAAACATAACTCTTATCTAAACCTTAACCATAACTCTAACAATAACCATAACCATAACTCTAACCCTAACCTTAACTTTAAACATAACTCTAATTCGAACCTTAACCATAACTCTAACAATAACCATAACCGTAACTCTAACCCTAACCTTAACCATAACTCAGACCCTAACCCTAACTCTAGCCCTAACCCTAATGCTAATCCTAACCCTTATTCTATCCCTCAAGTTAACATTAACTGTTATGGTAACTTTGTCCCTAACCATATATCTATGTTTGACTATAACACTTTACATTACAATATGCCAAAAATAAAATTACTTTATTTTAACCATAATCCTACCCCTAACTCTAACCCTAAATATAACTCTAACTGTAAATCTAACTCTACCATAATTAGACTCTAATCCTAACCCTAATCCTTAGTTTAACCTTCATTAAAATCGTAACCTAACCCTAACTCTAACGTTAAACCTAACTCAAAACTCTAACCCTAACCTTAACCCTTAGTTTAATCTAGATGAAAACCATAGCCCTAACCCTAACCCTATCCTTAACCTCGACTCAAACCCTTACCCTAACCTTAACCCTGATGTAACTCTATATACTACGCTAACTCTAAATATAAACATAACCTTAACCATCACCCTAAAACTAACCCTTTCTCTACCCCTTTCTCTAACTCTAACCACAGATCTAATTTCAACCCTAACCCTAACCCTAATCCTAATTTTAACCCTAATTTCAACTCTAACTCTAGCCCTTATTCGAGCTCCAATTCTAACTCTACCTCTAACTCAAATCCTAACTCTAATTCTAATCCTAACCCTAACTATAATTGTAACCTAAACCTTTATTCTTACCCTTGCCCTTACCTTAACCCTAACCCTAACTCTAATTCTAACCCTAACTATATTTGTAACTCAAATTCTAACCCTAATCCTAACATTAACTCTAACTTTAATTCTAAACCTAACCCTAACTATAACCCTAACAAGATTTTTAATCCTAAAAATAACCCTAGCCCTAACCCTAATGCTAACCCTGACTCTAATTATAACTATATTCCTGACCGTAACTCTAACCCTATCCATAACTCAAACCCTAACAATAGCCCCAACCCTAACACCAACCCTAATTTTAAATCTTGATGCCAACCCTAAATCTAATTCTAATGCTAACCCTAACTATAACTCTACTCTTTAATATAACATTTTACGTAACAATGTGCTTAAAATAAAATTGAATTAAAGTGATGCAAATAAACACCATATATAGATTTTTTTTTTAAATATTCAAGAATAATTTTATAGTAAGTTTACACTATTACAATTTTATAGTAAGTTTATACAACTATATTTAAAAAGAAATAAATAATTCGGCACTAACCTTAAAAAAATAGAATTTTTTGTTAAAATACTTTTTTCTGTTGCGTCGCGATTGCCACTAGCTTATATATACCTCTATATATATTACGCTGAGAGTAATCGTTCTGGAGGTGCCTATTTTCATTTTCATAAATCCCAACTGTGATTAAAATAACCTTGAGATTAAATGAAAATAGGCGCTTTAAGAACGATTACTCTCGACGTAATATATAAAGATATATATAAACTAGTTTTAGTCACAATTTTAAACTAATTTTTAATAAATAAATTAATTAATTTTGATGTATATAATAACACATACTAAAAAAAATCTTCTCCATCAAGAAAGATGGATCATTAAGCACACCAAGATAACATTGTTAGCTCAAAATACAACAATCAAACAACAAATGACAACCAATATAAACTACGATTGTAATTTTCTTAACAAGAAGAATATCAAAACTCTCCCTTATGTTTATCAAAACCTTATCTTCTGGATGTTTTTTGTCAGATGTTTCCTTCGAGTTTAATCAAGATTTGAACAATATAAACATTCAAACCTTATCCATGGACGTTCCTTGGCGTTTTATCAAAGCCTTATCACATCTATAAACATCCTATGTGTTATTTCTTTGTAATTAATTTGTGCTGCATTGTTTAGATTTTCTGGCTTTATACATCCACTTCCATAAACCAATACCTGTAAGACAAACACAAATAAAAAATGGAGCTTTAAAGAAATAGTTCAATATTGTTTAGTTAGCTGTAATAGCAGGGTCATTTTCTCCTGAATATTGTTTTTAAGCCCTCGGGCTGTGGGCGAGTAAATATTTTGTTGCAATGATGTGATCAATTGAATTTTTTTATACAATAGTTAAAAAAAACCTACCAGGGATCTTCTCCAAATTAATATTATGATTCACTTCAAAATCTATAAGCATTATTTCCATGTTTATGAAAGGGTTTTTTTCTACAAAGACCTTGAAACAAACCATATATTTATTTCCAAACAAAATAGATTAGCTGAATATTTAAAGAAAACATCTCTCTGACATATTGGAGGAGACTACTATTGGGGATCAGCAGGCTGTGGGTAGAATCTGAAACAATATTGAAAAAGTTCCAAAGCTCTACTATTGGATCCAGGCCACAAGCCTGACATAAACTTATTTTTATTCTTTATTATTTTTATTTCATCACACACATCATTTCTATTGAGCAACTGTGAAAGAGCTGGATGATGATTCTTTTAGCAGCATAGAGTGGGATTGGCAATAAGATATTGCTCCACCAGCTTGAACAAACCAAGGGTTTTGGCCTTGAAGTCTTCAATCTTGGCTTCATCATGGGCAACACCAGGGAGGCTATCATAGTTGCAGGTATATATCGCCGAAGTTCCACCCCCTGGTTTTGGCACATATTTAATCTTATAACTTACTGAGGCCACTTTTTTCCCTAACATTCCTCCTTCAATACAGCTGTAACCATAGACCAAATTGGCCTCATCAACTAAGTCCACTTTGTCTTTCACATAGCTGAAATCCTTGTTGGCTACATCAACAATTTCATATAAAATCATCAGCAACAATAATATCTCTTTCATTTGTCATTCATAACTCTATACAAAAATAGTTATATATACCATCTTTCTATACTAAAGTATGATAATTAACATTAAAGTAATGGGCAAATTTTATTCACAACGAAAACATTAATACCTTCGGTGAAGTGGACTTCTCGAATGCTGCCAACTCCTCCATCACCTTGAACAAGTTTGGCGCCTGATACGAGTCCTGGAGCTTGCTTTGGCATCTGGTTGTGCATGTCTTTTGTTGAGTTCCATAGCCTCTTTGCCTCCACTGGAGAATCTATCTCAATAGTGAAGCTTCCTGCCACCATATTTCCTTATCTCAAGATTTCTACCACAACTCTTGTGAGAAAGGCTTCCTTTCTTTTGAAATGGCTTGGGCTGTGTGAGGAATAAGATGATCTATGGTACTATTTATGGAGTGACAAGAGCTCTTCATTCATATGAACTGGTTTTTTTAAGCACCTGTTTAGACTAAAGGAACTCGACTTAGAGATTGGTCAGAACACGCAACCCATTTTTTATTATTATATTATTATATGTTTTGAACGTTTGCTAATGGTCACAGGCAGCCCATTATTATTAGAAGCTTCCTGGTCGCTTTGACACGGAAATTCGTATGATGGTGTCGGTGGACGAGGAGATGGGTATCCGTATGAAGAAATTTAAGATGTACATAGCAAAGGAAATGAACATTTGTATTGCAGCCTTTTTGGAATTTCTGGCATTCATATGAATAGGTCATAGCTAGATTTTATCAAATGTGAGTTTTCCCGGAACGTGCATTTGAAAGTCTTCTTGATATGCTATGAATTTCCAAGTCCCATGAAAGGTAAGGTAATGGATGTACATATCACGATAAATATCATTTCTTTCAATAGGTCAAAGTCAAATTTGTCGACCAGATAAGATCAAATTAATCACAGTCTATTGTGGATGAGGTCTAAATTTGTCGTTGATATTTGTGTCTAAGTTGGGTGTACCAAACATATCAAATCATATATCTAATAATAATAATAAATCAATTCAAGTTGGGATGTGCAATTTTATTTTATGTTTAGTTTAAACATTTTAATTTTTACATCTTATATATTTTATCAAAAAGATAATTTTAATAATATAGCTTTGTTATTATAAAATTAGAATGTGATTGTTTGAATCAAGTATTTCCCACACTTAATTTAGAAATAAATTGTTAAAAATTAGATGAATTCTTTTGAAATAAATATTAGCCATTTAACATTTCCTAGCATCTTCTTCAAGGCAGTCGTGTAGATGAGAAAAATATCAAATACCTCCAAGGTTGCCCATGGTGACAAGGAAATCACAAGCAATAAAAAACAAAGTACGATCTATAATAAGTATAATAAAGTATATCATATAGGATGCAAAAAGAATGACATATTAGGTAATCTTGTCTATTAATCATATGATTTGAATACAAGTAACCATGTGAGCATTATCTAAAATAAAAAGATACAAAAAATGACATCCTTGTTATCATTTATGTCTTAAATATATTTTCAATAAAATACTTAGAGTGTAATAAATTGGCTAACAAGTAATCTTATCATTAATAGATGATTAATAGAAAATTTTGTCTTTATGGTAAATGCACCCCTACTAAATATGATTAAGGCTATACTTAAATGAGAAGGCACTAGCAAAATAAATTAGAGATCAAAGTTTAGCATAATTGAAATGTGCAAAAAAAAAACAGTTAGAAAACTAAGATAGAGATCAATGTTGTTTTGGTATTTTTTGAACTTAACATTGAAATACATACAAACTTGATGGAGAAAATGCCTAAAGTTAAGAATTTTTTTACAATTTACAAAAATAAATATATGTGTGTCTAACTCTTTGGTTTAGATAACCAAAATAAATCCAACCCAAAGGTTTTGTAACACCTAAGGTGAATACAGATGTGACTGTGATATAGCATTATTGCCTTATAATGTTCTTGTATAGCATGTTATAATAAAAATATTATTATGCTAAATATATTAATCTTATGATGTGAAATACTAAAAGATAATAATTGATAGGATGTAAAAGGGACATATAATACTAGAACCAGTTAGGTAATACCCGTATTGTGCCTTGTTCATGGTTATTGCATAAGAATTGTTGAATGTGGTAGATTATTGATAAATATTCTCCAATGGATGTGTGAATGGAATCAAAGGTATTTCATGCAAGTTAGGCTCAATAAGAAAAATTAATAATTAAAAAACTTAATGATGAAGTTGTACATTTTATTTTCTTTGGTGAAGAGTGTAAAATGGCGTGAGAAGATATGCAACTTTTTAACTAAAGGTTTTTATGCAGTCAATTATTTTAGTTTTAAGTATGTATAATGTATTAATTAAAATAAATTTTATATTATTTTCATAAATGATATGAAATATTTACACCTTAACTGACATAGCCAAAAAGGAAGAGGTTCTTTCTTATTTTGATGAAATTGTTTTTGAATACGTAAGAAGGAGTCACCTTTGAGAGAGAGTTAACTTTAAAGAAGAAATGATGACACCACAATGTTGTGACTCCATAAGATGTAAAAGGGACATCTAATACTAGAACTAGTTAGGTAATACTCGTATTATGCCTTGTTCATACATATTGCATAAGCATTGTTGAATGTGGTGGATTATTGATGAATATTCTCCAATGGATGTGTGAATTGAATCAAAGGTATTTCATGCAAGTTAGGCTCAATAAGAAAATTTATTAATTAAAAAACTTAATGATGAAGGTGTGCATTTTATTTTCTTTGGTGAAGAGTGTAAAATGGTGTGAGAAGATATGCAACTTTTTAACTATAGGTTTTTATGCAGTCAATTATTTTAGTTTAATGTATGTATAATGTATTAATTAAAATAGGTTTTATATTATTTTCATAATTGATATGAAATATTTACATCTTAATTGACATAGCCAAAAAGGAATATGTTCTATCTTATTTTGATGATTTTTTTTTTGAATACCTAAGAATGAGTCACCTTTGAGAGAGAGTTAGCTTTAAAGAAGAAATGATGACACCATGGTTTTGTGACTCCATTACTCACAATGCATTTAGTTCTCTTGGCCAAACGGGGAAACTCATTTTATTTTTCACTTTTTATTTATTTATTTTGACAAGTTCCTTGTCTATTAGTCACATCAAGTGGGCCAGATTGTGGTATTTAAACTCTTAACAGTTTGATGTTTGAATTGTCATAGTTTTTTTTAAAGATTATTCTCTCTCTTTTTATTCTTTTTCTTCCTTTCCATTTCTTTTCCTTCCTTGTTTGTTATATCCTAAGTTGGAGTTAGAAATATTTTCAAGCATTTAGGGGTGGGAGGTAGTCTTATATCCCCTACAACCCTAATACATCTATCCATGAAATGAATGAAGGCTTAGAGATCTTCCATCAAATATTAGAGTCTTGGTGTTTCAAGGGTATTTGGAGGTTCTCATACCCTTGACACCTTGACAACCCAAAGCCTTTATCCATGAGGGCCTAAAGCCTCAATTATCTCTAGTTGAGTTGTTGGATTTTTGGTATTTTAAGAATGTTAAAAGGTCCTCAAACCTTTGAAATCTCGATACTCTAATTTATTGGTTCTTGACTAGGGCTTAGATATGACATCATTCAAAAACCCCCTATATAGGGAGAGTAATTCCCTCATTTTGTCTATTTTATCACATAGACATTAAGTCTTTTGAGAGACAAATCCATTGATAGTGAGATTAATGAGTATTTTGCACATCCCATCAATGTATTTCTAGCTATCTGAGCCATCATCCCTATTGTATAGTTATCATCCATCTCCCTCCTTATTGGGTTGACTTTCTCTTGCGTCTCTCTTTTTTTTGTGTATCTATTTGTGGTTTTTAGTTGCCTTTGTCTAGGACTCTAAATGTTATATTTTGTAGGATTTTTGTGTTTTGTGTTTTTTCCTTTATTTGTTAGTTTTAGTCCTAAGACATAGAGAATAACCATCATAGGTTAGCTATCTCCATATATGATTATTTAAAGAAACCCTAAGTGTCCCA
>CM053791.1:615538628-615738628 GCA_028749045.1 Cupressus sempervirens
ATTATTCTCCTTAGAAGTTTTGCTTGCACCATAAGGGTGCACACACGCACACCCCATAAGGTGCACATGTGCACACCCTTAGTTTTTTAAAGCTTGCTAAGGAGAATAACACACCTAGCACACCCTCAAGGTATGCAAGGTGTGCTAAAATTGTCTATTAGAGGCTAAATTAAGGTTTTTAGGTGTTTTAATGGGTTTTAGAATTCTGGGTCAAATTTTATCTTGATTAGGGTTTGTTTAGGATTATATTCTCCACCTTCCAAACTAATGAATTTATGTTTTGTGTAGATAAGATGGCTTCCTCCTCATCCTTACTTGTAGTGAAGATTTCTCCAAAATCGATGGTCTTTAAGTTTCAAGGTGTCCAACTAAAATCACACTTTTAGGATGTGCATTCAAAGATTTGAGACAATGAGTTAGGTCATATTTTTTGGAATGTGTTCTTAGTACTTTACAACAAGACAAATGAGAGGTCCTCGATGATTTTTGCACTTATTAGATCAAGATTAGTAAACACAGATTCACACCCTATATTAATGCAATCTTCAGAGTTGGTTATGACCTTAGCAAAGAATTATGTATCATAAGAGAGAGCGGTGAAAAGCATAACAAGAGAGATCATCCTAGATCAATATGTTAGGTTGACTTATCATTAAGAAAAAAGGTGGAGGAATCATGAAAAAGAAGCTACAAAGATTATTCAATCGTCATATTTGATTGATAGGACACCTATGGGGAGAAAAGTTGGAAAAGTTGACATGACTAGAGGGTATATGAAGGATGATATCGAATATTCCATTGTTCTTTTGAGCAGGATTATGGGTCTACCAGCAGCAAGGAACTTGAACATTTAGATGGTACATTTCCTGAAGACCATTAGAATGACAAAGATGCCAATTGACTAGGCCACAATACTTAGTGAGAATCTAGATAAATAGTTGGTGGAAGTTAAAACTGACTCAAGATTCTATATGACTTCATATTTGGTATATCTATTAGCAGCAAGGACTATGGACTACCCAGGGTTGTTTAAGAGGGGAAGCATACAAGATGTTGATGACTGGTCTTATGTGGTATACCCCTAGCTAGTAAAGAAGAAGTTGTTAGATCAAAGTAAAGAATATAGGATAGTGAATGATTCTTTCATTTTTGTAATCATTCAATTCATTAAAGGTGATTATGCAAAAAAGATGTCAATAGAGACAGCAACAAGAATTGCAAAAATTGGTGCCTATTACATCCAATTCAAGACATTCACCTACTTAAGGGTAGCGGATACAACTATAAATCCTAAGAAGCTCCCTAGGTATCTATGTGATAGACTCATTTTTCTAGAGATTGCACGACAACTCTCATCTGCATATGACAGAGTAAGGAAACAACATAAGAAGACCCAGGTATGGGCTATCACCATAGGTTCATTTGGTGTCAAGAAGAAGCAATATATCATGACTTTTGAGTTAGAATGGGATCAGTATCACTTGGATGATTATAACTCCCCTCATCCATGTTTTGACAATATTGGTAGAGTTCACTACTTGGCAAGAAAACAATTTAACATGAGGATGCCATAAAGGACCATTGGATGAATGTAGTAGATGAATATGATATCAGGATAAGGGATTATTGTAGGATGACTCTTTATTTGGTAGGCAGTGCCCTAAAAATAAAGGTTCCATTGAAGGTTGTTCAACAAGACACTGTAGAGGTCTTAGATCCCTTGTATAATCAAAATAAGATAGGTGATCGGCTGATCATGAATGCAAAAAATGATAGAGAAGAAAATGTTGATATCAATCATAGGGCAAGGCATATCATCTAGTTGACCAAGGAATGGATTAAGAAGCCATTCAAGTTGGACCCGATTCCTGAAATAGTAGTCTTATAGGCCACATCCCTCCCAGTAAAGGGAAGAGGGGAAAAAGTTACAGTACCAACATTCATAGCCCAATCTCCAATTAGGCCAAAAATGGTGTATTAGCATGATAGGGAAGTTGGATACTTCAAAGCACATAAAGAAAAGAATAAAATGAAAAGAGCTTCTCCTCAGCAAGTTGAGCCTAACGTTGAAGGGACTCAAGCCTAAGAGGCAACTCAAGCTCAAGAAGCCACTCAAGCTCAAGATAATCCACAAGTGCCACCACAGGAATAAGGATAGGCACCTAAAGAGGAAGCACAAGAGGTGACCCCACAAGTTCAAGAGGAAGACACCTCTCCATCAGCTCCTAAGAGATAAAAGGCTAAAACTCCAATCAAAAGGACTAGAAGACAGAAAGTGCAAGAAAGGTTATTCCTATTCCTTTAATCCTAGAAACCATTCCCAAAGAAGATGAAGAGGATGAAGAAGATGAAGAGGATAACCTTCCCTTGAGTCAATGGACTCATCTAGCCAAGGCTACTGAGGTAGAACAAAGAAGGAGTTCCACTCTAAAACTACCATCTATTCCTACACAACCTATTCAAGTTACAACCTCGAAGGATGAACTACAACAATGGATTGATGAACAAGCGGACCAAGAGACTGATGTCTTTAAAATTTTAGATTTTGACATCATGCTTGCAGGTATCGAACTCAAAGGAGACAAGAGAAGGGATACACCAAAAAATTAGCCTTTGGGAAAAGGTTGGAGTCAATTGCCACCTTCTTCACAAGGACCTCTAGGGGCCCTACCATCACCAGGTCAAGATTTATCTTTCTTGGATAAAGGTTTGGCCACTCCTCTACCTCCTATTAATGAAGATAAAGTACAAGTTGTGTAGGAAGAGGAACCACAACAAAGATCCACTAATGAAGTATTAGAAGAGGGGCAACTATATGAAGAACCTAAAAAAACTTCTCAAGTTACAAAGGTAAGGATTGTGGACTCAATAGACACATGGATGCCCAATGTAGATCCCTCATAGAAAGAAAGGACTCCAAAGAGGAGTGATAAGGGAAAGGGTCTAGCAGAACAAATCCCCTCTTCATCTAAGTATATGTCTCCGATGGAAACTACTCCAAGATGGTTGATAAAGAGGTGATGGTTAGGCATAAAAGGAAATTGTATTGTAGTGAGGATGAGAGAATGAAAGAATTAGTTGAAGCCCTCAAGAAACTTGAGTTACCTAAGGGTGATGCATGTACATTGGCCTTTATTATGAAGAACCAAAATTAGGACTCGTTCACTCATATTGTCATCCCTCCTTTACATGTAAATACTAAAGATCTCCAAAAGATTATCAAATTCAAGAGGTCTTGTTGGGAAAGCCTATGGTGGATATTGCTAAATTGATGGTCACTACAGGAATTAAAGAAGTATTTAACCATCTAGAAAAACATGAGTCTAAATCATCGAGGCTCCAAAAATAGAATGAGCTTCTAAGAGACTATTTGTATGAAGTGTGGACCATAATAATCCTAAGATGACTCTAGGTGTGACACTTGATAGGAAGGAAAAGATAGTTGTACAATTGGATCCATTTTTGAAGGTATGTTAGCTATGAGGGGAAATTTTTGAGAAAAAAGGTATGCAGATGATACAAAAAAACCTTAAGCTATTGCACCATATGCAAAATAATGCAAACAAGATAGTTGTTATATTAAACTAGGATTTTGGATTGATGGATGAGGTACATACCTGGGGTAAGGACCTTCAAGCATTATAGTCAATAAAGGGCCAGAGGTATCGTATGCTCATGGATGTATATATGGGGAATGAATTAGATAAGATAGATGATTAGATCGAGAAGATTTTTGCTGGTAATAAAGTAATGGAGACATTGCCTGTGGATATTCATAAGCTCAAGGATCAAACCCAAGAGCAAATTTGGGAAGCTAAGAAGTATTAACGATGCTTTCATTTACATTTTTTAAGATGACTCAAGGGATAAAATCATGTTTGTGCAAACAGTTGTCAAATAGTTTCAAAAGATCTTTGAAGAATATTTGACTAATGAAGACATTAGACAAGCATATAAGACAAAGGGGGCATTGCTAGAATTAGATGTAAAGTTGGAAGACTTTGTGGAAACTCGCATAGAAGTGGGCAACTATAGGCAGATAGTAAAGGATACGTATGAAACTTTGGATTTTCCAAATGTAACCCAAGTGATGGAGATCATAGAGAAATTCAAGAGAAAACATCTAGACATAGCTTTGGTATAAAGGGGAAGAAAACCTAGAAGCTAGAATTTTAGTTTTGACACTTGGAAAAAAAAATTTAGACCTGTCACTAAGATGTGCCTCTCCAAAGGTGTGCAAGATGCACCTCTCCATAGGTACACTGGAATTTTTTTAAGAAATCAAAGGTCCGCCAACAGTTAACTACTAGTTCTAAATTTAGAGCTTTTCATGCACCAAAAATGCATTCTGATGACAGTTTAACTCCTACAAACATCTAGAGAGGTTGAGCTTCTATTTTTGGCATCTCCAAAGACTCTTACATCATTTGACAACTTCTTTCTCCTTATCTACTACTTCTTTCTTTGTTTTAAGACATGTAAAAGCTCATGCACCCATCAAATGATATAAACAAGGTTGGAGTCCTACTTAGCACCATCTAGAAAGTCAGTTTGTATATATTTAGATTTTTTTATTAGTTTTAAGCATATATTTTCATGAAGGAATCTCTCACTTTCAACAAAAATTGAGGAGATGATTGCCTATAAATTAAGGAATTAAATATGATTCCAGGCTAATATTTTGATGCAATAATATATGCTATTGGTGCTCTCATTCTGAGTGTAGTTATTCTTGCCAGAGTGTGTTGTATTTGTGGATGTATGTCCATGGAGTGTAATGGAGCCAATGGTTTTGTTGTATTATTTTGATTGAGTGATCTTTTAATTCTAGTGTTTGCCACATGTTTACAAATTTTGCTAATGTACTTAGTTGGAGGAGAGATCACCTATTGTTCATACATAGCTTTTGTCTCACATGAGTGCACTTTTTGTGGCCTTGTGATTTGACAAAAAGTAAAACATCTTATGGTTATTAAATTCCCATCGACGATTGCATCAGTAGAATTAAGGAAGTGGTGCTCCTATTTTTATTAGTTACCTATCAATCTTTTCAAAGGCTTAATTCGCAGACGTGTTGTTTTTGTGGCTTATGTCCATTAGGGATTTACTTTTTAAGTTATTTTCTTAAACTTCTTGTTACTCTATCTTTGTTATTTTCTTTTAAAACACTTGGTTAATTTAGGAATTCATATAGTTGCACTGTTAAAATTGCATTCATTATAAATAGAAAAAAACAAAAATATATTTATTTTTGTGGGTTTTTTTTGAGATAGCAAGAAAATTCAATATCTTATCCAAAATTGGTCGAACTAGCAAAGGCCTCCTTGTGAACACTCACATTTATCTTCTACTAAGTGGATTTTAGTAGGTTGCATGATTGTCCAAAACCTTGGAGTTGATCCCAGAATAGATTCTCAAGGGAGGAGTTTGAAAGGATTCCTATTGTTAAGCATCATGCAAAACGACAGCTCAACAATCATCTATCCAAATAATTAATCATGTAATTTATAATGTTGAGTGTCTAATCATTCATCATGTAAGTTATAATTTTGAATCATTTAAAATTTAATCAATTGAATGTCTAATCATTAATCATGTAAGTTATAATCTTCAATAATCTAAAATTGAATCAACCGTACATATAATCATTAGTCATGCACTATAATGTTGAACCATCTAAAATTGAATCAATTATATATCTAATCATTAATCATGCACGTTAATGTTGAAAATGACCTAAAATTTAACCAATCATTTCTAATTATTAATCATGCACTATAATGTTGAATCAGATCTAAAATTAAACCAATCATGTCTAATCATTAATCATGCACTATAATTTTGAATCATCTTAACTTGAACCAATTATGTCTAATCATTTAAATCAACTAAAATTGAATCAAGCATACATTTAATCATTAATTATGCACTATATAGTAGTGAATCACCTAAAATTGAACCAATCATATCTAATCATTGATCATTCACTATAATGTTGGATGATCTAAAATTGAACCAATCATGTCTAATAATTTAAATCATATAATACTATACTAAAATATATCATCAAAATTATTTAATCATTAAATTGAATGATCTAATTGAATCATCTAGATGTAGAACATATATCACATGGACCATAATATGGATAAAATATATCTCATGTCATAAACTAGAAACATGTATCACATGTCATAATATATCAAATCATATAAATATGTCATGTATCATAAATGTCATAAATATATATATCAAAATATAAATGTCAAATCATAAACATGTCTCGAGAAGATCAATGATAAACTAAACCTATATCATATACTAAACTAAAGAGTCATACAAGCGCATATGAATAGAGTGACCCCCTAATTGAGACTCATGAGCATCATGTGCTTGTGAAGTATCAACTGACCCTTGCAAATAGAGTACTACAATTTTTTAGACATGCGTATATAAAAAAAAAATTTAAAATATATAATTTTTAAAATAAATTCACTCAAGTACATGTTTACATGAATTTAAAAGCCTATAAATAAAAATCACTTTAGCACTAGCAGGTGTCAATCCATCAAATCTATCCTTCCAATAGTAGTAGGTGTTACATCCATAATATTTGTCCTCCCATCATGGTCAGAGCACACACTAGAAGTAGTATGCCCTACTACATGTGCCTACAAAAGTATTATTCATCTACAAACATCATTACATGAATATACTTGTTTATCAAATCTGTTGTCAAGTAAAAAGAATTAAAATAGGTATCTAGGTCTAAGGAGAAAGAGGGTCATTACTGACACTCACTATGACATCATCAACAAAAAAACTCATCTCTAATTGTCTCAATCCTCTGTAATAATGAAGAGTGCAAAGCGGCATGTATCTTAGATGGGAGTGGTGTAGATCTGGTAAGATAAAATATCATCTCCATATATGATCCTATCTCAGTGCCAACATCAATCTGACTAAAATCTCATAGTTTCTCATCAAGAAGGTCTTGTCCATCAGTAGTAATGCAAACATATCCAACTTGTATCCCCTCATATAGAACTTTAGTAGATTGTTGTGCATCTAAGTGTTTAATGTTAGACTGTTGAGCACTAGAGTATTGTGTGGAGTGCTCAACACTAAAGTCCTATATGGAGTTTTGTGTACTTTGATGTGCATGATTTGATGACATGTCTTATGTCACTTTAAATGTAGGTCTATATGAATATATAATCACATTTGTGACATCCTGTAAAGGTATCTTCTACACATCTCCAATGTAGGAATATGCCTATAAAAAATCATCTAGAAAATACAATTCCATATCCCTATGTTTGCACTCTTCAATAAGGCCATGTATTTATCCTAAAGTAGGAAGATGTGAAACTATATAAACATCACCCATTGATGGTGTTGTTGTAGTACTAGATGATGCCTCTAAAGATGATCCCACTCAACTAGGTCTATTCATAATATATCTAACCATTATATCAAAAATAATTTTGTTGGCTACAATTGTAATGTGTCTTATCTTATCAACCACTTCCCTCTAAGAAGAAAGAAATCTATCTATAGTAGCAACCATCATTGGTGTGACTACTAGAGTCTTCTAATCCACCAACTATCAATGAATAGATAGAACTTGATCAACCTTATAATACTAATCATAATTATCAACTCTATCATGTCCCTAACCATAATATGATTAAAGATCCAAATAGTTGACATGGATCCCCAAATGAAACATAGTTTACAACTTCTATGCAAAATATAATAGTATCTAGTCATTATTAGGATAACAAAAATGTGCTCCAAGTAATTCAGGGTATATCGTAGATGCAATCTATGGAATAATGCATCACATAACTTGATATGCCCTCACTATAGTCTTCTTCATGTAATATAGGAAGGCCTCTCATTTGATGATATCCTTAGGGACCAATATTTGAACCTTCTCTAAGGATACATTACTTCAAACCTCATCTTTAATCTCTACAAAAATCTTATCATTAGATTGTGGTGTGAATGAAAATTGTATTCTAACTCACCGAGTAAGATCCTGAAGACTCATGAAAATTTGTTGACAAATATCTCTATATAGATGCTCTTCAAATCTATCAATCAATTGTCTAAGTTAATCCATCTCTATAGTGGAAAACTAGAATATGATTGCCAAATCAAGAGTGAAAGGGTAGATAGGGGATACAACAACTATTGGCAATATGGTCAAATAGATGTTTTGAGAGTTTTCAATTATGGAAACATATATTCAATATTCCATATATGCATTTAGAGTTAGAAAATTGTCGAAGTGTTAGACAGTTTACAGTAGCATAGAGAGCAGGTGACATATGTATGGATGACTCATTGAGAGCTAGCTAATGCACAGTTGAGGAAAGCTATATGATAGTGTCATGATAATGCATCCCAGTGGGAAGGTGTGTGCAGATAGTACGACATGGGATTTGATTGAAATACCAGTACGGGTATCTAACAAAGTAGAATAGAGCATACCAGTAATCAGAAATGTATGGCTTAAGGAATTATTTTGGTGAGAAAATAATTACTGAGTCATGATGAGCCAACTATGTGGATATTATTCCATAAGTTATTTTATATTATTCCAAGCATGTGAAAGCATGAAGGTCAAATAAGAAGTGAATTATGAATATGTGAGGTATAAGTAAAGATCTTATCTTGCAAAAATAAGTATGTCACATATATATGATCCATGCAATATTTGTGATTGATGTGAAGTCAATGGGATTATATGTGAACTACATCTAATGTATGATTAGAGAAAGTGTGAAACATAATAGACAAAAAGAATTGTATGTATATCTATTCTTGTGAAGAACTAAATTGTACAATTGCATGTTAAGGTAGTGGGCTCTTCTTGCATACATTGTATTTGATCTACAGCTCCTAATAGGGTCAAGGCTTCTAACAAGGCCTAGTCCTCCAATAAGGACTCGAGACACTCTACCTATTTCATAGACTCTTAATATGGTCAATATCCTTAACAAGATCCTATTGTTTAGTGAATCATCTAGTGGGTATCATTCCTACCGGGATCTTCCCTTGGCCAAGTTTTCCCTAGTTAACAAATAATGGTGTTATGAGTTCTCTATGTGCATGGTTATATTTATTGTTCAACATTGTTGGTTTAGTTTCATATGCAAGTTATAAAGTAATTAACAATATTCAATTGTGGACAAAAGTTTGTAGAATAATGATTCAACCCAACCCCCCCCCCCCCAACCCCGGCAGTATTATCTATTTCTAACAATTGGTATCAAAGAATAGTTACTCTGAAGAAGTTTAATAGCTTGAGTAAGATCCCTATAGATATGGAACAGATGAAGAAAAACCTTGAAGAAGCTCTTGAGAAGATTGACTTTCTTACTAAAGAAAGAGATAACCTAAAAGATAGATATGAAGATGCACAAGTTTTCATTGGTAAACTGAAAGACAAGATTGATGATCTAAAATCTGGCAAGGAATCAATTGCACAAACTAGTGACAATGATGAAGTAGGAAATCTCCAGAAAGAAAATAAGATTTTGAAACATGAATAGAAAATTGTTGAGCTTAAGTTAAGTCTTAAGAAAAATGGTAGCAAGAATGAACTTGAACTAAAAATTGAGAATGCAAACCTTAGATCCCCATTAGTCAAGTTACATTTGAACTAGATACTATCAAGATTGAGCATGCAGAATTAGAAAAGTACAATATCATTGTGAAAGGAAAATTGACACAAGCTAAGAAATAGTTAGAGAAACTTTATTCCAGTAGTGATAAGATAGATGAATAGATATTTCACCAGAGATCTTATGACAAGACAAGACTTGGATATCTTATTGGAGAGATATCGACCAAGAAAGTTGAAATTAGAAGAGAACTAGATCTAGTTATTGAATCCCCTAAGGAATTTGATTTGAGTAAGGTAGAATAAAGCACATCTACTAAAGTATCAAAGGAATCTGAATTAATTAATTTGTCAAGGAAACATGATGAACCTGAGAAAATAGGGCAAGTTGATAAACCTAAGCTAGATGAACCACCCAAGGAAGTAAGATGTGATTTCAAAGGTAGATGTTTCATATATAATGAAGTTGGACATATGAAGAGAGTTTGTATAGGTAAGTCTTTTAAACCCATTACTAATTTATATTATTATAATTGTCATGGTTGTGGACATAAAGCAATAGAATGTAAGAAACCTAAGTTTGATGGTAGTAATGCAAATAGTAGAATGTTTAGGAACACTAACCTTGTAGGTAATGAAAGAGGTAGATCCTGTATGCTTAAAATGTGAACACATTTCTATGAATCACTATATTCAATATTGCTCAAGAATGAAATCTCAAATGGAAAATCATAGCTCTCTATTCATGGAGTGCAAGGGTTTGCAACACTACTACATTTAGCCTCATTTTTCACCAAAATTTTTGACCATCAACTAAATAAGTTTAGGTTGGTCGGAATGTTAAGGCAAAAAAAATTCTTTTTTTACATGTAATCATCGTGTTGGTTGAAATTTTGACCAACACGGGGCTTATACATCAAAATAAAAACATTTCTTACTTTGTCTTTCGCGTGCGCAGGTTTTCTGTACTTTCACAAGGGTTTTGAAGAGAATGTGATTGGATACTATTAGTGTTTGGATACATTTCTTACAAACCAAAATTCCATAATCTTGCATCCTATAAATACAAGATCCACAAAGCATATACCTTTCACACCCTACATTTTCAGAATTGGGAAGAAAAAGGATCAGACGTAAAAGTGGAGGTTGAAATCAAAGAGACTAGCACACTGAATCTTTAATATCGTAAGTAAAACAGACCATCATTCATGGACAAGTAGGCTTTTTTAAGGTGATTTCAATATGATTAGAACAAATTAAGCCAAAACTATATTGGGTTTTGGCTTTATCAGAAATTTCATAGCTAAGCAATTTTAATTTGGGTATTCTGGATTTGGAATTAAGAAAGTAACTCTGAGAGTGTAATGGGTAAGCATTTTTTGTTTGGATTTTCAGGTTTTGGAAGTAAGGAAATAGAACTAAAACTATAATGGGTTTTATTTATTATAGTATTTTAAGTCCATTAAAAAATTGATTTCCACAATGCATTCTGGTAGTGAATAGTGTTTCTGGATTGAACTGTGTTTTGAAAGTTTTAGTATCAAATCCAGAAGCATTATGGATACCAAAAATTTGGAACACAACTATCTCTAGAAGAATTATTCAGTATGTTATGTCCATTTGGATGCCCTGAGGTGAGAGCCCAGATTCTTGTATAATTGGGTACTAGTTTTGATTTTTCTATCGTTGACTGTCGTGAGATTTGCTTATCTCGATTAGAAATTTTGATGTTAAAGTCGGCTTATAGTGTTTTTCTATTGTGGTGTGTAATCAATTTTTTTTTTAAACAATTTTAGGCCCGCCATTCACTCTGTAGGTAGGAATGAAATTTATACTATTATTAAAGCCCAGGTTCTTGTTATAGCTCGGTACACATACAAATTTTTCAATTATAGACTATCTTTTATGTGAGATTTGCTTCTTGGTGGAAAAATTCCTAGATAGAGTGAGTATATGGTGCTTTGTTATTGTTTTTTGATCCAATCCATTTTTCTTAATTGCAGGCCTACCGATCACTGTGTTGGTAGGACTAGAAATTATAAATGCCTATTATTTCAAGATGCTCGGATGGGTTAGGAATTCAAGCTAGATCATCCTTTACAAGCACATTCACCAATTTCCCTCCAACCAAGGTTAAGGTAATAAAAATGTTGTTAATAGAACAATACATATATTGCAAAACAAATAGGTGGTTGCAAAAAAAATAACACAAGAGTCACAATTTGTGATCCATATCACTCATTCTGATATGATTGCTCTAGAAATTTTGAAGTAATAGGTGGTTTCTATCCTCAAATTTTTGTTTAGATTGTTTTAGAAACTTTTTTTTATGATATAGCTCTTTATGTATTTGAATATTTATTTAGATATGGTAATTGTTGTTATTTCCCTTAAGCTTACATACAGAGAACAAATAGAAACAGAATACCAATAGATTGATTACCTATCCAAATTAGGTAGCAAAAGGAAAGTGTGAAGTATACTAATAGATACAGTGAGTCTTGTATCCAAGGCCTTCACGGTGCATATATCTCTTGACAAATTGATTGAGTCAATTTCTGATCAGTTGATGTTATTGAACCCTCTAAACAATTATTAGGCATCCCACTTAATAATTATTTTGCTGAAGCTAGAGTAGAGTCTACTTAAAACTTATGTATCCAATATCTCTATTGAAGCTTATTTTGAAATCAGAATCATTGTGTGAGTGCAACTCAGACTGTTGTGCTACAGAGCAAATTTTGTAGATTCTGATGGTTCTATTGCTGGAAAAAAAAACTTGGACTGGGATGAGGCAGCACCAATAGCATTGATTTACAGTGCAGAAGTGAATACAATAAAGTGTCTGGGAAGAATGCATTAAGTTTTACTTTCAACTCTAGGGGAATTTATTTATAAGCCCTTTGATATTTGAAGATGAGGAAAATGCTTTTGACAATTGGATATGTAATCAAAGCTTTAGTTATTTTTGTTTGTCTAGGAAATAATTTGTAAAGTAAGAGAGTGGCAATGAGGGAAGGTCAAGTACGAAGCATATTATGTCAAAAACTTTGATTGTGGATTTCTTCAACTTTTATATTTTGATTTTCTATAACTTCTGGAGCATGCTATTTATTCTTATGCCTGAATTTGCAATTCTTCTGTGGAGGAATTCTGCATCTCCAAGCATATTGTTCCATATACCAGGTTACACATAACTGGAAGAGGAATCAATCCATCCTTATGACACCTAAAAGTCACAACTCTAAGTAAATAGCAATAGGATTTCCAGCACCTAATTAGGTAGCCTTTTGATGTAAAACTTGGCCTGAACCATATCATACTCTTTAGTGTCTTTTGAATTAATTTTTCTATATCTTGGGCAAGAATGATGTCACCAATAAATTACGCTTATATATAGCTACTAGGAGATGTTAGTACACCCAAAACCCAATTGTCTTGGTGGCTGTTTGATGCCACATTCTTTAGCAATGAGTAATTACTATTGTTGTCTTGATCTTATCCATTATTGTATACTAGGTGTGTTTTTTTGGTAGAAGGGTGCTACTGCAACTACGTTTCTTTTTCTCTGTTTCATTTTACTAAACATTCCCTATCAAAAAAATATTGATTATGTTTCAATATTAAAATGTATGAGGGTATGTGAAGACTTTGCCTGTTATCCACATAAATTGTTTGAGAAGCACATGAAGTTTTGACAACTCATGCACCCTTGCCTCCTCAACTAGTTTCATTTTTAGGTAATAGGTAACAAAATTTCTCTCATTCTCATTGTGCTTTACATCCATGCTAGAGGCGTATTTCACTAGTCGAGCACAAATTGGATGTGGCATAAATGCTTTGTCTTTTATTCTAGACAAAGTGGGTCTACATGATGGCAACTCACATTGGTTCCTATAAGGGAACTACTCTGTCTTCACAAAAAATTACAAGATATCCAAATCCAAGAAAGGATACTAATTTAGAAAGGAAAATTTGTGTTGTTTTCATGAATAAAAGAAAAGCCTGTGACTCAATGTGTAGTAATTGGTGAACATTATCTTTAGCAATCAGTAGTTGATAGTTGTTTTCTGCCTTCAAACAGACCTGACTATAAGATTTATAGTGTGCACTGGAAAAATCATGTGTATTTACACCATTTTTCTTTAAATCATCTTCAAATCCTCTATTAGTATCTTTTAGGTCTATGTTAATTAATTAGTCATATCTTTTGTCTTCAGCTTTTCTAGATCTGGATTGCTTTGCATATAATGTTGATCTGTGTGATTTAAATATTTTCTTTGAAAAGCATCATAGTTTGTATCATGTTCAAACCTCATCTATGATGCTTTCGCTTGACAATCCAAATAAACTGTATGAGAAGTACATAAAAATTTAATAAGTCGTGCACCCTTTCCTATTGAAATGGTTTTATTTTCAACTAACAGGTAATAAAATTTCTCCCAATCAAGGTTGTGCCATGCTTTCATTTTTAGGTGAATTACAAAACTAGATCAACACAAATTGGATGCACCATTGATGGTTTCCTTTTCATTCTAGACAACATGGATCTGCATGATGGCACCTTACAATCATTCTAATTAGGGTGCTAATCTTATTTTTGTAAATTAATAACTAGCCATTTAACTTCATAAAACAATGCTAGTTTAGAAAGAAAAATTGTTGTTGCTTTGGCCCCTTATTAATAAAATCAAAACTTCTTTTTAATTTGGTAATAATTAGTGAACATTATCTCTGGTAGGGAGTAGCTAATAGTTGTCTTCCATAATCAAGTGGACCTGAGATGAAGAATTCTAGTGGAAATTGGCAAAATTGTGGATGTTCACACTATTTTTCTTAGAAGCATCTTCAAATCCTTATTGATGATCTTTTATGACTACTTTTTTATTTAGGCACATATTTCCTCTTCATCCTTTTTGAATCTAGATTACTCAGCATGGAATGTAAATCTATGTTATTTAACTCACTTCTATTTTATCTTTTCCTTTAAAAAGTAACCTAGTTTGTTTTATGTACAGACCTAAACTATGACCTATTTTTCCTTCAAACTACCATTTCAGACATCCTAAGATCCAGTTTTAAGTGTAGCACTAGAGTATTCCTTATTAAAATCTCATATCATTTTAAAGTGTAGTGGTTCTACCACTATATGCGGTTGCCTTCCTTTGTTAATCTATCATGACCTTTGTTTTTGTAAGACAGGTAGGAAACTTCTCTTGACAATCACTACTTTCCAGCGCAGAAGCTTTGTAGCGATCCTTGGATATATTTAAAATCCTATGGAAAAAAGATGAATCATTTCTTAAAAACCTTGCTCCTTCCACACAAGAAGCTACTTTTGAACTGTAGATATCAATCAAGTTATTAACAAGCTCCTGTCATTCTCAACATCATGGAACTCATAAAAAATTGAATCCTCAAAATTAAGTAGCTTACTATGTTTATCCCCAAAATATCTTTAGGTTATAACCAACACCTTGGACAGGATTATAAACTAGCAAGACCAAGCAGTACAATTGAATAAATGTTTGTCATGAGCTATGGCTAATTGGCCACATTCTAGATAACTACAGATTCAATCATAGGGATCTAATAAATGCTAAAATCTATTTTTCATTTTTGAATTGATAGAAGAGAATTTTAAACATAAAATAGTATCAATGTGTTTGGTACAATAAGAAGTTTCTTGGGTCACTTTGAATTAGAAATGATCTGAATTTCAAGATTGAAAATGAAACACTTATTATATTTTAGCTATTTTTCCAATTGATATATTCATATGTTGACTGAGGGTAGGCTAAATCAAGAGAACTTTCATCAATGTATAGAATCACAATGTCATGGCTTAACATGAATATAGTCACAATTATAAGATGTTGAACTCAATTCTATAGATCAAATATATCTCAATACATCTGCTGAGCAAGTTCCATTTTTTCTCTTTTGTTTGATCCTCATTGCAAGTCTACAAAGTGATGCTGCACATAACATATTTGGATTTTGGATAGCTACATAACTTTCAACTACTGAAACATCACTATTTTGGCTTTACATGAATTGGTATGGTGAAACAAAGCTACAAAGTATATTTTCAATAATATCTATAATAAGTTTTACTGAATGCTCAAATTCCAGCTTAATTACCAATCTAAAATAGATTGAGATGATATTTACATAATTACAGGGTAAATCTTTCTTGGCATAATAGTTGCATTATGAGGGATCAGTCTGTCTAACCAACTAAAATACAAGTAAACTCCATTTTACAGTTGGGATTTTAATGCATGCCTCAGATGAAACTTTAGCAATGGTATCCACATCAATACCTTTCTTACAGATATTTGCTAGAGAATGCATGTGTTTCATCCCATACTGGGAAAGTGGCCCACAATGGGATTTTTATGTGTGTACCTATCATAGACAACCAACATTAGCAACAACAAAAAATTCCATAAAATACTAGCATTGAAAATTTTTCTTAACATTACATGTAATCTTACTGTCGATTTAGAACTTGGTATGAAGAAAGCATAAGAGGTAAAAGTTAACATTGTTTTGGTTATTATTTCATTTTATTATTATTCTATAATGTAGAAGTGACAAACTACATATGACTAATGCAATTAACAAATATAAGAAATAATCATTACCAATGCTTTGAGGCAGTCCCAATCATCAACCAAAGGTTGCCCACGTGGTTGCACAGCACTCAAAACAGAAGAGCCTATTTCTGATCCAAACAAAAGCTTTCCAATAAGCTTTTATCCACATGTGACGGATGTGCTATGGTTTCAACAAGTTCTGTTTCAGCCTTCATTTTTTTCTGGGGAATCAACCGTAGATCTCTGATACTGCAAAGGAGGAAAGCCCCAATTTCAGTTATAGATTAGCTTACGACCAAAATATCTTCCATGAATGTCCTTGATCAGATAAAACAAATATAATGATGCCAAAATCTTTTTCTAAAAGATGCTAGATGAATGTTTCAGAACAAAGAAACTGGTGACACTTGATGTCCACAATGCATTTTGTACACCAAATCTAGTTTGACATGAACAAGTTTTACACAATCGTACAAGATAGCAAAATGAATCGCATTTGTTTTGTTTACCAACCTTTTTCCATAGGTGAAGAAGATCTGCATCGTGCTGATTTATAAATGTAGGGTTTTTATCTGTAAGATATCGTGGTAAACTGTTCTCAAAGGTAGCATTAGCATTGGCAAGGTCAAAGCCCACATAAAAGGATAATGACTCATCACTAATGGGAATGTCACCATATTGCATCACATGGGAGCCCATGTATGAACCATCGTTCAATATTCTTTCTTTCACATAAGAAAACACATAAATATCATAACAATCATTCTGCAGTTAGTATATTCACTACCGCATAGAGAGATAAAATCATTCAACGAAATATTTTAAAGTCACTACTTTTCAAATTAAATATATATACTACATAGAACAGAGTATATAGCTGTTGTTTAGACTTGTACAGAGTATGATATATATGTGCAAATTAAAATATGTTTCTCTATGCATGGGCATGCAGCAAATATTAAACTGCTTATATGTTGAAGTGGCAAGATTAGGATGTCAAAACTCATATTTATCTGTTGAATATTTCATTTTGCATGGTTAGGGTGGAGTTCCATGGAGGGGGCTTTCTAAACAATTGCTTTGGGTGTTGCTGAGATTGTTTAGGATTTTTTTACAGTTAATGGTTTCATGAATTTTGAAGGGTAGGTCAAGGTTGAAATTTTAGCTCCAAAATATATGGAAGTTGTGATTTCATCAATTTTGTTATTTAGCATATTCAATTCACACGGGTTAATCTGATGGGGCATTCTTTTAGCCCGCCTGCACCCCCCCCCCCCCCCCACCCCCCTGCCCCACAACCAAGCCAAATTTGCACCCCTAAAAACTAGGAGCTTCTATTTTTGAGAAAACTATTGAGTCAACAAAGAAGCAAATTTTCTGACTTCATGTGACCTTAAAACATATATCTTGAAACCCCCCTAATAGGACCCTAGCCTAGGAGGCATTAGATTTTGTGTCCATACACTAATTGGATGAAGTATTTTTGCTAGATGATATAGAGATAAGGATAATGTGAGATCTGGGAAACACCTGATCATTAATCCAAACCCTTTTAATCAGGAAATATTTTTACGAAATAATTCATCATTACTAGTGGCTTCATTGTAAAATAGTGAAACTTCCCTAATAATTTATAAATAGAACTAAAAATATTCTAAAAATCCTGGTGTTCTGGGGGCAGGATTACCAAACTACCTCAAGACCTATGAAATATAAGTACCACTCCATACTGCTGCTTTATGGTTTCCAATATAGTGTTGTGCTCTTCACTATAAATATAAATATAAATCCCAATATGCTTGCTATGAGTTAAGGTCTTTCATTGGATTGCTTATAAAAAAGTATGACAAACCTGTCTTCCATCCACGCTACACTGTACAGGTCTCCAAGGCAGGTGTCAAATTCTAGAGGAGGAGTAGGGATCATTCCAAGACAGTACGTACCTTCATTTTTTACGAATAAAACTAATAATAATAAAACAATTCTGATTAACTTCTTTCATATTTTATCCCTACTGAAAATGAAAATGAACACGAACCTTTTGACATATATCATAAGATCCTTGCTCACTTTTTATAAAGCATTAAAATGTCATTTTTATAAACTGATGTCTATTTTAACAAATGATTCATTTTTTAACCATGGCATAAGAATTGAAAAATACAACTCAAACCTAAATTTGGTAAGGTAGAAAAATACTTTGTTCCCAACCATGGTCCATTATGCCTATATGGCTTGGTTGGGACTCAATATGTTTTCACTAAAGTTCATGTTAATTTTGAAATATATAATAGATTCTATGATATATAATTGATGAATAGTGTTAACAACATTTCCTGTGGTTATGAGTGTAGTCTAATATCTCTTTTTGACATGAATCATTTTTGAAACATGTACCCCTGTACATTATTTATTAAGGTTGAATAATACCTACGTTCTAACTATTCTAATAGGGGAACTATCAAGTGTTGATGAAAAAAATTATAAGGCACTTACAGCAACAGAGAGAGAGATAGCTCAAAGTGTTGATGTCATTTTCTCTATGTGCATTGGTGTCGATAATCCTCGACTATCAAACTTCAGGTTTCATTAGGTTGGTCAACACCATTGACTTCCATTCATTAAATAACAAATAATGTGTTTACTTATAACAAACTTGATCACATTCTCACAATGGACATTCTAACACATAGTTTGCTAATTCTACAAGTCCTCATTGATGAGTCCACACAAGCCACTAAACTTGAGTGCTTGATTCCATTAGTTCTTGGAGCAAAGCAAGCAATAAGCTCAGAGTTACAAGTGCATATTGTTTACATTATTCTTATTCTCCTGCATTTAATTGAATTAGAATATTGAACACCAACAATTTTCTAACAATGTATATTTTGATTTATTAGTAGTTGTTTTCCCTATTCAATATAGGTGCCATAGTACTAATATTTTTTATTTATGTCAAATTTAAGTGATACTAGTTGGAGATCACTGCCAACTTGGTCCTATGGTAATGTGTAAGAAGGCAGCTAGTGTTGGTCTTGCACAGTCTTTGTTCGAGTGACTTGTACTCTTGGGTGTTAAGCCTTTCAGATTAGAGGTTAGATTATTGTTTGTGTTCTAGTATGTTCAAAATGAAGATCACATTAACCAACACTTATTATATATTCCAATCAAGTACTAGCAGATGAATTATTGCTTGTATGGTACAATACACAAGAGATGTATAGTCTGATGTAATGGTCAAAGTAGTATTGTATGTCTCATTATTATAAATTGCATGAAGATTATTTCTTAGTTGTTATGTCTCAATTTCATCATTTATTCTAAAATTCTATAGCTTACAAACAAAGTTCATTTTACTTAGCATGATTGTTGTTTTTGTTCTAGCATCCATAGATAGTTAATGCATGTATGTTGCAGTAGCTTCATAGAATTGAAGCTGCTATTTGGAAATGATCTTGCACTCTGTGCTCATTTGAATTTTATCTGCTAACGATATTTGAATAATCTAAATTTGTTAATAAATTGAGATGCATTGAAAAGAATTTATAGATTGAGTTTTCATCCTTTGCAGGTTCAATATTGTATAGATCCTTCTTTATCTGAATTTCCTTCAAACAACTTCTATGAAGGCACACTTCAGAATGGTGTAACTATAATTGAGAGACAGTTAGCTGGAATTGATTTTCCATGGCCAGTGCCAAATCGGCCCATGTTCTTTTATGTGCAGGAGGGCAACCAAATTTATGTATTATTATTATTTCTTATGTTTGTGCCTTGTGAATTTAGTAGATTACAATTGCTGCTATTATCAGTAATATTTTCTGTTCAAAATTCAAAGTTTATTGAAAATTTCTTGTTTTAGATGGGACAAGAAGAGATAAGTGCAAGTGGAACATCTTATCTAAATAGAACTGAATCTACAAATGTGGAGAAGATTGTAACAACTTTTTTGAGAAATTGGTGTAATTCCTGGCCAGGTATTATTTGTTTTTGTCAAAGAATGTTTTTGGTTTGTAAAGCTCTTTTCTATATTTTGTACTCACTGTGTTACTTTTCATAGATTGAGGTAATCACACCATATGAAGGATAGTGGGCCTACATTGTTAATCACATGGTCAGACATGGTGCATTGCCTCAACAACTTTTATAAGGAAATTGAGGTATTGGTTGTTTTCTACCTTCTCCATTTATTAACAGCATTTACATTTGAGTGTTAATTTTTATAGCATTTTTTGTAGGTTGCAAGTGTGGATTCATTTTAGGGTCATGAAAAAGATTATATAATATTGTCTTAAGTAATATTGTCTTACGTAATGAGCATCAGGTATGAAGATGTATAACCTTTGGACATTCTGGATGAGAAAATTGGAACCTAAAATATCTTTCTTGTGGCTAATGGATTGACTACACTTTAGGAAATATGAAACTTGATTGTTTTGCATGTTACTTTAGGGTACTGGATTTTTGAATAATCCCTAGAGGCTGAATGTTGCACTTACACGAGCTCGCTATGGTATTGTTGTTTTGGGGAATCCAAAGGTTTTAAGCAAACAACCACTTTGGAATGGTTTACTCTCTCATTATAAGGTAATGCTTATTCTCTATTATCTGAAATCATGGTCTGATATGCATGTTTATGTGATGTATATACAAGTCACTAAAGTTCTGTAATGTCATTTATGTTTCTTTATAGGAATACGAATACTTAGTAGAAGGGCCACTAAACAATTTGAAGCAGAGCATGGTATAGTTTCAGAAACCAAAGAAGGTAAAAGATGTTTAAATTAATGATGTCAACAAGTGATTTGTAACAAAACAAGTAGATAGATTTTTTGTGATGTATATTGTCAAATTGAAAATCATAAATTTGAAGTAAAAGCCTTCTATCCAGGATTTTCTTTGGGAAGATTTCAAGAGTCAAGGCTCTCTCGTGGCTTACAATGTAGCTGACTTTAATACTCAGGTGATGGTTCTTAGATTTTAGTTTGGAATTATTGTGTGAACTTATAGACTTTAATTGAATATTCATTTTTGTTGGTGTAAATAAGTATTTACTATTTACACTTACTTAAGTTTACTTAGGTTAATGCATATTTTGTATTATTTATTTATTAGTCACCTGGGAGTATGTGCACTCTTGTGAGTTGTCATGTTGACAACACAGGGGTCTGCACCTCTTTTATGCACATGGTGTCTACAACACTGATTTACGTGTCACACCCTTGTAGGCTTATCCTCACATCATCGCACATACTTTCGTGCTTAACGGAGGATAACCCATATCTGGTGGACATGTGCCTAGTTGTATGAGTTATCATGATGTTGATTATGAGGCATTCTAGATGTATCTCAGAGGCCTTTATATACAGGCACTCCTAGTGTACTCTTTAACATGGCTTATTGAATATATCATCATTCTGATCATACTCTCTCTCTTGGTCTACAGTTGTGCTTATGTTTGAGTTCTTAGTTCCTGGGTGAATTTTTCTCTTAGGAAAATTCTTACATGGTATCAGAGCAACTTGGAGATTTCCTCATCACATAATCATTTGAGACCATTGATTACTTCAGCACCTTAGCTCGAATCTAGAGTACTGTAGAAATTGGGAGCATCTAGAGCCAGATCTAACCTTGCCATTGCATCTGGAATGTTGATTTAATGAAAATTGGCTATAAAGTTGCCTACCCTAGGCCAAAGTCAATTGTGAGGCATTTTTTTTGCAAACTGGCACCTAAAGGACCGATTTGCAAAATTGGTATGATCATTTCAGATCTGTACATTTAATTTTCATATCTGCACTTTTTTCATCTGCATCTCTGCTATTTATTTTGAATCTGCATTATTTTCCAGAAATTTTTTGGCCATAGGGCCATAGGAGAGATTTTTTGCAGGTGAAGATTGGAGCTTGTTGGTGCAAATCAAATATTTGCATCACATTCAAAAGGTCCAAAAACCCTCAAATCGGATTTTGTTTCATCCAAATCGGACATCTGAGGCAAAATCTAGAGCCATTTGATTTTTGGAGGCGCAACAGCAATTTAGAAAAAATAACAGCAACAGCAATTTTCAAACAATGATATCTCCCTCGTACGGACTCCTATTTGCGAGCAATTTTTTTTGTTTTGGGGTATAATTTTGTGATCTACACATTGGTGTAGGTGGTTTGAGATCTCTATTTCTGAATTTTTTTACAACTCCAAAATCTTGATTTTTGCCACTTAAAATGCTTAGTACAGGCTCATTTGGACTCCAAATTAGGTTCCATTTGTTTTGAAAGTGCATTTTTTTTGTCTACTTTTCAGATCTAAAATCAAATTATAGGTTCTGTAGACAAAAATACTACTTTTAGAAATAGGCCCTAAATTGGCAAGTGGCTACCAAGTGCCTAAATCATACATTAGGGGGGGTTTCTTTGATTCTCCTTGATTTCTTCAAGGTTACATTGATTAGTCCATCATGGAAGAGTAAGATTTGATTTATTTGACCCCAGACAACTATCAAGAATGGAGTCAACTTGTTATCAAATATCTCAATCAACACAATGCACTGCCATATGCAAGAGATCTTGAGTATAATGGTGACCAGATTGAAATCGTTTGTCGTACTCTCTTTCTATTTATAGATGTTGACATTCTGCATACAATGTTTGACATTAAGTCATATGATCCACATGTCTTTTGGATACATCTTTGGGAGACCTATGGAAATCCAAACATTCCTCCATTCCTAGAAGATCTTTTACCTCCAATTGTAGTTGACTCCTCTTCAAATGAGATCACACCTCCGGCTCCTGTTGCTCCTACTGATCCAGTTCCAACCATAGATGTTTCAAATTCAATGTAGTAGGACCCTTTATGTCTTCCTACTCTACCTTCATGTGACGACTTCCTTTCTCCCCTTGCAGACCTATTCATGGAGTCTTACATTGAAGATGTGGGAGACATTCTTGATGACATTCATCTTCTTTTTGAGGTGAATACTTCTTTTGCCGCAGTGATAGATTCATGTACTTTAGCACTGTAGGGTACCATGGTCTTCTAGGTGATGACTTATTGTTAGACATTTCAGCTCTATTCTTGGAGTTACACACAGCAGATATGGGAGACTTTTATGATGATCTATCACTTCTCTTTGCTGAGGATCCTTGCCCAGTTGTTGTGAGGGCCCACTCTGACCCTCAAGTCCATTCTCTACATGATCAATCTTTCCAAGTTGGCGCGATTGTGGATTCTCATTTACAACATTTGCAGGAGGTGTCTTTCACATTTGAGAAGACTGTTGGTTTTTTGAAATAGTTTCTACATCACTCCTTGTTTTATCTACACTTCTTCTCAGCAGTTTTGGGGGAAGCCATCACCAGTATCGACACAGGGACTTTTGAACAAGTTTCAGAGACACCGGTCATCATAGAGATTCCTTCTCCATATAGGGGATGCATCTCACAGGTACCCTTGCATTTTTTTATTTCAAAAGGGAGGAGCATCATTCTATGGTCATGGATTAGCTTCTACATTGGAGCATTTCTCACTTATTGGCACACTACTTTTGGGGGACTACCTCGTCTCCTTCTCCTTTTTGGGGGGGACTTTTTCCTCTTAGGAGGTTTTGTCTTTCTCCATTTTTCTCTTGTATATACTAGATGTATGTTGTAATGGGGGGTCTTGATTACTCCATCCATCCATGCATCTTCTTTCATCTCTCTTTTTGGGGGAGGGTTTTTCCCATGAGGTTTTCCCTCTTTCCCTACTTTATGAGAGATTTCGTTTGCATTTTCATTTTGTACATGGATACCTAACATGACCTAGTAGTTGGGACCCATCATGCATTGCATCCTAGTTTTTGTAAGCTTAATGGCATTCCCCTAAGTTGTACTTAAGGGGGGTGTTGGTGTAAATAAGTATTTACCATTTACACTTACTTAAATTTACTTAGGTTAATACATATTTTTTATTATTTATTTATTAGTCACCTAGGAGTATGTGCACTCTTGTGAGTTTTCATGTTGACAACACAGAGGTCCGCACCTCTGGGGTTTGCACCTCTTTTGTGCACATGGTGTCTACACCAAAGGAATTAACACACCATTTTAGCATATGGTGTCTACAACACTAATTTGTGTGTCACACCCTTGTAGGCTTATCCTCACATCATTGCACATACTTTTGTGCTTAATGGAGGATAACCCGTATCTAGTGGACATGTGTCTAGTTGTATGACTTATCATGATGTTGATTACAAGGCATTCTAGATGTATCTCAGAGGCCTTTATATAAAGGCACTCCTACTTTACTCTTTAACATGGCATATTGAATATATCGTCATTCTGATCATACTCTCTCTTTTCATCTATAGTTGTGCTTGTGTTTGAGTTCTTACTTCCTTGGTGAATTTTGCCCTTAGGCAAATTTTTACAGTTTTGAATTGCAATCTTACTGTATAAGTTTTTACATAGGCATCCCAAGGTGGATATGGTGTTGAGTATGTCACCCAAAAAACGCAAAGTGCCTTCCCTGGAGACTTTTTGAATCAAAATTCCCAAAGTGGTTGCTCAGTATCAAATACTAGAAATGATTTCATTTCTCAGGCGAGTCATTAACTTGATCTGTAGATTTATATTTTTGTTGGATTTACATCTTTGATTTTTTGTTATGTGTAGACTATATTGATTTGAAAATATAGATTTTGATAGGATATATGATTTTGATTGGATATACATCTCTGACTTTTTGGTATCTGTCGACTACCTTTTGTAGCTTTTTTCAATAGGATGCCCCAAGGAGAATGTTCACTCATTGTTTTCTTAAGAATGTTCACTCATTGTTTGCTTAAGAATGTTCACACACTATTATTTTCTTATATAACAGTTGTAATATGTTTCGATATATTTTTGGCAATCTTTTTCATATGTTGAGGGAGTCAAGCGAGACATTATTTTGAAGCTAGTGCATATTGTTTGTGTTTTCCCTATCTCTTGCATTTTTCCAAATTAAATCATATTATGGGATGAGGATAGCAATAGCAAGGAAGATCTTCTTTGGTTGTATGCATATAATGTTTTGTGGCAGTAAAATTAGAAATTCTATAGGCAGTTGCATGATAGGCTTCCAATCTTTTGCATGATTGCTCTATTTTGTTATCCCCACTTTCTTTAGGTTGAAATTCCTATTTAATAGGTAATTGAAAAATGGTATATGTCCTGGTGCAAAGTGTGTTGTATTCATGTTGTCTTTGATTTTGATTGACTTTTCATGCTAAAGTGTGAGATGGTGGACTTTCTTACGTAGTTACCAAATCTGGTTAGTTTTAAATCAAATTCAACTTGATCCAAATTTTTTGTACCAAGAAAATTTGTCCAATTCATCCTTGGCTTTTCAATTCCTATACAAATTTTAGTGAATTCTTTGTTGGGTTCTGGATTTCCAATTTTTATGGATCTCCTGAACAAATCAATTTGTTGGACCAAGTAATTGTGGTTTTTGAACATTGAATTGATCAAACCTGGTACCTATGTTTTGTGAATTTTGATCTAAGTAATGTGGTATAGCTTTGTACCTGCCCTGGCTTTTACACTTTCAAGAAAGAATTCAATGGTTTACTTATAAGTGATTTATGCCTTGGGTACCCAAAGGTTCTTGTAGCATGTCTAATTTTTTCATGCTTATGATGTTGCTTGATATATATCACAATTATTCATGGTTCCATTGTCAGTTCCTTTATGTACTTTGATATTTGTAGCTCTTTGATCAGGCCTTAGATTATTCCTTGTATAATGATTCTTTATGTTCATACAATCTGCTACTTGCTGTATCTCAAAATATTAATTTAGTTTGCATTCATTTTTTGCTTTAAGCAGCTCAATGATTTCAAACGCTCATTGAGTTTCAAATATGTAAAACTCAATGTTGGCAAGTCTTAATTTTGACATAATTTTGTACCAAACTATATGCCACATGGGTCCCAGGGCCTCTTTATGCAGGTAGGTTTTAATGACCGTACACAGGATGAGACATCATAGTCTCACTTTGGCTTGGCTGGACCACTTCAGTCACAGATAAGAACTGAGAAGAAATTGATTTCAAATGTTAGTTAGCATTCTCTATTTGTTAACTTTGTTTGATACTGCATAAACAACAAAATTTGGGAGCTTAGGACAATTGTAATCTTTTCCTATATTTTCAAGGGCCGCTTAATCTGTATTCATAGCCATTTACTCAATAGACTCACCCACTAAACCAACAGGCACAGCAGCAGTAGGCACAGTAGCAAGGTCCTTAGAATCAAAGGCATCAGTAGAATGATATTTATATGCTATGTCTTGAAGAAATATCAATTGGTCTTTGTGTTTGGCCTTCTTGGGGTTCCTATGAATGGGACTTTCACCAATTTCAGGCAGCAGGACTTGCCAGATTGCAATTGTTTATATTGTATGACTGCACCATTTAGGCAATGGGGGTCCCTAATCTTTTTTTAAAACATAAAGAAGTAAACTATAATGTTCTTCCCTGTGGTGCCAGTTGTGGTAAAATATTTTGATGGGCTTCAAATTTTGGATTTTTTCCTTCTCTTGAGATATTGGACTATTGAAATGTGCTCTAGCAAATTTAGAACCTTGATGGACAAGGAGTCTTTGCACTTGTATTTGGCCCAACTAAACAGCATGTAAAATAACTTCAGGTACATCCTTGTATCTTTGTAACTGGTAGGGATTATGTTGGCCATTTCAGAGCCATCACAACAATGTTGAAGTCCTTTTAGTCTACTTCCACACATGCTTTACTACAATAGTGTTGATTCCATAGTGTTTGATCATGATGTAATTAGTAATTTATTAACTAATTACATCATTATGTCAAAAGCGTACATGCCAGGGATAGTATCTGTCAAATCATGTTCAAAGCATTGATTGTTTGCTAACCATGGCTGTTGAACAAGGGAATGTACTACTATTGGATCAAAATTTTGGGTTTGGGTTGTCACTTGTGGACATATTCATTTGGTGGGAACTATGACATTGCTTCTGGTGTTGAAGGATGATATATGACTACTATCATGGCACTGCATAATTTTGTAGGCACCAAGATCATGGTATGAGAGGCTAAACTCATACATAATAAAAAATTATGTTATAAGAACTGCTAATAACTACAATCTATACATGAAGCAAGAAACAAATACAAGCTTGTTGATTGCAGAGATCTTCATGGATAATATCATTTTTGGAGGAGATGATAGATTAAGTGTTTATTTTGTATAATCTATGAAGGAGTTTGAAATTTCCATGATTGGATTAATCAATATATTAATTGGACTTCAAGTATCCTAATTGGAAGGAGGAATAGTCATATGGACGACTAAGTATGTGAAAGAAATACTAAAGATATTTGGTATGGAGGAAGCAAGACTAATAGGTACTCCAATGACAACCAATTACAATCTATCAAAAGAGGATGAAATCCCTAAAGTGAATGAGGCACTTTACCAATCCATTATTGGTAAATTACAATATGTGGTGTACATAAGATCAAACATAGCACAAGTGGTTGGGCTAGAGGCTAGATTTTTGGCCAACCCAAAGGAACCACACATGATAGATGTGAAAAGAATCTTTTAGTATCTAAAGGGTGCTAAGGAATATGGTCTATGGTATCCTCAAAAAGGTACCTTTCAACTTATTATCTTCATAGATGTTGATTGGGGAGGAAACATAGATGATAGGAAGAGCACAACTGGAGGTGCATTCTTTCTTGGGGGAGGACTGATTTCCTAAAACAGGAAGAAGCAAAGCTTCATATCACAGTCAATTAATGAATAAAATAATGTTGTTACAATGATGAATTACACTCATGTTGTTTTGATCAAAAAAATGTTTGAATGAATTTAGGATAAAATAGAGGAACATCTAGTTATCAACTATGATAACACTAGTGCAATCAATATATCCAAAAATATAGTTATGCACTCAAAGACAAAACACATATCCATCAAATACCATTTTTTGAGGGGAAAAGTGCAAGAAAAAGAGGTCGGGTTGGAATATTCACCAACCAAGGAAAAATTAGTGGATATCTTTACAAATCCTATTTAGAAGGATACCTTTGAGTATTTGAGAGAAAGGTGATAGGTCTTACCCCTATCCAGCCTAAACTAAGCTTAGACAAGTAGGCATCAATCCATAATCAAGTCGCAAAGAAGACTAAAGGTGGATTGATGAGAATAAGAGTTTTAGAATATTTAGAATAACTAAGAGGGGGAATGAAATAGTTATCCAAGGTCTAGATGTACCAATTGAACAAACACGCACTTAAGATTGTTTAGATCTTAACATCCATTAGTTCGGCCTCTATAGTAAACTTTCAGTAACATAAAATAGTAGTCCACTATCCTAAATATAATTGACTTGAAGAATGTAAACATTAACTCTAAAACATCACAAATAACATTCACTCAAGTTTGACACTAGGCTTTAACGTGGAAACCCAATTTGGGGAAAATACTAGTACCATGTCACCAATCTTTTCACTCTTCTAAAGTGAGCTCTATTAAGTGCCAACCTTGTTAAATGTTACAAAATACACTATTAAATGTGACCTTGTTAAAGGATTTAATCACCATATTAGGAGTGGCCTTGTTAGAGGACTTTAGAACATTCCATTAGAATGGCACCTTGATTAAAGGATTTACATATCAATGTTAGGTCAACCTTGATTAAAGGATTTTGATACTAATACAATGGTCAGAAAGTAATAGTAGGTTTTGGTTTGGAAAATACAACTCACTTTTCAAATATAGATCATAGTTTGGTTCGTGTATTGATCTACTAACTGGCCTTCATTATCATCTTAATCTCTGATTTTCTTGGCAACACTTTAAGAAATCACTCTTCACCTGTTTTTGACACTTCTCAACCTCCTACTTAAGTTTTCCAATCAATAGCATCAACAATTGCTCCAAACTCATTAATTTAACCCTTGTACCTCCTTAAATAGGTAATTCTAATATTTTTCCTCTTAAACACCATCATACATCTTAGGGTTTGGTCAAATTCATCAAATCCTTCCAACATTTCATCTCTTTTTTATATTCTAAAAACTTCTCTAAACTTCTCCTTGAATCCTTGAATAGAAACATGTAAACATAGTTTCCCTTATTTAAATATTCTAGTTCATCCATCCTTGTCTTCAACACGCTTTACATATTCCAATAAATCAACTCTGTTGGTTGGAAATCATGATTTCCTTATAAATTATCAAAATGTTGTCCCTTTACCAACACTATATTATGATGCTCGGTCATCACTGGTTTTCTCAGTCACTACCAACATATTGGTTGGAATATATATATAGGCACTCAATCAATATTGATTCTTAGTCAGCACTACTTCTTGGCACATATTGTGGCTCAATCGACACTAGCAAAACTCAACACAAACTTCAAGTTTCTTAATCTTTTGATCTATTTCTTGGTCAAGCCTATGCATTTGGTCAACCTTTGACCACTTCTTCAAGACTTTAGTACAACTATCTTCCTTATTTGTAGCATGATTAAATAATCACTTTATCTTGTCAAAGTCTAACTAAGCAAGTTCCCATTTGTAGTTTCTTCTCATAACTCAACCTTTCCTTTAGGTTCTTTTGTTATGTCTAACTTCTCAAATCCTCTTCATTAATCATATAGATATGACACTCAAATCAACTAGCAAGTTGTCTCACCAATAAAGTTTGACTTCAATGACAATATAAAAATTGTTCAAATTGTATTTTCCAACAATTTTCCTCTTTGGAATTGATGGCAACACCTCTAGTTACCATGCAATCCAAAAAATGTACTACATCAAGAAAACTCCCTCTGTGTATAGTATCAGAAACTCCATTAATTTCATTCTGATTCTCATTTCTGCATTCAACAATCTCTTTCTTTTAGTTTTATTTTTATTCTCATCCATGAAACTTTGATATGAAACTCATAAGCTACCTCTATCATATGAGATCATGAAATCAATCAGATTCCTCTGAATTGTTGTTAACACCTTGCATACATTCCTTCTCTTTCTTATTCAATCTCTCATGGTAGCTAACAATCTTCTCCCTCTTTTACAACAATGTCAATCACACTTCATCTATCTCATACATCTTTACCATGTAGATATCTTCATGTAAATATTGAATTTCCCTATGTCATCTATATATTGTTAATCTCATATTGGTTTTGACAAGTGAGTATCTATACACTTAATTCATTTACTTAGTTCATGCTGAACAAGTAACATATGTCAAGCACAACATATAAGGTTAGAGCATGCCAAGTAAACAATGAGTATTGAGTCATTCATATGTCGAGTCACTCAAGTGTCGAGTAAATAGTATGTGTCGAGTGATTTAGGAGCTGAGTAAGCAGTGCATGTTGAGTCATTTAATTGTCAAGTGATAGCATTAAAGTCATAGTTAGTGCCAAGCACCAGGAACTTCGAATGCTGAGTAACATAGTTTTGACATAATTGTTTGTATTGGCACAAACTACTATGTAAACCATGTTTTAGCTGACTTAAGGATTGAATTACAATATTTTGTTGATAAGGACAAATCTTAAGTGGAAATCCTTATGTATTACATGCACCCAATCAGGTAAAGGGAAGGTTTAAGTGGAAATATGGGTGAATCATAGCCATTTATTCATACCTAACCCTAAGTCACCTAGGTCTTCTTAAGGAGAAAAAACCCTAAACTCTTTATGAATGATCAAAGAAAGAGAAAGAGAATTTGCATGTGCAAACAAGACATTCATGGGACCAAGGTATTATGATCTGAATTGCATTGCAGAATCAGTTAAAGGAGAATAGAGGAAGGAAATAGTGAACTATAGAGAGAAATTTAATCAAGAAGGATCAAATACAAAATAGTATAGAGGTGATCTGGCATCAAGCAACAGAGTGCTAACCATAGGATCATTGCTGAGATATTCTAATAGGTGAATCAGTTAAATCTTTTAACAGAGTAGTCCCAATAGGTTGTATTGAAATCCTCTAACTACTGGATACAATTGATTAATTGTGTGTTATCTTTGATGTTACACAAATTTCATATCATTATCAATTAGTATATGTCGAGCTCACTTGGGTAGTGAAGACAGTTTTCTATGTATATCGAGCGTTCTTGTGATTGCCCAGTTCCAAAGGCAGTGTCTACCGAATTCACTCGAGCATCAAAGGAAAGCATGTAGAAGATGAGTGTTAATTGATCTCACTTGGTTAATAAAGGAAAGTTGGATGGAACTAGTGTTAACTAACCTCACTCTATTGCCAAAGGATTTTTGTAAGTTTTCAGTATTAACAGAGCTTCTATTGGTTAACAAAGGAAATCGCTTTTGAGTTAGTTTCTATTGAGCTGAGTTGGCTAACAAAGGATTTTCTTATTTTGGCATATTAAGCTCAATTGATTTGTCTATTGATTCTAGCCGACTAAGGTGATGAATATTAATTATTCTAAGTTGTATTTGAGTTGACTTGACAAAGTGAAAGATATAAGTATAAGCTCAAGTTGTCATTTCAAAGTGTGAGTGGAAGTAAAAAAAGGTATGAAGATGTTATTGAAGATTTAATGATGAGAAGAGGAAGCAAATTTGAAGGATAAGAACAATATCCTTATGGAGTAGAAAAGCTATATTCAATCAAGAAGGATCAAGTACAAGCCAGAACAGAGATTTGTAATAAGCACTTAAGTTGCATTCAAATCAGGTTATCTCATTGTTACTCTCTAACCATTATAGTAGTGATCTAAATCTCTTAACAGAGTTAGCTTAACAACTATCTGCAAATCCTCTAACAAGGTGGTAGTTCTATTGAATTATCTAAAGACCTCTGACAAGGCCACTCCTAATAGAGTCACACCTAACAGTGTGTTCTGTAACCTTTGACAGGGTTGGCTCCTAACAAGGCTCACTTCAAAAGAGTGAAAATAGTAACTAGTTGCAATTGGTGGTTTTTCCCAAACTAGGTTTCCACATTAAATTCTGGTGTCAAATCTATTCATGTTATTTTCTTTTATGTGTTTACAACTAAGTTAAATTAATAGTAATCACATATAACATCTAAATTTTATATGTTAAGCATTTATCGAGCTCATTCAGTTATTACTAAGTTACAACATTTATTTGTGTTTACCGGGCATTAGTAGTATTCAGTTTTCAGTTTACATTTTTGTATTGACAGCTAAGGGATCTAGGATTTATTTTAGTAATAACCTATTCATCCCTCCCCTCTCAGTTACTCTTCTTATATTTCCAACAATTGGTATATGAGCTTTTGGTTGTAGAGAAGGTTTCAAGGACTTAAGCAAAGATCAGGATGTCTTACAAAAGAGAGATCCCCAAGTTAAATAGAGACAATTTTGCAGCATGGCAAGGACTTATGAGGTTACACTTGGCTACCATCAGTGACTCAGTATGCAAGTATCCTGATACTAAATACAAGACTCCCACTGGAACATTATCAGTTGAAGATATTGCTGAAAAGAAAAATCATATCATGATGATTGATATTGCATCTACTCCTAGTTATGTTGAATTTGATGAAGCCAAAGACTGCAAGATAGCTTATGAGATGTGGATCAAACTAAAAGATATATATGGAGGAGATGATAATGTAAGAAGAGCTAAGGCTGAAACTCTTAGAGGTCATTTTGATCAAATAAAATGAGACAAGATGAGAACATTGCAAAATATGTCAAAAGGATCAAAGCTAGTGTAAGTGCAATCAAAGCATCTAGAGGAGACATCGAAGAGAAAATGGTTGTAAGCAAGGTACTTAGAACTCTTCTTCCTATTTATGTAATTAGAGTGTTTTTTATTCAAGAAATGAGATGTGATCCAAATAATAAAATATCTTTGGATGCTCTAGTTGGAAGATTGATAGCTTTTGAGTTAGATAACTTTGATAACTATGTTCCTAGTTCAAAGGTTATTGAATCTTCTTTTAAAGTTAAACTCTCACTCAAAGAAAAGGGTAAGAAATCAAAATCCAATCAATTAGGAATTGAAGAAGAAGGAACATCAAAAGAAATTTTAGACAATGATCTTGAAGTTGTTAAAGCCCTACTTGCAAGGAAGTATTCCAAAGGTAGAGGAAAGTACAAAGGTAAAGTTCCCCTGGTCTACTTTTCCTGTGAAGAAGTTGGTCACATTACTACTAGGTATCCAAATAAAGAAATCAAAGATGAAAAGGAAATCAATAAGAAAAAAGGCAAGAGGGATTCCAAGAACTATAAGAACCACAAGGACAAAGGTAAGAAATCTTGCTTTATAGTCAAATATTTTGATAACAGTGAAGATGAAATGGTATATATTGCTATGAAAGATTAATCTGATGATGAAGGAGATAAGATGGCACTTATCTCTACTAGCAAAAATGATATATGGATTATTGACAGTGGTTGTTCACATCATATGACTGGAGATAAAACAAAATTTGAGCACATGAAATATTATGATGGAGGTAGTGTGAGATTTGGAAACAATGAACCATGTAACATAAAAGGAAAAGGATGTATTTCATTGATTAAAGAACTTGTATGTGACAATGTTTATTGGGTTGAAGGACTAAAGCATAATCTATTGAGTGTGGCACAGTTGAATAACATTGGATTCAAGGTAGAATTCATAAATGGATAGGTCAAACTACTAGATGGAAAAGGAAATCTAGTTGGATCTGGAAAGCAAACAAAAGGTATTGATTATGGTGAGACTTTTGCTCTTGTAGCAAGACTAGAAGGTGTTAGAACTTTACTAGCATATGTAGCACATAGAGGATTTAAATTGTAGCAAATGGATGTTAAATTTGCATTCTTGAATGAAATTCTTGATGAGGAAGTCTACATTGAACAACCAGAAGGTTTTGTAGATCCTAGCAAAAGAGATATGGTTTGCAAGTTACACAAAGCATTATATGGTCTCAAGCAAGCTCTCGGAGCTTAGTATGAAAGACTTCATAATTACTTGGTACAGATTGGCTTTCAAAGGACAAATGATAACAATAATTTGTATATCAAGGAAGGACTAGACAAGAAGATTGTGTTGGCAGAGATTTTGTTTATGGTACTCTATTTATAGGAAATGATGACTTGTGGAAAGCACTTTCAAAAGAAATGAGTAAAGAATTTGAGATGTCCATGTTTGGTGAGATAAAATTCTTTATTGGATTACATATATAGTAGAACAAAAATGGTATCTACATCACTCAATCTAAGTATATCAGGGAAATATTGAAGAAGTTTGGAATGGAAGATTCAAGACCAGTTGGAACCCCTATGTCTACTAGACATAAGCTCTCCAAAAATGATGATTCCAAAGAAGTAGATTAGACCACATATAGATCAATGATTGGAAAATGGTAATATGTAGTACATACAAGGCCTGATATTGCTCTTGTAGTTGGAATAGTGGCAAGATTCTCAGCAAATCCTAAGGAAAATCACATGATGGCAATCAAAAGAATCATGAGATATCTGGAAGGTATAGAATACTATGGCTTATGATACAAACTTGGAGGCAATTTGGACTTGAAAGTATTTACTAATGTTGATTGGATAGGAAGTATTGATGACATAAAAAGCACTAGTAGTGGAGTATTCTTTCTTGGCAAAAGACTAATGTCTTGGACAAGCAAGAAGTAGAATTGTACATCTCAATCCATAGCAGAGGTAGAATATGTGGCAACAGCAGTTAATTGTTCTAACATTGTTTGGTTCAAATTTGTTTTGAAAGGAATGAAGATAGAAATCAAGGATCCAATAGTCATATACTGTGATAACACCAGTGCAATCAATATATCAAAGAAACCAGTGATGCATACTAAAACAAAGCACATTGCTATAAAATATCATTTTTTAAGAGAGCTAATACAAGAGAAAGAGGTCAGATTGGAATATGTTAATACAAAGGAACAGATTGTAGACATATTGACCAAGCCATTACCTAAGGATACATTTATGTATCTAAGAGGTAAGCTAGGGGTCATTCCCCTATCTAAAGCTCAATAAATAAATTTTAGTGATGCATTGACAAGAGTTAAGTTGAAGATCAATTAGTTGGTGTAGAATTGGCAAAGGCATATTGCAAATGAATCAGTACTTAAGGTACATTGATATTAACAAAATTGTTGTCTTTGGCATGTGTTGTCAAAGAGGGAGAAGTTTACTGTCATATCTCTGAGAAATTTTTGGAACCAAAATAAAGTAACGAACCAAAGAGGGAGAAGATTTCCAAAGAAGGTGAAGTTTGTTGCAGACAGTGGAAGAATCCAATGAAAGGAATAGCTCATACTGACAGAGGGAGTTCTCAAGGACAAATCCAAATTTTCATTATGTTATGACATGTTGTGTTGCCATCAATGCCAAAGAGGGAGATTGTTGGATACAATTGATTAATTGTGTATTTTCTTTGATGTTACACAAATGTCATATCATTATTAGTTAGTATATGCCAAGCTCACTCTAGTAGTGAAGACAATTTTCTATATCTATCAAGCGTTCCTATGGTTGCCTAGTTTAGAAAACAGTGTCTACCGAGTTCACTCGGGCATTGAAGGAAAGTATACAGAAGATGAGTGTTAACCGAGCTCACTTGGTTAATGAAGAAAAGTTGGATGGAACTAGTGCTAACCAAGCTCACTCGATTGTCAAAGGATTTTTGCAAGTTTGCAGTGTTAACCAAGCTTTTGTTGGTTAACACAAGAAATTACTTTTGAGTTAGTTTTTACCAAGTTGGGTCGGCTAATGAAGGATTTTCTTATTTTGGCATATTGAGCTCAATTGATTTATCTATTGATTCCAGTTGACTAAGGTGATGAATATTAATTTTTCTAAGTTGTATTTGAGCTGACTTGACAAAGTGAAAGATATAAGTACAAGGTCAAGTTGTAATTTCAAAGTGTGAGTGGAAGTAAAAGAAAGAAGTATGAAGATGTTATTGAAGATTTAATGATGAGAAGAGGAAGAGAATTTGAAGGATAAGCAGAATATCCTTTTGGAGCAAAAAAGCTATATTCGATTAGGAAGGATCAAGTATAAGCCAGAATAGAGATTTGTAATTAGCAATTAAGTTGCATTCAAATCAAGTAATCTCATTGTTACTCTCTAACCATTGTAGCAGTGATCTAAATCTCTTAATAGAGTTAGCGTAACAACTATTTGCAAATCCTCTAACAAGGTAGCAGTTCTATTGAATTATCTAAATACCTTTAACAAGGCCACTCCTAATAGGGTGATTAAATCCTCTAACAGGGTCACACTATTGTGTTTTGTAACCTTTAATAGGATTGGCTCCTAATAGGGCTCACTTCAGAAGAGTGAAAATAGTAACTAGTTGCAATTGGTGGTTTTTCTCAAATTGGGTTTCCACGTTAAATCCTGGTGCCAAATGTGTTCATGTTGTTTTCTTTTATGTGTTTACAACTAAGTTAAAGTAATGATAATCACATATAACATCTAAATTTTATATGCTAAGCATTTATCGAGCTCATCCAGCTATTATTGAGTTACAACATTTATGTGTGTTTACCGAGCATCAGCAATATTCAGTAGTCAGTTTAAATTTTTGTACTAACATCTAAGGGATATGGGATTTATTTTAGTAATAATTGATTCACCCCTCCCCTCTCAGTTACTCCTCTTATATTTCCAACACTAACAAGGTGCTTACTTAATTGTGAGTTGAAGTCCTTTAACTAGGAACATTTCTAATAGGGTGTTGAAATCCTTTAACAAGGTAAGACCTAACAGTCTTTCTAAGCTTTTAATGGGGCAAACCTTTCATAGGGTAGATCATGTTTCATGATCAAATGTTGTAACATTCATTGTATATACTTTATTATTATAGTAGTGAAGATTTGTGGGTGTCATCTCCACCCCAGTTTTACCTTCTCAATGGAGGGTTTCTTGGTAATCATATCTTGTGTCATATATGTGTGAATGCTTACTTGTTTACATACTTTAGATGTATATGCTTTACATGGTATTTCACTTTACTTATTAAATCATGAGATGGATGTGTGGTGAATGATTTTATGGGTAAAATTTTGAAGCACTGACTCGCACCCACCCACCCCTCCCCCCGCCCCCCCCCCCAGAGTTTACCTTTCCTATTGTAATTCCAATAATTGGTATTAGAGCCTAGTTCTTTGAAAGTAAAGCTTTGCAGCTTTGAGGAAATATCTTGGAAATGGAAGTCTACAAGTTGGGAAAGACTATTAAGAACTAGGAGATTGAAATACAACTCATTCTACATCAGTTGAATGAAGCAAGAGAATATCTAAAGAAATTATTGAGAAGAAGGAAGGAAATTGCTCTTGAGGAGAATGACACACAATACCAAGAGATGGACACTACTAAGTTATTTTCAAATGGAGGCTCTAATGAATTTGATGCAATATTTGTAGATCTAATGGAAAAGAATAGAACCATAGCTGAAAAAAAATAGAAATATTAAGATAGAGCAAGAATCGCAAGCCATATTACTACATGAAGTGACTGAATAGAAAAGGAAAGCTATGGAAGATAAAGTCATGATTGAAGATGACAAAAGAGTTTTGACCAGAAGACTAGAAGAGAAATCATCAGAAGTAAATAGGATTTCTCACATGTAATTGGAAACAATGAATCAAGTCATGATTGCTAATGATGAAATAAATAGTAAGTTAGACATTGAGATCACAAAACTGAAGTTGCAAAATGAATAGATGAGCAATTATCTGAAAAGGGAAAAGGAGTAGGCTAAAAGCTTCAATAAACCCAATAAAGCAATCAAGTACTTTGAAAAATTGATGAGATCCCCTAGATCTAACAATGATACATTTAGACTGGGATACACTAGTGTTGAAGAAGGAGAATCATACAAAAGTGTTGAAGAAAGAAGTAACAAAGGTAAGAACTCCAAACCTACTTGTCATAATTGTGGAAAGATAGGACATACTACTAATAGATGCAGGAGCAAAACTATAAATTAGAATGGTAAGCAAAAGATTATGGTTCACTATGATAACTACAACAAGCAAGGTCATAAAGCACATGAATGCAGAACCAAGACCATGCACTCTCAAAGATTTGAAGGATGCTATTATAACTATCAGAAATATGGACATAGAGCTTTTGAATGTAGATCCAAACCCAAGTGGTCATCAAACAAGCAAACAAAGGTTAAAAAAATAGTGGAAACTCTTATAATTGGGATTATAATACAAGATATAGTTGTCACTACTATCAAGAGTATGGACATGTTTCTAAGAATTGTATTAGAACACACTTTAGAAGTGATTACAAAAGGTGGTTGAGTCAAACCACATGTTTTAGTTTTTTGAAGATTGGTCACATCAACAGATATTGTCCAACAAGGTCAAAGGCACCAAGTTGTGAGTTCAATAAAGGTAAAGGCATGGCAGATGTTGAAAATGTCAGAGATGAGTTGAACAAGACATGGGAGAGAAAGGAAGATTGTGGCACATCAAGTCTAGATGGGATCACTTCACCTAATGGGTTAGGTGATCACACCTCATAAAATTAAGCAATCAAGAGGTATGTGGGACTAATATTAAAAGATATACCATACATTAGTTCCAAGGATTTAGTTTTGAAAATATTACATACGCATGAATAAAGATGCAAAGTGTTGTTAGAATTTAAGGATAGATCTTTAAGTTTTGTTAGTTTTTCATGTTATTGTCAAGCATGAAAAAGTTTCATATGGTTGCCAAGTAAAATGTTAGTGGATGTTGAGCTAGAAAAATTTTTAAGTTAATGTCGAGCTTGTAATGGTTTCTGAGCATATGGAAAGACACATGGATGCCGAGTGAGCCAAAAATTCAATGGATGTCGAACTTACAGCCATGTAAGAACTTAGCATTAAATGCAATATTTTAAGGGGTATTTGATCAATTTCTTGTTCATTTGATATCATTCAAATTCAAGGAAGAACACGAAGAGCTAAAGGCAATCTAGAAAATTTGATTTGAGCATTTTCAAGAGATTTAAATGACTATTTGACACCATTTTAGCAAAATTTATAAGGTATTCATTGTGTGCCGAGCTACGTAGTTTCAAATTTTGCAAACCCTAGGTACATGTTGTGTGCTTAAAATGGGAGCACACTTCTATGAGTCATTATATCCAAGATTTCTCAAGAATGAGATCTCAAATGGAAGCTCATAGCTCTTTATTGATGGAGTGCAAGGGTTTGTAATGGAGGCCCTCAGTTTGACCTAGTTTGTGCCCATGCAAGTACACCATAAAATGAGAGATTCAAAGATCTAATATATATGCAAATAGAGATGCAAACTAATCTATATGATAACAATGCAAGATCTAATCTATGAAAGCAAGATCTAAGCTAATATGAAAATGCATGGATTAGATATGATAATGGAAGCCATGGATGCATGAGAGAAGAAGATAAGAAGATAGAAGTTGTCCAAAAAAAGCTTTAGTATTCAAAATCCTTCAAAAATTGCTCTCCAAACCTGCAGCATAACAATGGTATAGAGTGTGCGTATGTAAAATGAGGAGAGGGTTCTGCCTTATAAAGAAGATTGGATGATCAAGATTAAGAGGCAAAAAGATTTAATCAAGGTTGGAGAAAGAATGATCCATGTGCAATAAAGATCCACCAATGAGAAAATAGTAAAAGAATTAAATAGAATCCCACTTAGAAATATGTGCATTTAAGTGTAGAGGAATTTTTAATTTTTATTTATTTTATTTCCTTTTTAAGTGGGGATTTATTTAATTAAAAGGGAGCAAGTTCTTTTAATTAAATAGGAAATATTTATTTAAATTAAAAGAGGGGTTTTTCTCTTAATTAATTAAATGTGGATGAATTATTTAATTAAAAGAGAGGTTTTCTTTTAATTAAATGGGGACTTATTTTATTTAATTAAAAAGGAGATTTTCTTTTAATTAAATAAGACTTAGGATAAAATGATTAACCTTATAAAATATTGAAATAATCAAATTTGATCAAGGAAATTGATTTGAATTGATTTAAAATAAAATATTGCAAACCATTGATTCAAGAAATTGATAAATTGAGTAATGGGGGCCCATAGTCTACGTGACCATTTTAGGGTACATACAATGTGCCCCCTTTTTGACTAATGTGTGGTCGACTCAAGAACACATGTAGTCAAAGAAAGAAATTAAAGTGTGAGGTCAATTTGGGATCACAAAATGACCTAGATGTGTGGTCGATTCGGAAACACATCAAGACAAAGAATGCAAATAAATTTTTATTTTAAAAAGTTGAGGATAAAATTGACAAAACTGAATCAAGGATTGAAGCTGATAGATACTGCCCCCTCATGATTGAAATTGAAATGAGATAGAGGGGAAACAACAAATTGATAAATTCGATCAAATCAAACAAAAGATAAAGTTCTTGATGTAAGATGAAAGAGACAAGAATCATAGAACCAAGGTAGATCATCAAGCATGAAATATTATGCCCCAAAGGTGAATTAGAAGAAAATAAGTAGGGTGAAAGTAAATGGAAGATAGAAATTTGGAAGATATGGAAAGAAATAGAAAGAAGAAAAAAAAATTTGCCTAAGAAAGAGAATGCTCCAAAATCAATCAACTGTTTAAGATAAAAAAATTTGATTGAGATCGCAAAAGAAGATAAGGAAATGAAGATCAAAACATGACCATAGTTGATTAAAAGTCTACATGAAAAATGAAAGGAAAACCCTCTCAAACTCATAATGCAACCTAAAAATGCAAACTAACATGAAGCCTAGCAATGCAAGCTACATGAAAATGAAAAGGTGTACTTACAAGAGAGCAAATGTAACATAGGATTTTGTGTTCATCATTCATTAAAGAATGTAAAAGAACTTATTTTCATCATTGGGCCATTATTAACATATATCAGAAAATCACACAATCATCACTAGTCACAATTGTAACTATGAAGATATGAATGTGATTTATATCAGATTGGAATGTGAAAATATTCTAACATAAGCATCAAAGATATAAAGGTCAAAATGAATTTGATGTTAGCTTACCCAATTTAATGTAGCAAATAAAACATATGCCTCATGTCCCTTGTCCTCTAGCTATGCATCTCGAAGAGACTTAGGAACAATGACAGTCAACAAAAATCAATAACAGTTAGCATACAATGAAAAGATCATAATATAGCTCAAAAATTAAGTGTTTATGTTTAAAAGTTTAAGTACGTTAACTGATATTGAGTTCTAAGGATAAGGACCGAATGCTTGCAAACAAGTAAGATTACATGACAAAATTGGGTAAGACCAAACCAAGAAGTGTTGAAAAACACTCAATGTCAAGGATTGCATTGAAAAATACAATTGGTGTGGTGTTGAAAAACACCATTTGCGAGGTGTCCTAAAAGCTAACACATCCAAGAGACTAAAGCTAACACAGTTATGCCCCCTAGACAAAGACCAATTCCAAACCAAGGCAACAAGGACAAGGCATGAAGGAGAAAGGCTATGTATCGAGGATGCATGCTAAGAAATAGGGGTGCAAAGGCCTCAAGTAGCACCTATTTCCAAGTTTTCACCACTTGGATTTTTCTTTTCTTTTTAAAAAAATTGAATTTTTTGAATTTTATTTTTATTTTTTATTTTTGGAATATATAATTTTTGTTAGAGATACATTAAAGCGCTTATTGCTAGGTTTTCACTAAGATGATCATTTTTTTAGGACATTTTCCAATTTTTAAGATTTTCACAATATATCATTTTTTGGATTTTTGAAATATATCATTTTTTGTATTTTTTCAAGACCAATAAATATGTACAAAGATGCCCCCAGACAGAATGAGCATCACTTCCAAGCAAGAGAACATCATTTAGTCCCAATGTCTAGCAAGGTAGAGGACATGATGGAGCAACAAGCTGGTGGATATGATGGATAAGCAAGGAGTGTATGAAGCAAGTGAAAGTGATCTTCAAGGACTGACTCCTCAAGAGTACCCAAGCTAGGGAAAAATTGTCACGTAAAGCACATTTGAATAAGAAATGAAAGGCCAACATAGGATAATTCACAAAAGCATGATGTAAAAGTGGGAAAGATGCAATCCAAAGGAGTAGGCATGTCAAGAGGCTTCATAGCATTGTATTTTACTCCTTTTTATTAGATCAAGACCAAAAGGGTAAATGGGAAAAGGATAGCAAAAGACTAGAATGAATGGAGGAAAATAGATATGAAGGCTAAACATGAAAGGAATGAAAACAAGATAATCATAACATAGCTCACAAGATAGCCAAATGTCTGTGTATAGGTCAATATTATCAAGATCAAAGAGAGAAGATGGAATGGATGAAAGATGTAGAAGAATTATGCATGATGCCTAATTGTTAGGTTTTCATCATGATACTTATCCAAGGCACCACAAGAGTGTGGTTTTCACCATAGGACAAATTTATTTCTCTTTACTTTAGCTACCAAGGTGCTTGATTACCAGGTTTTCACCAAGGCACATTTTCAAATTTTTCTTTTTTTTTCTTTTTTTTTGTTTCAAAAAATTTTTTCTAATTTTTTTGAATTTTTTGGAAGAATTCAAATTTTTTTCAATTTAAATAGTGCTCCTATAGGAAAGATGAGTCATTATAAGCCAACACCATACATAAGTATACTCAAAGATGCTAATAGGGTGATGGAAAGGAGATGGTAGATAATGTATATGGAAGACAAGGTTTTATGCTTTGGAAAGATAGAAGGAATATGGATAACAAGTAAGTGTAGGCTTGAAAATATTGCATAAGGGTAGGTGAGAAAGTAGGCAAGATCAACATCGACACACAACTTGAAGGGTTGTGAAATGATGGAGTAATCATGGAGGAAATAGTTTGAGGTTTAGACGTATGAGGAAGTAAGAGAAATTTGGAAGGGGATGGAATGGAAGCCTTTAGAGGCTTCTTAGGAATATTTTTGGAAAAATATGGAGCAGAAGCCTTTGGAAGCTTGAATGCCAACTTTGAAGTATTTTCAATATTCAAGTCTTTCAAAAGAGACTTGGGAATCCATATAGCTTTAGATTTTTATTTTCCTTTGGATGCTTTAGAATGCATTTCTTCAATTTTAGATTTTGGAACCCATATTTGCTTTGATTTAGCTCTTTGGGTAGTAGACCTTTGTGCTCTCTTGATTAATTTTTCTTTCTTTTTATTCACATGTAGATTAGATGGGACATAGTGATATTCATTTTTCAATCGATTCTTATGTTTGTTTTTAAATTGATCATCCAAATTGCTTCCAAAAGACTTGGGATTTGTGGATGAATAAGGATTATATGACTGGTTCATATGGATAGATGAATGGGAATTCATCAAGGATGAGTGTCTTTGTTGATCTTGAGGTATGATAGGAGAGCTAGGAGATGAGATAGGAGTGAAAGTAGGATATGGAGGAACATAAGGTCCCTATATAGATGGAAGGTTTGAAGGCTTTATCTTTGACAGATAAGGACCAAGGATAGATTTAGGAGAGGCGAAGGGATAGTGAATATGGATATTAGCATCTTGAGAGTGAGCAATGTGATCAAGGCCATCAATAGACTCATGGGTATCTTTAATAGGAGAAACACCATTAATAGGAGTATTTGAAGCTTGAGCATAGTTTTGAAGTGAATATGGAGAAGTAGAATAGAAAGGGATTCTTTGATCTTGACAAGTTTCTTTGGATAAAATAGGCATAAAACTTTGTTTGCAATTTTCAATAAGCTCAAGGGAAATAGTGGAAGTAGTTTCTTCATCATACTTACGAGGTGGATAAAACATAGGATATGGAGGGATGACATCTTGAAAGAGATGAAGGGTGCTTGATCTTGATCTTTCTTGACATATTTGTTGTTATCTTTTTGAGAGTCCTCTTGACATGGATCCACTTCTAAGGATAAGGGAGTATATGAGGTTTGCATGATAGGATCTTGAAGGGGTAATGAAGGACTAGTTGAAGTGGGCATAGTAGACATAGTGTCACATGAAGTCTGAGGATGTTTAGTCTTAGAAGCATGAAAAGGGTTTTTAGCCAAGTGTAGATTAGCTTGAATTTCTTTAAGAAGTAGCCCTTGAGGATAACTATAGGGAACTGCATGAAAAGTATTAGGACCTTTTTTTGATGGAAGAATGTTGGATAGCTTTGAAGTTTTGGGAGATGCATAAGTATTGGAAAAATGGAGGTATCAAGGGAACCATCACTAAACATAGGTTCATCAACATGATCTTTCTCAAGAGAAGCATCTTTATTACATAGGTCTTTAGGAATTTTAACATCAATGATTCCATCATCAATAAGATTTTGAATTATACATTTAAATGCAATAAAATCTTCAGTTTTATGACCTTTGCATTTATGGTAGCCACAATAATGATCATCTCTCCACCAATAAGGTTCTACCTTAGATTCATAAGGTGTAGAAAATTTGTATGGTAAAATAATGATCTTTTTTGCAACTAAGGTCTCAAGCACCATGTCATATGAAAATCCCAAAGGAGTAAAAGTTCTCTCAAAAGTATGTCTAGGACCATTTTTGTCATTCTCATATCAATTAAAGATAGCCTCATCATAAAATATTGACATATTTTCAAAGGAGTTATTCTCTCTCAAGAGGTCTTTGGATCTATAAGATGAAGACAATTGATGTCTTGGAGTAGAAGATGTAGACCTTGAAAAAGAGAAACTAGCAGGTAAGTCTAGATATTTTTTAATAGCAGAGGAAAACTCATAATCATCTACACTTGATTGAGGTTTGGTAGCACAGGGTTTGAAGCCCATAGTGGTTTTGAAAGCATATGAAAGGAAAGAATCCTTAAGGCTCAATTTGATGGATGTGTCCCCTTTTGTTCAAATTTGGTAAGGTTCTAAACATTTAAGCACATCAAACACACCAACAACCTATTCAGGTTTCTATAAGGATGCACAAGCTCAACTAGGGGATGTCCTTGATATATGCAAGGTACGTGAGGCCCAAATCCATAAATGAAAGAGAATATTGCCAAATAGTCAAGAGGAAATAGTAACCCGATCTCCACCTTCACTTCCCAAAGGTATAAAGTTCTTTCGAGCATTAAATAAGACTTAGGATAAAATGATCAACCTTAGAAAATATTGAAATAATTGAATTTGATCAAGGAAATTGATTTGAATTGATTTGAAATAAAATATTGCAAACCATTGATTTAGGAAATTGATAAATTGAATAATGGGGGCCCATAGTCTAGGTAACCATTTTAGGGTGCATACACATGTAATGGCGTCTAGTTCTTCTAAAGCAAAATATGTAGAGGGAAAAGAAGTTTTAAATGTTTAATTGATTAGCATTGAAATCAAACAACCTATTTTCTAGGTTATCCCGGATATAGCTTATAAGCAAGATCCCTCCAGAGTGTTATATATGATACCACTACAAGTCTCGATGATTCAAGATGTTAGGAATTATTACACATGAAAGATTGGAAGCATAGGAGATATGGAAATCAAAGAAGCATATGGGAAACTATGTGAAAATAGAGTGTTGAAGGAAGAATTCAAGATTGTCAAGAAGAAAGGATTAACTCATGCCCTAGATTTCCCCAACATCTTCAAAACAGAGTGAATCAAGATTGTTTTAAGAATAATTCATGATAGCTATGTATGGTTAAAAAATGGGCCAGTAAAAATCTCAAAGAAGATTTTTCATAGGGCAATAGGGTATCCAACCCTAGATTGGCCAAAGACCATGAGAAGTGAATCAAAATAAGTTATTGAAAAGAATACAGGGGCTATATGGAATAAAAGGGGAATGACCATTGATACTATCACAAATCTCCTGATAGCTTTTGCAGTGAGGGTAATAGCACACTAGTTTTATTAGTCTAGTAGATTAAATGGTGTACCTTGCATTACAGTGGATATAGGCTACCAAATTGTGAAGAAGGATCATACCTATGATCTTGTTGAGTTTTAGTTGCAACAATTGATTGAGAATGCAGGAGCCACAAAGGAAACCAAGAGTGCACAGTGTAAATTTGGATCTATTCTGGTATATATTTTCTTTTATGTGCAGAATACATTTCCTACATTTGGTAAGGTTGCATGGAAGGTGAACAGATCAATTGCAATTCAAATAGGAAAAATTATTGAGCAATTAGGTGAAAACTTTGAGGTAGTGATGACTAGTTATTTTGAAGATTTTAAGCAAACAATGAAGAAAAGACTAAGGATACCAGTCTCACTAGTGGAGAAACATTTTAATAATGTTTTCTTCCTATTTGATATTGATTTCACTTATGTACAAGCATAAATTCCTAGAGTGAGATGGCTAAGGCCATTAGGTTATGAAATTAATGTTGATGAGGCCTCTATAGCAATCACAACTTTACTTGCAAAAGAAGTGGATAAGGAAGCCCAAGCATTTGGTAATTATGACTTGGCCAAATCTAAGATCACTATGGATTTGAAGACTACTTCAGTGATGAGAAAGAAGAACAAATTGGTGAAGAAATTGAAGAAAAATTGGATGAAGGAGCCAAGGAATAAAATGAAGATGAAGAAGAAGAAGAAGAAGACACAAAGGATCAGGCACCATTGGAACTGACACAAGGTCAGGGAGAAAATCAACAAGAGGAGGAAGTAGAGATTGCATAAGGTGCCAAGGAAGAAGAAGCCAATGAATCACCTATAACAACTAATAAGAAGAAAATAAAGTAAAAGACTCAAGCAATGAGAAAACCAAAGAAGGTTGCAAAACCTAATCATCCCAAACCTACAACAGCTACCACAAGGTCTAGTGCAAGGGTCACTGCATAAAAGGATAAAGAAGTAGCCAAGCCTAAAGAGAAGGAAGTTGCAGCACATAAGAGACCGAGGAGGAAGTATGTTGCAAAGCTGAATTTGATGAGGAGAAGACTAAATCAAATGAAAATAGCCAATTCAAAGTGGTGAGTCATAGTTCCTCCTTAGATCTAGACAATTTATGTGAGAATGTTAGAAACATTGAGAAGAACCAAGTAGAAGAGGTAGAATATTCCATGATGGCTGCATTTAAAAAGGCTCCTCTAGAAATTTCTAACTCAACACCTAAAAGTTTATATAATAGAGTCGAGAAAAAATGGCATTATTGTTTAAACAATGAAAGACAAATTAGGGAGACATCCCTAGCTCAAGTTATGCTTGATCTTAGTAAGGCTGAAATGTCTAAAGTCATTAAGAAATATGTTGTAAGATTTGTACCACAATATAGGGCATTTAGAATATTGCAAAACAATATAGATGATGTTGTAAAGAAGTCCACACAAATGTGGAAGTTAACATATGGACTGTCAACATTAAAAAAAGATGACAAGACACATATTAAGGTAGGAAAAGATGAAGAAGATGACAATGAACAAGGCATAGTTGATGGAGGAACTGATATGAATGTTGATAACCAAGCACCAATTGAGGAAGAACATCAAAAAAAATAGAGTCTAGACACATAAATGTTGAAGGCTAGCCCTCCACAGGTGACAAATGTAAACACTGAAACTGTCGAAGTAAAGGATGTTTTTGATACTACTTCTCAGAACATCAATCCCCTTATAAAGGAAGATTTGAAAAGGATACTTATCTAGTCCACTCTCCAAGACAAATTATGTGACAACCTTGTACTAGTAAGTGTGGATAAAATTCAAAAGATAGAGATTATAACTGTAGGGGAGGAAGTGAAAACATGAGAGATATCTATAATCACTCCTCAAGTCACAAGTGTACAACCTTCACAACCCATAGTTGTATATCAAAGGAAGGAGACAATAGGTTTCACTGTTAGTACACTCATGCAAGACACTCCAATCTCAGGAAATGTACAAGAAATTGAAAAATATAAGGTTGAGACAGTTGGAGAAGATAAGGTGGAAACACAAGAAAATGATGGGACTCAAAGCCAAATAGGTCAGGTAGATACACCTGCACCTCCAACACAAGATCAAGGTGCAACTAAAACCACAGAGGTAGAAAAGGACAAGTCTAAAGAGACAAGTATGACACCCAAGCCAAAGGAGCTAGTAGCAATCCAAGCACTGGTGACATTACCAAAATCTAGTACTCCTTCCAGTCAAGCTCTTTAGAGACTAAGCATAGAGGCAACTCCATTACAATTTTCAATGTCAAGTCCTAGCTCATCAAAGGTAGAAGAGGTAATTACTTATGGATATATTAGCCTAGATGAAGAGAATGTATTACCTAAATTTTATTTGGAAACAACCACAATTGAGTAGATGAGCATTGAACAGATGAGCATATTACAAGAGGTCCTAGAAAAGAAGAAACATCAAGAACTACTCAAAAGGGAGCATAGGTAGAAGAAAGCTTTTATTGATATCAAAGAGATTTTTCTAGATGCACTCAGTCTGCCTACTCCAAATGAAACCAAGGCCATTATTGAACAATTGATCAATATAGTGGAAAGAGTTAGCAACATAGATCTAGATACTAATGTCAAACTATTAGAATGGTCTAAAAAGAAGTTTCAAAACAAGGTAAATGAGAATATATCTAGTGGTATTTCATTGACATAGGTTGAGCTAGCAACCAAGATAGAAAGTGTGAAGAAGGTACTAGAGAACATTTTCTCTCTGTACACCAAACTGTGTAATCCTAAACTCTTCACACAAGAAGTAAAGAATCACATCCAGAGTTTGGAGAGCCAAATATAGTCATCTAGTGCAACATTTCCCAAGTCTCCAACTCAAAGTGAGAAACACTTTAGGACCCTATTGCAATCCTAGAGTCAGTTAGTATCATTACAAGTAGATGAAGCCAACATAAGGGCTAAACTGATCAGTATTCAGTCAACATTGACTCCTCACATGGAGATTTTACACAAGGAACTAGGCTATGCAGAAACACTTCTGAAGAAAGACCCCAATCTTTCTACATTAGATAGATTATTCCACCTCTCAACCAAGTTGGCCATCCAACTTAAGTCTTTGGAGGTAGCTTGTGATAATTGGGATGTAGCTCTTAAAATTATACTTGAGGTCCATAAATATTTTTCAGAAAAATACACTATTAGTATATAACCCATTGACATCAGTGTCAAAAAGGGGGAGTAAGAGCAATGGGGGAGAGCACCATGAGAAAGCAAGCAAGCAAGTAGAACAAAGAGATATCTATCCAAAGGGGCAATAAGAACAAAGGGAGAGTAAGAGAACAACAAAATGCAAACATTAGTATAGACAGGAACAAAGAAAGAGTATCAGTTGATGTAAATCTATGCAAATCTACTCAGTAGGAGATAGATTTTGATACAGAATATAGTACAGAATAGAACAAATAACTCAAGGGGATTTATGACATTTTGAGGTATAAGTCATGTATTGCAAAATTTTGACATTTTGAAATTTTGTATAGAAGCCAAATTGACATCTATGTTATGCTCGTAAGAATAAGATTATTAATGTATGGCCAAGTGTTTTGACACTCATGTCAAAGGGGGAGATTGCTAATCTTAGATTGGTTTTGACAAGTGAGTGTCTATACAATTAAGTCATTTACTTAGTTCATGCTGAACAAGTAACATATGCCAAGCACAACATGTAAGGTTAGAGCATGTCAAGTAAACAGTGAGTGCCAAGTCACTCATATACCGAGTCACTCAAGTGTCGAGCAGATAGTATGTGCCAAGTGATTTAGGAGCTGAGTAAGAAGTGCATGCTGAGTCATTCAGTTGTTGAGTGATAGCATTAAAGTCATAGTTAGTGCCAAGCACCAGGGAATTTAGATGCCGAGTAACACAATTTTGACATAGTTGTTTGCATTGGCACAAACTACTATGTAAACTATTTTTTAGCCAACTTAAGGATTGAATTATGATCTTTTGTTGATAAGGATGAATCTTAAGTACGAATCCCTATGTATTACATGCACCTAATTAGATAAAGGGAAAGTTTAAGTGGCAATATGGGTGAATCATAGCCATTGATTCATACCTAACCCTAAGTCACCTAGGTCTTCTTAAGGAGAACAAAACCTTATTTTTTTATGAATGATCAGAGAAAGAGAAGGAGATTTTGCATGCACAAATAAGACATTTATGGTGACTGTTGGTCTGATTTTTTGGATTATAAATTTTCCCATTCTAGGTATAAAAAATCATATTTGAATCCATTGTTAGAGGCTAGGGTTTCTAGTTTTTGGCCCTTGCAATTTTATTACCCTTTGAAAACTTTATCAAACCTTAGGTCTTGTTTAGTTTTGAATTTATCCTAGCGAGAAATCTTTTAAAATGTGAATATTCCTTTCCTACTTAGTTTTTGTCGTGCTAAGATACCTTTTTCAAAATCTTTTCTCATCATTTGATCTTGGTTAGATCCACAATTGTCACTTTTGTCGTTATAACAAAATGCATAGTCTTTTACCATAGCAACATAGCGACCGTCAAAAATTGAGTTGTGGTATTGTAAAGTGAAATCCAGTGCTAGAAATGTGCATTGATTTGAATACATTTTGGTCATGTGCTCCGTCCCAAAGTTGTCAGTGTCAGAAAGGACACACATAGAGAAAATTACAAGTGGTGTCACCGGAATTCATATTTTTTGGTGAGTCGCTATGTCGCCACTGGAAAATCTGTGCGCCCTATCGATGACAATGTAGTGACTGATCAAAATATGAAGAAAGCAGCAACTTTTTAAAATTGATGGCAACCACGAAATTCCCATGTAGTATCATGAATGTGTATGATTACCATTTCTGACAACAGTACTAATTGGTGTGATTACAATTGATATGTTATCTTTTCTCCATCACTGGAATACAGTTCTCACTGGAGGTCACTATGTTGCAATCGAAAAGTTAATGGCTTTCACCGATAATGACATAGAAATTGCCCAGATAATACAATGGTAGGCGCTCTTTTGAAAGGAGCGATGATTATGAAGATCCCAAGAAAGATATTCTAGAAAGTGTGTTTTTATTTCTATGATAGTCATATCAATTATGATTATCACGTTTAAATTTTTCTCTGCACTGAACTTTGATCGATCACCAAAAGTTGCTATGTCATGATCAAAAAGTCAATGGCTTTCACCGGTAATGACATAGTGACTCATCGGAATGTCATGATGTAGCAAAAATTCCAAAAGGTGGGCCTCAATGAATACTTTGTCAATAATAAGTCATGTGCTCCCAGGACATGCTAGCATCCTACTAAGCATCTATGCACTGGAAACTTTGAATCCACCGAAGGTTGCTATGTCGTGACCAAAAAAGCTTCACGCTTCATCGGTAGCAATATAGCAACTCACCTAAAAATAAGAAACACGGTGAAATCAAGAAGACATGATATCACCATAAGGATTAAAATAATACATATATGCCAACATGTCATGACAACTCAGTGTCACCAAGTAATGCAAACCCACTTTCAAGTCAGAAACTAGGTGAAGAATTGTGATCGTTCGATCAAGATGAGATCAATGATAGTCGTTACCTTGCTATTGAAAGTTGCTCACTTTTTATGCATACTGACATAGAAAACAAGGAAAATATAGGAGAGACCCACCATTATAGTAATGAGAATGCAGTAAATTGCCTACCATCAGATTAAGATCAAATGAAGGGGTGTCGCTTCCTCACTATGGTAATATGCTTACTCTTTATACATAGCAAAATAGCGACTTAATGACATGTGTCCTCAAAAGTCGGTGGGTCTAGTTTGAAGTGTCAATAATGAGGGAAAGATACAAATGGAAAAATATCATTGGATTGACTTCCAACATGTCAAGTAGAACGTAAGTCACTTTTGTTGGCATCCCTGGATCATAGGATGTTTCAAAGATCAATGGCACAAATTTAAAAAGAAAGGTGATGCCACTCTATTTTTCTATTCTGTGCATTTATGAGGAATGAAAGCTTTGCATGTGAAAAAATAGAGTATAATATAAGATATTTTCATCAGTTCCATCTCACACGAACAAATATTTCAAGTTTTTCTGAGCAAAAGCCATTACTAAGAATATTGTGTTGAGCTTGACAAAGAGCATGAAGCAGTTTCCCATTGTTCACGAAAATATTGTAGAATTATAGAGAGGAATGAACAGAAAATCAAGTACGGTAGGATTTTAGTTTCTACAAATTACAGTCAAGATGCCTCCAAAGAAAGTGTTTTTTGGGCAAGTGAATTATATGGATAGAAATTTTTATGACAACTTGCTTGAGTTACTCCCAAAGTCCACCACTGAGACTGTGTAGGTTAAGAAATTAACTTTAAACCCTAGGCTAAAAATTATAGATGGCCTGTATGACAAGGGGAATTGTCTTAGGGATGCAACAACTTCACAAACTAGTCTTGTTTTGTTTAAGAAGTGGTTTTCAGAGAGGAATTTGTTTACCCCACATGCTAATGTCTGGAATTTTGATTTGGGAAAACTAGTAGTTCCAAGTGTCTTCATGGATTATGATTTTCTTGAAGCCATTGTGAAAAATTATGACCAATTTGTTGGAGTGGTAAGGAGAACTGATGGTGTGCCTCTGGTTTCAATCAGTCTTGAGGAGATTAGAGAAGTATTTCACCTAGAGCCATTAACAGATAATCATGTGCCAATTAATCTGCAAGAATTAGAAGATAAATACAGGGCAAAGAAGGATGTGATTAGCAGAGGTACACTAAGGGCACATATTGGCACAATTGGAACTTTTCTAGTAATCACTATAGCCTCTGGGGAACCCTTTAAAAAGGATCTTTTCACTTCCAGGCTGTAGATATATATAGGACTCTATGTCGAGTTTTTGGTGAAGATGAACAAAATTTCATGCCCATTAGTTTTATGTATATGATGGTTTAGATTGCTTCCTTTGGTGTAGATGTTATTTTTTATTTTGCTTCTTATTTGGCTCAAGAAATTCATACTGGTTTGGTTGGAATTGCAAAGGGAAAGTGGAGAAAACTTTTGGCCATTATTCTTTGTTGATGCATATGTTTTTATTTAACGGAGTGACATATTTTTGTAAAGAAATGGAGTTGAATAGAGGGGAGGATGGGGAAGCACTACCAATCCAATTGTGGAGTGCAAATATGACCTAGGATGCAAAGAAGGCTAGTTTTGTCAAGTTTGATAGGTATTTTGTTTCCAAGTTGAGATGTCTCATATTGAGTGACAATCCCAGAATCCCTAAGGCACTAATGAATCTCATTAGGCCTATGGACAATCCTAGTGGTTTGAAAGTTTCACACAATTGGGGAGATATCATCCCATACTCTGTTTCTACTATTTTTAGAATTTATGGGTTTAAAGGAATCCCTCATGTGTTGCCCTACCAAGTACCTTTAAAGGTATGAATGGGTGAAGTTTTGTGACAGTTAGGAGGATTGGAAGAGATGTATCTATTGAAAAGGCAACTGGGGTCAACTTTCCCCACTTGTACTATGGCCCATCAATTTGTAATTACTAAAGGGGGTTGGCTCTTTTTACATAAAATTTTGGATTAGTAAAAAATGGTTGTTTCCCATCCCCGTTTTTGTGATACTGAGGGGTTTTAAAATCTAACCTTAAGGTTTAGGATTAAATTGGGAAAGGTAAAACATGATTCATATTATCTAGAGGAAATCCTAAGAAATGAATTCTCATTGCAGGAATAGGAAACCAAAAAGGAAAAATGGAGAGTTTAGTCTAGGGTTTTGGAATTCATTCATCATTTTGATCAGAAATATAGTCCGTTAGATAATGCTAATACTGAGGCTGATAAAATAAATAAGCTCATGAATACTTTCCTTGAGATAATGGAAGCCATGAATGAGAAGAAATAATTCTTTATTGATTCATATCCAGATAAGACTAGAGAGGTCATGAGGAGGTTGGCTTTCACTCCTAATATAGGAGCTGGTCAAATGATTGTTCAAAAGAGACTAGGCTATACCGTAATTCAAAATAAAAAGACCACTGTGGATAAGGGCAAGCAAATAATGGGATCCACCAGTGTAGTCCTAGAGGAGAGACCGGATGAACCTTCTTCTAAGAGGCAGAAGATAATAAAGGAATAGAGTCCTCAAGTTGAGGAGTATTCACCAACTCAATCCCCTTTGCGGATTGGAGAAGAATAGCTCATTGGAGAGCAGATTGAGCAAATAGGGTTACAAGGAGGTGTATTTATCACCCAGGTAGAATTAGATGAGGGAAACCCTCAAGAGCCTCCTATGCCAAGTTTGGATTTAATAGTTACAGATTATAGAGGTAGGAATTGGACCCTGTATTAGAACAAGCTAGTCATCAATTTTTGTCTGATGACAGTTTTGTTAAATCTAGGGCTTTTCTCCAATTTGCATGGTGGGCCAATATGAGTAGATTTGAAGAAAGGTGCAACAAGTTGAGAATAGAGCACCCAGAAATGGATGAAACTGCCCTGCAAAATTAAGTAAAAGAGGAAATGATGAGGGAGTTTCAGAGTATAAGCCCTGAGGAAGGAAGGCAAATGGTCAGAGCATCAAACATTTTGTTGCTACCCAATTGGGACATTGTTGATGCTTTAGTGTTCAATTCCATTTCAAATAAACTTGATCTACAAGACCAGAATAAGCAGGAATTCTTTGGCACTGCATTCAATGAAGACCAAGTTGCATTAGTAATTTGGTCATTAAGGAGAGGATCAAGAGCTACCTCATCACAGCTAGATGAATCTGGATTGATGGGAAATATTGTTGTAAGAAGAGTAGTTGATACTTCTCATGTGCAGGCTACACATATGGGTGTAGATACATCTCAATTTATTTTGGTCACTGCTGAAAAGGAAGAAAAGACCATGTTTGAATTACAAAGTAAGTATGAGACAATTTTGGAAGCTTACAATAAAGAGGTTTAGAAAAGGATTGAATTAGAAAATAAGGTAATGTGAAGGTCTACCAGGCCAAGAATAACATATCCTCACCCTCCAATGATTCCTTTTAAATCCACTCCACTTATAGAATTAATAGGTAAACCACAAAGGCCACAGTACTACACTGCTGAGGATTTTGAAGAAGAAAAGAGCAAGTTGCGGGCATTACATGTAGAGCTAAATGTACAATATGAAGATAAAATGAGAAAGACTCTAAGGTATCTAGTAGATAAAATTGAATGGCCATTGTTCTATGATCAGTTGGCAAAAGTAATAAGTATATGGGAAGAATTAAAAGCCCATGATGAAACCTTGAAGCCTATTGTTAATAAGTGGGGGAAGAGAAAGAAAGAAATTACCTTTTTATGTTATTCTATTATAAGGTCTTCCCATGACCATATTGAAAAGAAATGATATTGCTAATGATTTGTCAAATTTTGATAACAGAAGAGTTGCTTTGCAACTAAAGGTTGTTTCTTTTTTAAGCAAGTATAGGACTCAGAAATTTGATTTGTTTCCTTGTGCCTTGGATAGAAAGAATAAACTGAAGAATGAGGATGAATGGGCTTAAGGAATTGGATGACCTATTCTGTCTGAGAATGAATAAGGTTATCAATGAAAAGGGCATGCTTGGTGGGCCACCACAACAGAGGAATTGGTGAAAGTCTAGTTATTTTTTATTCTTTGAAACAAGAATTTGTTAGTATTGATGAGGAGGTTAAGTATGTACTTAGAAAGCAAAATGATATTTTGCAATTCAGTTGGTTAGATGATACATTGTTTGACACATGGATGATAGAAATTTCTTCTGGTGAGCAGTTTGAAGAGGTTGAAACAAATGATGAAGAAGTATAGGATGATGAGGTATAGATTATCGACATAATAGCACCAGATCAGGAAGATGAGGAAGATGAAGATCACCAATTGGTTCCAGCTACAGGCTCCATGACAGAAGACCACTCAAGGGTAAAAGTGATTCTGTCAGTTCAAGATGAAAATAGTGAAAACCCACGAGTAGAAGTTGATTTGCAAATATTGCAACAAGATTCATCATTGGCTAGCCTAGTAGTTGCATATTCCAAAGAGTTAGAATAGTGGTGGAAAATCAAAAGAGCCAGTAGCTTACAATGATGTAACAGTAATGGGACCTACCAAAGAATATTTTGATGTGTTAAGCATTCTATTATACTTTGTTTTGTCTTTTGTAGACTACATTTGTCTTTTTTTTGGAAGGACACCGGCAAATCACAATTTCCCTTTGCTTGTTGCAACTCATGCTTATATAAGTGAGTTTTCAAGGCATTGTGATGGTTTAAGACTTGTACATTTTTAAATTTTTAAGAAAATACATTCAGTCCAGTTATATGTCATTGCTGTTCTAAGTTTACTGTCAAACTTTTAATCTCTAATAATATATATAAGTGATAGCATCAACAAGATACTCAAGGCTTTTGATTGAATTTCTATTGGTCATTGTATTAGTCATATAGAAGGATAATACAAAGGGTATTTACATTAGAATTGTATCATCAATTTCTGTCTCCATTTCATGGGTTTGTTTACTTTGATGTCATTTGAATAAGGTTCAACTGATTGACTGTAGTCTAAATGGGTTGTATGTTGATACTATTGTTGCTTTTAATTCAAAGAGTTATATAAATGCTTCAGTAGATCAGTGAGGTTTATGATTTTATAAAATGGATAGATCATAAGAATGGAAAGACGTGATTAAAATTGATAGATTCATTTACAAGTTATTTGAATTAGATCTCCTACCAATAGATGGTCTTTTGCCCAATGGATAAGGCATTGGTCTCATAAAGTTGGGGTAAATTCTGCTTCTGCATATCAAACTAATCACAAATTTAAAATCATTTGTGTTCCATTTTGTTTAAAGCTATAATTTTGGTCAGCACTCATTTCTATTTTATTTCTGGATCTTAGGTAGCTACTATTCCTAGAAATAATTGTAAACTTAAGGAGAATTATGACCAAATCTGCTTATAAGGGATGCATATCAGTCTGAAAGTATCAAAAATTGGATAAATTGTGTAAGTGTTAGGAATTAGAGATGAGAATCAGAATGAAACTAATATAATTCTCATACAAAAGTGGCTATCTAAGGCATCCCCTAGGTAAACCCGCCTTGGTTTTGCAGAGCCTAAAGAGTAGGAAACCATTCTTGATTTTGTTGAAGTTGGTCCAAATGGTTTGCACATAGAATTGTTAATAGGAAGTGGCTAATCCTTAGATTGTCTAAGTATTATCAATTTGGTGTTGAGGATTTTTTTGTTCATTATTTTTAAACACCAACAAAATGGTGACTCTACTAGGGACAAGTGTACAACATATGCTTAGATGTTGAATTATTATATTTTCTTTAGCTATGTCAGTATTACACTTGTCAAGTTTTTGGGAATTACCTGTGGTTTTAGTGGGCTTTTCTAGTGACAAACTTTGAGAATTTAAATGAAGGAGAACAAACCCCCACACCACAGGTGTACACTGACATGTACGGTCCTTGCAAAGGTGTCTTATCCATTAAGAAAGAGTTGTAGTCCCAAAACACATTCTAATTGGTTGCATTCTATTTGTCAACTTCCTTCTTGATAATCCTGTGATATTTTACTAGGTCAATAAGATTGATGCATTAATTTTCCCCTAGGTGGGTGGTGACTCTGAAAGGTTTTAACTAGTGTCAAATTTAAAGAATTTTTTAGATCATGGGAAGTGTGAAAAACACGCAGGAAAATGTGAAGAAAAACTTGGCTATTAAGTTACAGACTGATCTTTCTCCTAGAGGAAAGAAAAATTGGGCTGTGAAAGGAGCTCAGATGTAGAAAGGAAATTATTCCCATGAGCAAATGGCAAGGGAAAATAAACACCTACCTTTCTATTGTTGAAAAGGAACCTTTCTACAAGGATCCTAGATCTCATCCTAGTTTATCTGATGATGATTTTTATAATACTCCTGAAATGATATGTCAAGAAAAAGTCGTGCAACCACATGCACTTAGTCTAGAGGATAGGACTAGTAACAATATTTTCCAACATAGCACAAACCGTTTCATGTCAGATTTCTCTCCTGAAAGGGAAAGACCAAAATATTTAGAGCCTGAGAGTTTCAATGATGAGAAGACCTCTAGTTCTGAGTTTACTATTACTGACCCTGATGAGAATGAAATATTGAGAATGTAGCTTGCTGAGCAAGAAGCTATTGATAGGAAATTTCAAAAGGAAAGGGAGGAAAAGATCATGAAGGCTTATGAGGAAAAGAAAGAATTACTTAGGAGAATTGTTGCTTTGAAAAAGAAGAATGAGCAGCTAGTGCTTGGCAACCTGAAATTGTGGGTCAAGTTGAATAGCTTAAATTACAAGAACAAAAGCTACTAAAAGATCAAGATCCAAACCAAGAGGGTCGTGTGATACAACAGATCAAGAATTATAAGGCCCTAGAGGTTAAACGAGATGTGGAACATGTTGTTGGTGTTCAAGATAAGGGAAAACAAAAAGAAGTTGGTATTAGGATAAATGAACCAAAAAAGCCCATCCAGATCCATGATTCTTTGTCACCTTTTGATGTTGAGTTGGAGAAAAGGAGGAAGGAGAAGGATGCTTTGGCTAAGAAATTGGAAATTGCAGAGAATGAGGTAGCCATAGCTGAGATGAGTAATAAGATTAAGTTTTTAGAGAATGCTAAGAAGCAATCTATATTTACTCCTAAAGATAATAATAGAACAAATATTTCAAATTAGAATGTTGCTAAATTGTCTACTTATTTCTTGTCTTCTTCATCACAGAAAGTGGATCTTAATAAATCTATTGCAGATGCTAGTACTAGTAATGCTTTTAACAATAATGAAAGAAATGTTGTCAATACTTCTAAGGTTGATTTACAAAGGAGACATATTTAGTTAGAAAGCTATAGGTAGATACGCTTTGAAGGTATTCTGGATTTCCCTAATCCTATCCCACAGGAAATGAGGAAAAGATTGCCCAAGTTTGTTGGAAATAATGCTATCACTTGTGAGGATCACTTGAGGAATTTTCTCGACATGATGAGTGATTATGAGGTTGAGGTTGAAGATGTTATCATGAAGTTATTTGTTCAGTCATTAACTAAATATGCTAGAGAATGGTTCAAGAGGCTCCCTAAGTCATCCACTGCAGATTGGAAAGACATTGAATATTGTTTTAAAGAACAATATGGTGATAAACAAAACCCAAGTCACATTCTAAGTGAGTTCAATAATATTAAGAAGTTGCATAATGAATATGTTACTGACTTCAACACTGGGTTCTAGAAGAGGATTTATAAGCTAATGCAAGCCGTGCAAGTTGATGACAAGGTATGTATGATCACTTATTTGAATGCCTTTGATTGTAAAATGGCATATCAGCTTAGGGATAAGGAGCCTGGGACTTTAAGAGATGCTTTCAGAATTGCAATCAATATAAAAAATAATTTGAGGATTTCAAGGAGATTGGAGAGCAAAAGAGATGATCCTAGGTTATTTGGGAGCAAGGGAAATAGAAAAGAAGAGCACAAATCTGCAAAAGGAAAAAAGCATGAGCCTAGTGAGATGAGTCAAGTTTTAGATGCTATAAAAGGTTTCAATTTTCCTTAGGGAAAGAATGATAGGTATCCCACTAAAAATAAGGCCCTTTATAAGTCCAACTTTGGTAGACAGAATAGATTGCAAAATTTCCCTTATAACACTACTTGGAAGGATGGTCAGCCCAATGTTCCTCCTCCTAAGAACACCAGTAACAAGGTTACCCCTGATCCTTTATCAAAAAATTCCATAAATGTGGTAAATGACCCTGAACTCACCACTGGACACACGTGGTATTTTGTTTGTCAATTACCTCATGCTCCTGAGTATTGTGCAGTAGCTTTGTCATTTTTTGGAAATCAAACTGAGGTAGAAGAAAATTAGGAACATGAAGAAAATAGTGATGATGTAGGATGTAATATGTTTGAGTCACATTATGACCATTATGACAGTGATGATCATGACATAGATGTAGTGGAGCAAAGATAGTTTTAAAGTCATATGCAGTAGCAGGTATTTTCTGATGAGGAGAGTGATGTTGAGGACAATGTATGTAACATGGTGTCTACTAGAGAGGAGGTGATACTAAGGAAGCCTTCCAAAGAAGAGGTTGATCAGATTACTGCTAGCATGATCGCTCAAGTACAAACAAGACATATGGCTCAGAATGCTGATGATGGTAAGGTGGCTAGTATATTTATCGAGAAAGCTAACCCTAAGAAAAAGGAAGTTGTAAAGCCTAAAGAAATCCCTACTGTGAAAGTTAAAATTTCTAGTAAAAAATGGGAACCAAAGAAAGGAGGAAATCCTAAGGAGTTGGAATTCTCAAATAATTTTCCTAGGAAATTAGATGAGAAGGTATCAAAAATTATCACTATAGATGACAAGAATTATCAAGGTACTCTAAATAGTTTTGATAAACATCATGAGAAGAGGAACATGACTATTGATAATCCCTCAGATTCTTCTATAGATATGCTTATTATTCTATCACAAATCACTATTAAAGTTCCTTTGTCTAAATTATTAAGGATCCCTAAACACTAAAATAAAGCCATAGCATGGTTGGGAAATACTGATGTAAGGATAAAACAAGATTGCAATGAAATTCCTGATCCCAAGCAAGGAAGTAAAGAAAATATAAAAGACAAAGAAGATGAAGTGGTCGTGTCTCAAATTCCTCAGATGTTTTTGGATAGCTCTATTAATGAATGTTTAGGAAGTGTTGAGCCATTTTTCTTCAGTATCATAGTAAATGGTAAAACATTAAAAAATTGCATGATTGATTCTGGTGCTTCCAATACTGTTATGCCTTTTCAAATAATGAAGGAACTAGGCTTGAAAGTTGATACTACTCAGGGAAGATGTTGTGCCATGGATAAAAGAGAAGTGACAATCATAGGTACTATTAATGCCTTACCCTATAGACTGATAGCCTACCCAGACAAAGAAATTACTATGAGTGTATTGGTTGTTGATATTCCACCTCAGTATGGTATGTTGTTATCTAGAAAGTGGAGTGTTGCCATGGGAGGAAGTTTTCAATGTGATTCATCATTTGCTACTTTTAACATTGATGAGAATTTGGTAAAGATAAATAGAGAACCAAAGAGCATATACATGATAGAAGAGGAGATTGAGGATGATATGAAAAACTTTGTGGATGTAGATGTCCATGTATTCAGAGCTGAGGTTCTGACTTTGAATCCAAGCATAAGTCTTAGATGGAAGTAGAAGCTGACACAAAGATAGACAAAGGTGATTTATGGACTATGTTTTTTGATGATGCATGTTGCAAGGATGGATCTGGTGCAGGTATTTTGTTGATATCTCCAATAGGGGTAACATAGAAATTCTCCTTTACTTTAAGTTTCCCTTGTACCAACAATATAGTAGAATATGAGGCTTTACTATTAGGCCTTAGACTAGCTCATAAGCATGGGATAAAACGTTTACATGTTATAGGAGATTCTAAATTGGTTGTATCCCAAGTAAGAAATGCTTATGTGTCAAAGAATAAGAGACTAAAATAATACAGAAATGGTGTATGGGATATGATTGAATGTTTTGATGCAATTGGGATAATTTGGAAAGATAGGACTAATAATAAGATGGCAGACTTACTAGCAAATATAGCAATAAAACCTGATGATATCACATTTGCTGTTCTATCTAAAATTGAGATTCAAACTAGGCCCTTTGTCCCTGATAATTTCTAGAATTAGCAAGTATTTGAAGATGACAAGGACATTCTAAGATTTTTGAATTGTGAAAATATGTTGTCAGGACAAGAAATTGATTGTGCAGCTTATGTGGAAAATATAAATGGAAAAGATACTATTTTTGGGCAGGAAATTGTGCAATTGAAGACAAACAAAATCCCAAAGGGTTTAGTTGTTTTAGAAATTATTTTTGACCACCAAGACAGGTCACAAATGAATACTAGTGAATATAATGCCAAAGATCTAGAAGAAGTAAATTTGGGAACTGAGGAAATACCTAAAAAGGTATATATTGGTAAGAAGTTGCCTCCTAAAATTAGGAAAGATTTGATAGGCTTGCTAAGGAAATATAGACATGTGTTTGCATGGTCATATGATGACCTAAAGGCTTATAGAGAGGATCTTTTTCAACATGAAATCCCATTGAAACTAGGGTGTTGAAATCCTTTAACAGGGTAAGACCTAACAATCTTTGTAAGCTTTTAACAAGGCAGATCTTTCAAAGGGTAGATCATGTTTCATGATCAAACATTGTAACCTTCATTGGATACAGTCTATTACTGCAGTAGTGAAGATTTATGGGTGTCATCCCCACCCTAGTTTTACCTTCTCATTAGAGGGTTTCTAGGTAATCATATCTTGTGTCATATATGTGTGAATGCTTACTTTTTTACATACTTTAGATGTATACATTTTATATAGTATTTTAGTTTACTTATTAAATTGTGAGATGGATGTGTGGTGAATGATTTTATGGGTAAAAGTTTGAAGCACTAATTCACCCCCCCCCCCCAGAGTTTAGCTTTCCTATTGTAATTCCAACATATATAAGTAATAAAAAAAATTATTCCTTCCTTTACTACTACTTTAGGCGGCTCCTAAAGTATGATCGTCTGCACCAACTTGTAAGATATTTTGATTAACCCATTTGATGCAAAGCACCATTTCAACTTAAGTAGCCTTATCCTAGGGAAACACCCCCAATTTACCTCTTAGATATTCATGAGCATCCTTAGGTAATGCTTTAGTGAATATATTAGCTATTTTATCCTTAGTGTTCACATACTCTAATCTTACTTCTTTTTCTTGGACTATCTCTCTTAAGTAATGATACTTGATAACAATATGCTTAGTTTTTTTGTGCATCACATGATTCTTTGATATGTTAATAGCACTAGTTTTATCATAATAGCTAACAACTTGATCAATGATTTCTTCTTTCATTCCCTTCAACAATTGCTTGATCCATATGATGTTTAAACAATTCATTGTTTTTGCCACATACTTAGCTTCAGTTTGTTGATTAAGAAATGAAATTATGCTTCTTTCTTGTCCATGAAACTAGGCTTTTTCATAGAAAGAAAGCTCATCCACTTGTACTATTTGTATCATCAACATTTCTTGCCCAATATGAATCAATGAACAACTTCAATTCAAACTTTTCATTCTTCTTGTAAGACAATCCATAGTCTTTTGTTCCTTTTAGATATCTCAGTATACTTTTCACTTCCATCATGTGATTCTCCATAGGAGTAGTAGAAAATATTGTAAATATCCCAACTAGTAATGCAATATTAGATCTATTGTAAACAATATATTTTAGTTTTCCAAGCATTGATCTATATAATGTATGGTTCACATTAGTAGAATCGTCATTCTTAGATAACTAATGTCCTGTAGCCATAGGTGTACTAACTAGTCTTGAATCTAGCATTCCAAAAGTTTTCAATATCTCCTTGATGTATTTTGATTAAGTAATAAAGATACCTTGCTTCAAACCAACAAAGAATTTGATCTCACCAAACATAGACATTTCAAATTTATTCTTCATCTCATCTACAAATGATTTTCATAATGCTTCCTTTCCTCCAAATATGATATTATAAACAAAAAATTTAGATAACAATACCTCATTGTTACTACCAGTCTTCAAGTACAAATTGTTGTTATCATTAGTTGTGAGAAATCCAATCTTCACCAAATAATTATGTAACATTTCATACCATGCTCTAGGGGCTTATTTCAAACCATATAGAGCCTTGTGTAGCTTACATACCATGTTCTTCTTGTTAGGGTCAACAAATCCTTTTGGCTACTCAATGTAGAATTCTTCTTCAAGTATTCCATTCAGAAATACATATTTGACATCCATTTGGTATGCCTTAAATCCTTTAGAAGAAGTATATGAAAGTAGTTTTCTAACTCCTAATCTTGCAATAGGGGCAAATGTTTCCCCATAGTCAATTCCTTCTTCTCGTGCATATCCTTTGCATACCAATCTAGCCTTGTTCCTTATGAATTCACCTTTGTCATTTAGCTTGTTCTTGAATACCCAATTTGTTCCAATAACATTTTTGTCCTTAGGTCTAGGTACTAGTGTCCATGTTTTTTTCTTTTCTATCTACTTTATTTATTTATTCAGTGCTTGAACCTAGACCTCATTCTCCAAAGCATCTTTTACCGATTTGGGCTCAAACTCACAAAGTAAGTATGTCTCACTTCTAAGACTTTTCCTTGTCACAACAATACATTCTTCATCTCTAATGATTTTCTTAGATGCATGATGTCTTTTCACATATATTTCTAGTATAGGTTCTTTCCTTCTCTCTTTTTCTATAGGTTCATCTTGAAAAATAATTTCATTTTAATTTTCTCTCTCTTTTCCAAGTTCTTGTTCATATTCTACTTTCTCAACATTGTCTTCCTGATGTTTAGCTCCATCTTCATGTACCTCAACATTAATTTTTTGTTTCTTAGGACCCACAGTTTTTTGCTCAACAACTTGTTGTTACAACTCTTCATTCACATTTTATTGTCGATTTGCATCATTGTTCTCTTGTTTAGATGGGGTGCAAGAGGAACCTTCATTCACATATATAAATGTGATTTATTCTTCAGGTTCTATCTTTCATTCAACTTCATTATTTTCTACATATTCATCAACTTTCTTATTTGCACTTTCCTCTACTTTTTTAGTGTTAGAGGTAAAACACTTATAAGATTTTTTCTTAGTGGAATAACCTAGGAATATGCCTTCATCACTTTTAGCATCAAATTTTCCATTTCTATTACCCTTTAGTAGATAACATTTTCTTCCAAATTTTTTGAAATATTTCACATTAGGTGCATATCAATACCATAATTCAAAAGGTGTAACATTTTTACCTTTCTTGACTTGCACTCTATTCAAGGTATAAACTATTGTACTTACAACTTCTCTCCAATTTTTTTGTGATACATTTTTCTCCATCAACAGTGTTCTAGCACACTCCATGATTGATTTATTTCTCCTTTCAGTTATTCCATTTTGATTAGGGTTCCTAGGTGTTGATATCTACCTTTTGATTTCTCTATCACTGCAAAACATATTAAATTCATCAAAATAAAGTTCTCCACCTCTATTAGATCTCAAGAACTTCAAACTCTTTCCTATCTCCTTTTGAAATCTGGCCAAATACCACTTAAACAACTAAAAAGCATCAAATTTTTCTTTAAGAAACATTGTAGTCATCATTCTAGAATAGTCATCAACAAATAGAATGAAATATTTTTTTTCTAGAATAGCTTTGAACACCAATAGGTCCACAAAGGTTTGTATGAACTAATTCCAAAATATCATCAAATGAATATCTCTTGCTCCTTGTCATTTTTACCAACTGGCATTGTTTACACATAGCATCATTCGGTTTCTTCAGTTTTGAAAATCCTCTTACTCCTTTCATCTTATTAATGCTAACCAAATTGTCAAAATTCACATGACATAACCTCTTGTGTCATAACCATAATTCTAAATATTGTGCAAACAAACATGTCTTATCAGATAAATCTAGATAGAACAAGTTACCTCTTGTTTGATCACCACTTCCAATCAATTCACCATCAACATCAAATATCTTGGCCTTCCAATGATGGAATTCAACTCTATATTCTGATTTATTTTTCTATGAAACACTCAACAAGTTATAGTTAAGTCATTCAACCCAATAAATATTGTCACACTTGATCTTATCAATCAACTGTAGATCTATTGCCTTTCAAAAGACATGGCACATCATTACTAAACTATTATCACAATTATCAACCTTATTATATCTTAACCATATGAGTAATATAATTAGAAACCACAACAAGATACTCACACGCAATAACACCAGATATGTTAACTAGGGAAATCCTTGATCAGAGGGAAAACCCCAATGGGGATGGTACCCACAAGATGATGTACTAATATAAATATTTCTTGTTAGAGGATGGACCTTGTTAGGAGTCTATTACAACATTCAAATGTTAGTCCCTGTTAGGAGACTTTGAATCTCGATAGGATATTCCAATCCTATTAGGAGTTGTGCCAACCTTGTTAGGAGTTATAGAAGACAGATGGACCCACTATCCAAATAGCTCCAAGGCCAAGACCAATGAACCTACTATCCAAATGATCTTTGTATTATTCCTTGCAGAAAAATAGAAATAAATAGTAGTGCTCCTTCCTGTTTCTATATCTTGTTAGCCAGACTTTTTCTCCTTTTGATCTTGTAATTCCTTGGATCACTTACTCATATTTACCAAAAACTCTTCTCCTTTTCACACTTCCTTTCTTACTTCGCACACCACACTACTTTATAAACAAGGAAAACATATTTCCTTTATACCATATCTCCAAAATAATTCCTTGAGTTGGCCTTGAGGATTTCCCCATTAATTATAAGAGGATAATTAATTAATTCACAATTATAATAGCACTGTCATCTCACAATCTATTCAACTTCTCATACGTGTGATACAAGGGCTTGCACAATTGTTGACATCACCATCAGACTGTCTTTTGTTACTCTATAACTGCACATTTCCAAATTGTATCTCTGCTAGAAGATATAATACAATCACTAAAAACCACTACTCAGGTATTTTGTCTCTGTAGTACACTTTTTAAGTCAAGCATACCTTTTGTACCTCTTTAACTTAGTTTACTTGCATTAAACCTCAACATCAAGACACAATGTATAACATGTCCTTGACCATGCATCACTAGAAAATCAAAACCTTGTATGTACAACTATGATCTATGTCTACTACTCTACCAATCTTCATAGACTTGTTATTATGTTGACATCAATGAAAAACATAGTCATGAATGCAACATGTCAATATTCTCTAGTTCTTAGGATACTCCCCCAAAGGAATACCATTAGCATTTATGCTAACAATCTCCCCCTTTGGCATTGATGGCAACATAGATGAAAAATACCTAAGTTCCAAGAATAAAAAATAGTACCCTATTGCTTTTGTTCTCATCTTTTCAAATCCTCTTCATCAATCAAATCTAAAATCCTCTAGAACATTGCTTTGATCTGCATCTTCATGCTATATATCTCCCTCATAGAGATATTCATGAATCTTTCAAAATGTCCCTAATAAAGATATGTTAAATTGTCTCTCCTCTATTCAACTAGAGGATTTTTTTTCATGCACTCTTCTCTCCCATTGACATCAATGACAAAAACCTCATTATATCAATAAGTCTTCATTCAACTCAAGTGTTTAAAGACACTATTTCAAGATCAAATACCAAGAGTCCTTAATGACTCTTCTCATCATAGATAATCTCCCATATAGGAAGCATCAACATTCAGTCTAGTCAAACTATAGTGCTATGTACCACTGGACTGATGCACTTACTGTGTCATCTATTCTAAAATGGGTAGGGGAATAACCCCTAGCATACCTCTTAGGTACATAAATGTATCTTTAGGTAAGGGCTTTGTAAAGATATCTACAATATATTCCTTAGTGCTAACATACTCCTATATGATCTCCTTTTATGCTAACTTTTCTCTCAAAATATGATACTTTATAGATATATTCTTAGTCTTGGAATGCTATACATGATTCTTAGACATACTTACTATACTTGTGTTATCACAATATATGACAATAGGCTCTGAGAATTCTATCCCAATATATTTTAGCATCTGCTTCATCCATATGACTTGATTGCAATTATTTGTCGCTACTACATACTCTACCTTAAATGTACTTTGTGAAATACAATTTTTTTTCTTACTTAACCAAGAAACCAATCTTCCTCCAAAAAAGAGTGCTCCACCACTAGTGCTTTTTATATCATCCATATTGCCTACCCAATTCACATCAGTATAAGCACATAGAGTGAAATCATTTGATCTATTATACCATATCTCATAATCAGATGTTCCTTTCAAATTTATGAATATCTTTTTCAACTTGAAATCGAGCTACAATGCCAATTGCATTTGCTATATCTGATCTAGTGTGAGTTAGATATTAAAAACCTCCAATCATTGATTTGTACTTCTTCTACTCAATTGTAGGTGTCTCATCCTTGCTAGATAACTTATGACCATTTATCATTGGTTTACCAATAGGCTTACAATTTTCCAAGCCAAAACTCTTCAACAAATCTTTCAAATCCTTAGCTTGTGAAATAAAAAATACTATCACTATTTTGCACAATCTACAATCCCAAAAAGAACTTCATTACTCCTATCATACTCATTTCAAACTCATTCTTCATTTCTTCAGAAAATTCATCACTTGCCTCATCATTACTTGCAAATATAATGTCATCAACAAAGATTACCATTATTAATGAGACATTCTCAATTGCTTTCAAATACAAGTTACTATCTATCATACCTTTAGCAAATCCAAGTTTTGTCAAATATTTGTCTAGCCTTGCATACTAGGTTCTAGGTGCTTGCTTCAAACCATACAAAGCCTTCCTCAATCTATATACCATGTATTTTTATTCTTTCAGAGGGAAACCTTCAAGTTGCTTAATGTATACATCTTCTTCAAGTTCTCCATTCAGGAATGTTGATTTAACATCCATTTGATACACTTTGAATTTATTATTTGTTGCATAAGCTGAGAACATTCTCACTGCTTCCATTCTAGCTACAAGAGCATTTGGTTCCTCATAATCAATTCCTTCTTATAGTGAATATCCCTTGTACACAGGTCTACCCTTGTTCCTTATAACTTCACCTTACCCATTCATGTTGTTTCTAAATACCCATATAACATTCTTGTCTTTAGGTCTAGGAACTAATTTCCATGTCATTTTTCACAATCTGATTGAATTCTTCCTTCATTTCTTGAATCCAATGATCATCTTTACATGCTTTATCTATACTCTTAGGTTCAACCTAAGAAATTAAACATAAATCCTCATTGACTTTATTTTTTGTCATTACTCCTTTGTCTTTTATCCCAATTATCTACTCAGGGGGTGATACTTTGTCAAGTTCATATTGGAGGTAGGAGTTTCTGACTCAACTCTCATCTCTTCCCTTGGTTCAATTCTCTGTTCTCCTCTTTTTTCAATAATTTGCACAGAATTCCACAAATCATTGTTAGTCTCAAAGAAAACTTGAACATTTTGCCTAACAATTTCTTCTTCATCTGAATTGTAATTCCTTAATTCTAAACTTTTCATCAACTTTTACATTTGTGCATTCAAATATTCTTTTGGTTCTATGATTAAAGCATCTATAAGCTTTAATTTTCAATGAACAACCAAGAAACATACCTTCATCACTTCTTGGATCAAACTTACCAATATCATCATCTCTCTTTATGTAACATTTGCTTCCAAAAATTCTAAAATACTTTACTGAAAGTGTATGATGAAACCATAATTCCTAGGGTCTCTTGATCATACCTTTTATGATTTTTACTTTTTTCATGGTGTATACCATTGTATTAACTTCTTCTCTCCAAAATGTCTTGGATATATCATTCTCAAACAATTTTTTTTTTCCTGCCTCAGATAATGACTTGTTTCTTCTTTCTGCTATTCCATTTTGCTAAGGTTTTCTAGACGAAGATAACTTCCTTTTAATTCCATTCTCTTCACAAAATATGTTAAATTCTCTAGAGGTGAACTCTTCTCCTCTATCTGATCTCAAATATTTTATCTTAATATCAAATTCATTCTCAAATCTATTCTTAAATATCTTGAACTTCTCAAAAGATTCAGATTTCTCTTGAAGAAATACTACCCACATCATTCTACTGAAATCATCAACAAAAATCATAAAGTACCTTTCTCCATAGAATCCTCTTGTCTTGATAGGACCACTTAGATTTGTGTGAACAATTTCTAGCTTCTCTATAGTAGTGAACTTCTTACTGGAAAATGATACCTTCTTTTGATTAGCCATGATACATTCTTTGCAAACAACATTATTAGGCTTTGTTATCATAGGCATATCACCAACTGTAAATGTGATACTAACCTTCACAATGTTATCAAAGTTTGTATGATAAAACCTCCTACGCCATAACCAATTGTTATCTACTTAAGCAACCAAATATGTCATTTCAATAGGACTCAATTGAAATACATTACCTCTGGATCTTGTACCTGTTTCAATAAACATACCATCTTTGTCTTTGATAATGGAGGTCTTTTTAGTGAATTGCAACTGATAACCCTTATCCACCAACTATCTGACACTCAAAAAATTATGTTTCAAATCATGAACAAAGTAAACATCATCAGTGTTATTCTTTCCATCAAGAGTAATGGATCCTACTCCTGTTATGTGACAGGCTACATTGTTACCAACTCTAACAATACCTTTATCATGATTCCTAAATTTAACAAAGTTTTATTAAGGTAAAAATAGGTTTTGAAGGGACCTGAAACCTTTTAACAAAAGCAAAAGATCAGCATTAAGAACCAACCATGTTTTACAAGGACCTAAAACCTAGAGCAAAGTAACAACACAAAAAAACCAAGTTTTACAAGTACCTGAAACTGCAAGTTTTAACCAAACAACCCTAGGTCTTACAAGGACCTAGAACCTAAAAGTTTTAAATAGAAATCTAGAAAAAAAATTAAAAATAGAACTAGCAACAACACCCAGATCAACAACTAGCACACCAACAACCACAACCAACACCTACACTAGTTCCTTGATGCTCTTCTCCACCTCCTTACCAGCTTCAGTAGTAGCTTGGATAATATCAATCATGGAAGAAATAGGAACCTTAGGAGCATCAACAATCTTCTTTCTCATACCTCTCCTCGTTCTCTTGCTAGGCCCTCCTAGACTCCTCACGACAATAGTGTCTGGAGATATGATCTCCTCATTATTTTTCTTGCCTAGACTGGCCACTATGGCTCACAAACTAGAAGTGACCTGCTCCATTCTTTGCTTGCTTTACTTAATAAGTTGACAAAGTTCCAGATTGTAATCCTTAAGTTTATTGGGTATGTTGTTGACGAGTTTCTCCAAGTGGGCTCTCATAACATGTTCATGGTCTAGCTCTTTTTGAATGACTCCAACCTTTTTCTTAAGCACCATGATTTCATTATATAGCCACGAATCCGCTTGTAGAGAGGCTTCCTCTTTAAGTTTGGTAGTATGAAGTTTCACATGGTTGGTCTCATCCCTAATATCTTCTTTAGTTCTAATTGCAACATCAATGGCAATGTTATTGACCCGGATATCAGTGTTAGCATCCTACTTCTCCTTAAACTCCTCTTCCTTCTCCATACTTGGGCTTTGCTCTTTCATAACAAGGACATTACTCTCATTTTATTTTTTTGTGGCAATGTCCATTTTCTTCTCGTTGGATTTAGTATTAGGAGGAGAAGAAAGAACTTGATCTTTTTGTTAGGATTAACCTCAAACAGAAATAACAGTTACATCCAAGTATAACTAATACTAGAAAATAATAGATCGCATAAAAGAGAACACAAGACACCAAGATTTAGTGTGGTTCACATAGTCACTGGACTACATCCACTAATAGCAAGTCTAGTATTAATATTATCCAGTGATTACAATTTGCAATCCCTTATAGCTCAATACTATTGCAAGAAGCTACAATATAACCATTACATTATGAAATCCCTAACCCTAAGCCTTTTTTATACAAGCTTTTCATGCTTACAAAATTAGGGCTAGAATAAGTCATCCAATAGGAAAAAATAGTAGTCAACACCTTTTACAATATAAGGGCAATTTTGGCTTTCGAGGTGCTACCCCCGAAAACCCCTGCGGGGGCATTGCCCCTTGACCCCACCCTATACTGCAACAGGGAGCACACTTGGGGTGCTACCCTAGGACCCCACATGGGCGCTACCCACAAACCCCCATAAAAATAATATGGGGAGAAAATCACGTCAAATAAACCTTCGAGTCTGATTAGGCTCCACATCACAACAATCTCCCACTTGGATACTAATTAGACTCCACAACAATAACCTCCCACTTGGAGACTGATCATAGCACTACTAAACCTATAGCTCCCACTGGAATATATTAAACCACCCTAGAATCTGTTGTTCTTTTATTCTATTCAGTTGAGAAGACCAAGTGAAGCTAAAGAGGAGTTCAGCTTCTCCCTTGTCACTACCTTTGTAAACATATCTATTGGATTGTCATTTGTATGTATTTTCTCTAGCTTTAACTATTCATCATCCAAAATTGACTAAATTAAATGGTACTGCAACTATATGTGTTTTGTCTTTGAGTGCAAAGCTAAATTCTTTGTGAGATGAATGGCACTCTGGCTATCTGTGAACAAATAATTATACCTCTGTGGGTGTCCCAATTCTTCCATGAAGAATTGAAGCCATATCATCTCCTTGGTTGCCTCTATAGTAGCAACATACTCTACCTCTATAGTGGATAAAGCATTAACCTTCTGTAATCAAGAATGCCATATCACTATTGCCCCACCAATATTAAATATATAACCTATAGTACTCCACTTGGTATCAATATCCCCTACCAAATCTGAGTCAACATAGCCCTGTAAATCAATATTAGAGCCCCCAAAATGTAAACACTTACTAGATGTTCCTCTCAAATAGCTAAGAGTTCATTTAATTGCATTCCAATGCTCAATTCGTGGATGACTCATATACCTACTAACAACTCCCACTACGTGTGTAATATCTGGCCTACCATAACATACATCAAGCTTCCTATAGTTCAACAATAAGGTAGCTTAGACATCTTATCCTACTCTTTTTTATGTTTTGAGACACATCTCCTTAGTCAACTTCAAATGACTAGGTAAAGGTGTGCTGACAGCTTTAGCATTCTCCATAGAGAAACGTTGCAACACCTTCACAATATAATCAGCCTAAGATAATGTTAGTTTCCTATTCTTCCTATCTTTGCAAATCTTCATACCAAGGATTTGTTTTGATACCCCCAAATCCTTCATAGCAAATGAATGTGCTAATTATTCTTGTAACCCCTTAATGTGATCCATGTCAAACCCAACTACAAGCATATCATCAACATATAACCATAAATAATGTAGTTTTTATCATCCAACCTCTTAAAATAAACACAATTATTTGAATGACTCCTACTATATCCATGCTCATGCATAAAACTGTCAAATTTCAAATAACATTGCTGAGGTGCTTGCTTCAAGCCATATAAAATTTTCTTCAATTAGCACACTAAGTTCTCCTTACCTTTGACCTCAAATCCCTGTGGTTGTACCATACATATCTCTTCATCCAAATCACCATGAAGAAAGATTTTTTTAACATCAAGCTACTCCAAATGCAAATCTTTAGAAGCCACAATACTTAAAACAATACGAATAGAAGTCATTTTAACAACAGGAGAAAATATCTCATCAAAAACAATGCCCTTTTTATGTGCAAATCCTTTTACCACTAACTAGCTTTAAATATTTTCTTACCTCCATCCTCTTCTTTCAACCTAACCCAATTATTCTGTAAAACCCTTTTACCTACAAGCAACTTGCATAAATCTCGAGTCTATTTTTTTAGCAAAGAGTCCATTTTGTCTTTCATTGCAGACTCCCACCGAAAGTTCTACCCATTAAACTTATCATCCCTCATCTTACCCTCATGTACCATCACTCCCACTCAACTATGAGACCTTCCTGCAGAGGATCACAAAAAAAAATGATGACCGTCTGGCTCTGATGCCACTTGTTAGGATTAACCTCAGACAGAAATAACAATTACATACAAGTATAACCAATACCATAAAATAGTAGATCATATAAAAGAGAACACAAGACGCAAAGATTTAACATGGTTCACCCAATCCCTAGGCTATGTCCACCAACAACAAGTCCAATATTATTATTATATAGTAATTACAATTTGCAATCCCTTACAACTCAATATCGCCTCAAGTAGCTACAATATCACCATTATAGTATGAAATCCCTAACCCTAAGCATTTTTTATACAAGCTTTTTCTACTTAAAAAATTAGGGCTATAATAAGTCATCCAATAGGAAAAAATAGCCGACAGCTTTTACAATATAAGGGTACTTTTGGCTTCGAGAGCACTACCCCTAAAAACCCTCATGGGGTGTTTCCCCTCAACCCCACCTTGTACTATGACAGGGAGCGCACCTAGGGCACTTCCCCTTGACCCTATCTTGGGACCCTTGTAGAAATAATATGGGAAGAAAACCATGCCAAATAAACCTCTAAGTCTGATTAGGCTCCACATCACAAAACTTTCCCCTCATCATCCTTTAAAGCTTCAAACCTAGCATTTGATTTTGTTTTTCTATCTTTGCTCTCTTTTCCTTGGTCCTTACTAGTAGACATGCCTACACTTCCAAAGTAGCCTTCCAAGTCTGAGCTAAGGTCTTCCATTTTAGTCTTATTGTCCTCCTTGACAGAATTCTCAAAATCTGTCACTTCCTCAACATTCTTCTTTTTAATCTCTGACTTATGACACTTTTTAGTGCTCTTACTATCACTAGTGCCTTCCTCACGTTTAACCTTTTTCTTAGAGGGTTCATTACCAGACACTTTCCCTTTTTCCTCCAAAGTCGAAGAGGGTTTAATAGCCTTACTTTTACAATAAGAAGGATTAAGCCCTTGTGAAGCACAGGACAAGAATCCTTCTTCCTATGTTCTCAGAGGCTTTTTATTTGAGAGTACTTAAGGTATATGGGGAAGGAAATTCTATCTTTATACCTAAAATGATTTAGGAACACAAAATGAAACTTGTGGACTCTCTTAACTCTACCATCAAGGATAAAATACTGATGGATACACAAAAGAGCATCCCTCTAGATAACCTTAATCTACCTTAGATCATAAAAATCATTATTCTTCTCTAGCTTTTTCTCCTCCTCATTAGTTTTGGGGAATTTTTTGAAGGTCACATTCGAGATATTGGTTTTCTTATTGAATTTAAAACCTTCCATTGGAAGACACGTAATCTCAGTGATGAACTCCTCTGACATCCTCACAGTAACCCCATGCAATGTGACCCTGTTCTTAATCCAATTTTTGAAGGAATCTGTAATTTGTGGATTATACCCTTGAATTTTCTCAATATAATTTGTGACCTTCCCTTTTTTTAGAATTTCCCAAACGTCTAAATTTGCCCACCATTCTTTGCAATTGTTCGACTCTTACTTTTTTGGTTCCCCTCCCATCTTGTCTTTGGCTCTGCACTTGCAACTAGACTAAAAAATGATCACCAAAAAGTAGATTAAGTTGTTAATGATTTCCAAGAAACCTTTAACCTTTCATGCATGCCAAGTATAATCCATAATTATGCAAAAGTACCACCTAGGGATACTTAGAAAATCTGCCACAAACCCATCACTTCCCTTAATAAATTCCTCAATCTTGCATGATCTTTCCTTCATTAGCATGTATCATATCATAATTAATAGTTTCCATCAACTCGACTTCCTTACTTAGGTCATCTTTCCAGCTCAACCTAGTTTCCCTATAGACTGCTTGATTAGCAATCTAGTCAGCAACTTTGTTGCCCTCCCAAAAAATATGAGAAATATAGACATTATCAAATTTATTCATAAGGTCTTTTATTTTGAATATACTTCCTTTTATACTCCAAGTAATCAGACTCTTATTGTTCAATATGTTAATGATGTTAAGTGAGTCTCCTTCCAACCAAAGATTTTGAAAACCATATCCCACAACCATCCTTATAGTGAAAAGAGCAACCATTGCCTCAACTTTATGACTAGTAGACTTCCCAATAGGGAATTAACAAAGGTATTCATATCACTAGCCATGTGATGTGAACATCCACTATCTATTATCAAATCAAATTTTTTATAACTTGGGAAACTAGAGCTTTCTCTTCTTTAATTTCAACATCAGGATCATCTTCTTTTATGGCTACAAATCCTAGCTCATCACCACTTTTGCTCTAAACTTTTTCATTAGATTTCTCATCTTCATTTGCATATAAACAATTTCTAGGTCTTATAGGCTTGAACTTTTCCTTGTACTTTTTCTCTCTTTTGGGACATTTAGATGCATAGTGACCAAATTCATTACAAGTCTAACATTTGAAAATATTCTTACCATATATTTCTCTTCTTACAAGAAGGGCTATACCTTCTTCAGTCTTCTTATCTTCCTCATATTTGGTTCTACTACTACTAGAAAAATATCCATCTATACTTTCACTTCTAATTAAGGAGGGACGAACACTTGGAGCACTAAAATATGTCTCCATTCTTGTTAATTATCCAGATTGTCTTAATCCTACTTTTGTTGATTCTAATCTTCTAAGAAAACTTTCCCTAGTGAAATTCTCAGTATAGGGTATCAAAAGTTTGATCATCTGTGCTACTTGCTTGAATGGTGGTGTTAGAGTTTTCAAGATCTTCCATAAAACCTCATCTTCTTCTTTGGTTCCACCATATGATTTAATTCATGCAACAATATTAGATTCTATGAACATAGGTTCTAACTGATTCACCTTCCATCATTTTTAGCATCTTGAAATGAACATATCTAGCTCTACAATCTTATTCTTTTTGTATGTGTAACACCTTCATAAGTAGATTCTAAAGATTTCCAAATCTCATAAGATGTTAATAGTGACTTTACCTGATTGTATTCATTCTCTAGAAGAGCTAATAGTAAGGCTTCTTTGGCTCTCATGTTACACATGAATAGATCTGTCTCTACTTCACTATACTCTTCACAGCTTTTATTCTTTCATAATTTCCTTCCTACATTTCCTCAAAAGCCAATAACATGGGCCCATAAAAAACAAATGAGTCTTCATCTTATCCTTCCAACTGTCATTGACCCCATCAAATTTAGGACTATCCTTCTTTAAAGGACTCACCATGACCTCCCAAAGTTGTTAAACTTTCTTTCAAGGACCTGAAGCTCTGATACTGATTGTTGGGGGGGGGTGGTGAATCAGTTATAAAACTATTATCACAAGTATCAACCTTATTAGATCTTAACCATATGAGAAATATAATAAAAAACCACAACAAGATACTCATGCACAATAACACTACATATGTTAACTAGGGAAACCCTTGATTAGAGGGAAAACCCTAGTGGGGATGGTACCCACAAAATGATGTACTAATATAAATATTCCTTATTGGAGGATGGACCCTATTAGGAGTCTATTACAACATTTAGTACATGTCAGTTCTTGTTAAGAGACTTTGAATTCCTATTAAGATATTCCAACCCTATTTGGAGTTGTAGAAGATAGATGGACCCTCTATTAAAATAGCTCTAGGGGCAAGACTGATGAACTCACTATCTAAATGATCTCTGTATTATTCCTTGTAGAAAAATATAAATGAATAGTACTTCTCCTTCCTCTTTCTTTATCTTGTCAGTTGGACTTCTACCCCTTCTAACCTTATAACTAGATCATGAACTTAGCATCCTACAATCCCTTGGATTGCTTACTCACATTTACCAAACACTCTACTTCTTTTTGCACTTCCTTGCTTACTTTGCATGCCACACTAATTTACAAACAAGGAAAACATCTTTCGTTTATACCATGTCTCCAAAATAATTCCTTAGGTTAGCCTTGAGGATTTCCTAATTAACTATAATAAGATAATTAATTAATTTGCAATCACAGCAGTAGTATCAGCTCACAGTCTATTTGACTTCTCACATGTGTGATACTAGGGCTTGTGCACTCGTTACATCATCATCAAACTATATTTTGTTACTATATAATTGTGCATCTCTAAATTATATCTTTGCTAGAAGATATAATACAACCACTTGAAACCGCTTCTTAGGTATTTTGTCGATGTAATATACTCTATAAATCAGGCATACCTTCCATACCTCTTTGACTTACTTTACACACATTAAACCTCAACATTAGGACATTGATGTAGAACATGTCCTTGATCATGCATCACTAGATAATTAAAACCTTGTCCGTATGACTATGATCTTTGTCTACTACTCTGCCGACATTCATAGACTTACTGCTATGTTGACATCAATGATAAACATAGTCATGAATGAAACATGTCAATGTTCTCCAATGCATAGGATACTCCCCTAAAGGAATATAATCAGCATTTATGCTAACAATATGGTCCAATGGTCTCAAATTTAATTTTATCACCAGTCATGTGATTTGAAAAACCATAATCAATTATCAATCTATCACTTTTATTCAAATAAGAGATTAATACAATTTTCTCATCTTCATCAGAATCTTCTTTCATAACAATATAGACAACTTCATCATCATTTCTTTCAGATGGATTATCAATTTCTTCTTCACCAATTTGACATGATTTCTTACCTTTGTCTTCGTAGTCCTTGTTTCTCTTGTTGTCTCGATCATCTCTTCTTCCTTTGTACTTTCTTTCCCTCTTATCATCCTTTTTTTCTCTGTCAAGATATCTTGTAGCAATGTGACCAACTTTGTTTCATGAAAAATAGATTATAGGAAGTTTACCTTTTTATTTTTCTTTGTCTCTTGGAAGTCTTCTAGCCTTCAGTGCTTCAAGCTCATCAAGTTCATCATTAGAAGTACCATTGTCACTTTTGACATATTTTCCTTTTCCTTTTTTACTAAGAACTATTTTTTATTTGAAAGCATATTAAATAGAGGTAGGAGTGAAGTTATCAAAATTTGACATCTCAAAAGCAGTAAGCCTACCAATCGTACCTTCTAGAGTCAAGTCATTACCTAGAGTACATCACAGTTCTTATATTGTATAAACCTTAATAGCATAGATAGGAAGTAGATTTCTCAATACCTTAGTGATTATATAGTATTCATCAATCTTTCCATTGATTCCTCTTATATCATTTATAACCTCTTTGATTCTACCACAATCTGGACTATATTCTCACTTTTAGTCATTCTCATTTCATCAAACTTACCTCCCAAGCTCTTTGATTTTGTTCTCAAGACATTATTGTCTCCTCCATAGATGGTTTACAGTGTATCCCACATTTCTTTATCATTCTTGCAGGTTTTAATATCATCAAACTAAACATAGCTTAGGGTTGATGCAATCTCCAACATAGCTTGATTGTGTTCTTTCTTCTCTTCCAACTGTCAAGCTATCAAAGGAAATGTTTTTATCTCCACATATGCATTGTCCACAAAATGTATTTCACCTTATTCAATTCCTACTAGATGTAGCCTCATCAAACTTTTCTATGTAGGGAGGTTCTCTTTGTTCAAACTTGGCACCTCCTTTTTGTACATCTTGATCTTTAGCTTCAAGTACCTTCAAAATTTTCTTTATAAGCACTAGTGCTCTGATACCAATTGTTAGAATGTTTATAATAACTAAGATGGGGAGTGTGAATCATTTATCCAAGGTCCATATGTACCAATTGAAGAAACAAACAAAAACTTAAAGAAATTTAGATCTTATTATTCATTAGCTTGGCCTCTATACTAAACTTTTAGTAACATAAACTAACAATCCACTATCCTAAATATAAAAAACTTGTAGAATGTCAAAAAATATAGTAGATGACCACAAATAACATCCACATTAGTTTGACACTATGATTTAATGTGGAAACCCAATTTGGAAAAACTACCAGTAACATGTCACCAATCTTTCACTCTTTTGAAGTGATCCATGTTAGGAGCCAACCCTGTTAAAGGTTACAAAATACATTGTTAAATGTGACCTAGTTAAAGGATTTAATTACATTATTAGGAGTGGCCTTGTTAGAGGACTTTAGAACATTGTATTAGAATGCCACCTCGATTAAAGGATTCAAATATGACTTTTAGGTCAACCTTGACTAAAGGATTTCAAAACTAATATAATGGTTGGAAAGTAACAATAGGTTTTGATCTAACAAATGAAACTCACTTTAAAAATACAGATTTTAGTTTGGCTCAAAAGATAATCTATAGATAGGCCTTCATTGTCATCACAGTCTTTAACTCGCTTGGAAACCCTTCAAGAAATCACTCTTCTCAACTCTTCTCAGCCTTCTACTTAAGTTCACCAATCAATAGCATGAACAATTGCACCAACCTTCAACCTTATAAAGGTTAGCCCTTTTACCTCCTTAAATAGGTAATTTTGATCTTTTTCCACTTAAACACCACCTTAGATCTTAGGGTTAGGTTGAATTCAATGAATCCTTCATCTCTCCCCTTCTATTCTAAAAACTTCTTCTTGAATCCTTGCATAGAAATGTGTAAACATGATTTACCTTGATTTAAATATTCAAGGTCATCCATCCTTATCTTCAATATACTTTCCATATTCCAAGAAGTCAACTCTATTGACTAGAAATTGTGATTTCTCCTAAGTTGTCAAAATGTTGTCCCTCAACCAACACTATGTTCTGACACTTGGTCATTATTGGGTTGCTAGGTTTCTACCAACATTATACTTGGCATATATACTAACAATCAGTCAGTATTGATGCTCAATCAACACTATTTCTACTCTACACATATTGTGACTCAATTGACTCTAAATACTCGCACAAACTTCAAGTTCTTGAATCTTCTTCTCTCTTTCTCGATCAAGCCTATGCATTTGGTCAACCTTTGATCACTTCTTCAAGGCTTTGGTACAAATGTCTTCCTTATTTTTAGCATGATTAAACAATCAATTTATCTTATCAAAGTTTAACCAATCAAGTGCCCATTTCTAGTTTCTTCTCATAACTCAACCTTTCCTCTAGGTTCTTTTGTTATGTCCGGCTTCTCAAATCCTCTTCATCAATCATATAGATATGGCACTCAAATAATATAGAAAACTATCTCACCAATAAGGTTTCACATTAATGACAATATACAATTGTTCCAATTGCAGTTTCCAATAAAGAGACTACTCCATTAGGGGAGCATTCAACAGAGAAACAAGTGAGAAAAGGTGGTCACCTTTGGCATTTTTGTCAAAGGGGGAGAAGTTAAGAGAAGTAGAAAATAAGTTGTAGATCATCAAAGCATGAAAATTCACTATCTCAAAGGGAGACAATGAAAGAAGGAAAGAAAAAGCACCCACACAAAATAGAGAGCACTAAAATGACTAAGTGTTTCCTTCAATGCCAAAGGGGGAGATTGTTAGCCTAGGTGTATTGAAGACTGACCAATAGATAGACTGGCAGACTTAGTCATAAAAGGTGTTGTCATTGTTGGAAACACATATAAAAGTGATGTACGAGTACCCTGGGTTACATGGATATCCTACATGTTTGCCAAATTCCTTAGTTGCAATGCCTTACATTTCTGAGTTCTCTTTGGTTGTCGAGTTTGTAGTTGTTGTCAAGTTCTCTTTGATTGCCAAGTTTGAAGTGGTTCCTAAGTTCTCTATGGTTTCTAAGTTCTCTTTGGTTTTCAAGTTTGAAGCGATTTTCTAAGTTTGTGTGTGTGCTAAGCTTGTCAAGTGCCAGTATTGTTTTGGGTCTTCTTTGCCTGAGTTTTTTATGTCTGGTTCCAGTTTGGGCTGACCTTGCTTATTTGAATTTCATGATATGTATTTTTTGAGAATAAAATTGTGGATTGGTTTGCATTTAATGTAAGGATTTATTTAGTTGGAATTTGTAATAGGCTGACTTTTGGTCGTGCAAGCATTTAAAGTGGTCTTAGGTAGAGTCTTAGGAAGAATAGGAGAGTAGGGAGAGCAGAAGAAAAGTTGGAATGCAAATTTTATAATTGAAGTTTGGATTTTGAATTTTAATGTTGGTCATAACCTAGAAGGCCATATAGTTGGGCATGTTTATTGACAGTTTGATGAATCTATAAAGCATCTTGGCTATTTTATCTCTTTTGGTTGTTGTTATTTGTGTTATTTTTCCATTGTGTTTACTCTTTCAAGCAGCTTAAATAGTTGGGTGTGCCTTTGGTCCTAGTTATCTCATGTTATCCCTATGTTAGGTGTAATCAAAGCTTGAGGTTCATCCTTATGGAGATTGGATTGTGTAGAAACCTAAGTGAATTCGATTGTAGGGTTACAGATCTACGAATTTGACCTAAACTTGTAGAGGGTTATGATCTTGCAGGAACCTAGTTGTAAAGATGGTTTGAGGTAGAGGAAATGTTGACAATGTTGTATTGGATACATTGAGACAAATTGTAGCTAGATTAGATGTTGTAGAGACATCCTAAAGGAGAGGAGTGCACCTTGATAATGTGAGTGATGATGAAAAAGCAGCACCAAACCCTAATCCAAAACCTGAAGAAGATCAAGATGAACCAAGATTATTGAGAGTATTATCTAGGGAAAATTCAAAACCTATTGTAGAATTTGTTACGTATGATGGAAAATTAGATACCAATGTTGTGTTGGATTGGATCTCTGAAATGGAGAAGTTCTTTGAGTATGAAAACACTCCTAATAATAGGAAGATGAAAATTGTAGTTACTAGGTTGAAAGGACATGCCTCATTGTGGTGAGAACATTTGCAAACTGATAGACAAAGGAGATGAAAGGAGAAGATCAAAACTTGGCCAAAAATGGTGAACAATGTTATGATCTTGCATGAACCTGGTTATCATTCGAGGTAGAGGAAATGCTAACAATGTTGTATTGGATACATTGAGACAAATTGTAGCCAGATTAGATGTTGTAGAGACATCATAGAGGATAGGATTTCACCTTGATGATGTGAGTGATGATGAACTACCAACACAAAACCTTAATCTAGAACCTGAAGAAGATCAAGATGAACCAATATTATTAAGAGTATTATCTAGGAAAAATTCAAAACCTATTGTAGAAGCTATTCCTTATGATGGAAAATTGGATACCAATGTTGTGTTGGATTGGATCTCTAAAATGGAGAAGTTCTTTGAGTATGAAAACACTCTTGATAATAGGAAGATGAAAATTGCAATTACTAGGTTAAAAGGACATGACTTACTATGGTGGGAGCATTTGCAAACTGATAGACAAAGGAGATGAAAGGAGAAGATGAGAACTTGGCCAAAAATCTTGAACAAGGTAAAGAACAAGTTCCTTCTTATTGATTATCAAGTTAGCTTGTGGAGAAAGATGAAAAATTTGAGACAAAGGGACATGACTATGAAGGAGTATACTAAGGAATTCTATAGATTGGATATCAAATCTAGACATGTGGATGATGATGTTGAGAAAATTGTAAGGTACATAAATGGATTGAGATTTAGGATTCAAGATGAGATTAGTTTTAGGAAATTGGAAAGTGTGGAGGAAGCATATCAATATGCCTTGAAAGCTAATGAGATCTTAACAAAGAAGCATGAACAAAGCCAAAGAGGTAGAGGTGGTAGATTTTAGAGAGGTAGAGGTAGATCTTATGGAGAAGGTGGTAGATCTAATAGTTCTGTGCAAGATAAGGGTAAATCTGAATAGAAGAATGATGATAAAGGCAAGAACTAGTAGAAAGGTGGTGATTCTTACCAAGGAGGTATTGGTTCTTACCAAGGAAGAGGCAATTCTTATTCTAGAGGTGATTTTTGTGGTAATTGTTTTAGATGTGGTAAAGAAGGCCATAGACCCTTTAAGTGTAGATCCTCTAAAAGTAGGCAAGATAACATAAATGTTATGATTCAAGGAGACACTAAGGGTTCACCAAGTGGACCTAAGGCTAGAGAAAATCTGATGGTGAGAAGAACCTTGTGTAATAAGGGAAGTGATGAGGAACCTATCCTAAGAAGAAGTCTTTTCAAGACCAAATGTAAGATGGTTGGAAAATGTTACAAGGTGATCTTTGATTGTGGAAGTTATATAAAATTGGCATTAGAAGAATTGGTTGCAAATTTGTAGTTGCAAAGTTTGGAACATCCTAAACCCTATCATGTTCCATGGATCAAAGATGAGAATAAGATATTGGTAAGTAGATGTGATATACATGATGGAAGATTAAATCAATATACTCTTTGGGTGAATGGGAGAAAACAAATATTTTTGTCTTTAATTGAAAGTTCATATGAGTTTAATTGTACTACTGTGAGAATTTGCATGGTTAATGGAAAGCAATTTGAAAAGGAAATGAAGAAGAAACAGGTCTATTTTTCTATAATTCCTAGGAGATCAATTTGTGCCAATAGCAATCGAGTGTCAAAAAATAGTGTTAATCGAGTGCTAGTCAATAGAAACTGAGTAACAAAAGTTAGTGGTAACTAAGTGATAGGAGAAACTGGTAGTATTGACCGAATGTCGGTGGAAATTACAAAATTGTTGAATGAGTATAAAGATATTGTTATAGAGGATATATCTTATGGTTTACCTCCAATGAGAAGTATAAGTCATTGCATGGATATTATTCCTAGAGTTAGTTTAATGAATAAAGCAACAGATTAACACCTACTAAAAATGAAGAACTTAATAGACAAGTGCATGAGTTATTGCAAAAAGGTTGGATCAAAGAAAGTTTGAGTCCATGTGTTATACCTATTGTATTAGCACCTAAGAAGAATGAAGAATGGAGAATGTGGACTGATTCTAGAGTTATTAACAAGATCACAGTGAAATATAGGTTCCCTATGTCAAGGATGGATGACATAATGGATTTTTTAAGTGGAGCAAAGTATTTTACCAGGATTGATTTGAAGAGTGGCTATCATCGTATCAGAATCAGAGAAGGTGATGAATGGAAGACTGCTTTGAAGACAAAAGATGGTTTGTATGAATGGTTGGTAATGCCTTTTGGTTTGACTAATGCACCTAGTTTTTTCATGAGGTTGATGAATGAGGTTCTCAAAAGATTTTTGGGTAAGTTTGTGATTGTTTATCTGGATGATCTAATATTCAGTAAGACTAAGGAAGAACATCTTGAGCATGTTAAACAAGTATTGTAGAGATTGAAAGAAGAGAAATTGATGATTAATCTGAAGAAATGTTATTTTATGCAAGAGGACATTGTGTATTTGGGATTTGTGGTTCCATCTGATGGTTTGAGAATGGAACCTGAGAAGGTTAAAGAAATTTTGGAATGGCCTACACCTAAGAATGTGAGTGAGGTAAGATAATTTCATTGTTTGGCTAGTTTTTACAGGAAGTTTATAAGGAATTTTAGTTCTATTTGTAATGCTATTACTGTGACAATGAGAGGAGATAAAAAGGAACTCAAGTGGACACATGGAACTCATGACAGTTTTGATACTTTGAAACAAAAGGTTGTTGAGTTACCTGTATTGGCTTTCCCTGGTTTTAATAAGGTATTTCAAGTTGAATGTGATGCAAGTGGTAGAATAATAGGAGCTATATTGAGTCAAGAAGGTAAACCTGTTGCTTTCTTTAGTGAGAAGTTGAATGATGCTAACAAGAATTATTTTGTGTATGATCAAGAGTTTTATGCTATTGTTCAAGCCTTGAAGAAGTTGAGACATTATTTGATTCCTAAAGAGTTTGTGTTGTTTACTAATCATAAAGCCTTACAGTATTTGGGAAGTCAACATAAGTTGAATCAGAGACATATGAAGTGAGTTGAGTACTTGCAAAGTTTCACATTTTTGATTAAGCATAAAAGTGGAGTCACTAACCGAGTTGTTGATGCATAGAGTAGAAGATGTTCTTTGTTGGCAGAGATGAAAGTTTAAGTTCTTGGTTTTGATGAGATGAAGGAGTCATATGATACTAATCCTAATTTTTCTGAAATGTGGAGAGAGTGCAGAACACCTACTCTGACAGAACAACCAAGTAAGTTTGATGAATATTTTATTCAAGAAGGTATGTTGTTTAAGTGAATTCAACTGTATATTCTTAAGAGTTATATAAGGTTGAACTTGATTAAGGAAAAGCATAGTGGTGGATTGGCTGGACATTTTGGAATTGATAAGACACTAAATTTGTTGAAGGATAAGTATTATTGGCCTTAGATGTATAAGGACATTCAAAAGTTTGTAAAGAGTTGTAGAGTTTGTCAAGTTGCAAAAGGAGTAAGTCAAAATAATGGATTGTATACACCTATTTCTATTCTTGCAAATTATTGGATTGACATCAGTATGGATTTTGTTCTTGGATTTCCTAAGATAATGAAGGGGTATGATTATATATTTGTTATTGTGGATAGATTATTTTAAATGGCTCATTTGATATCTTGTAAGAAGATAATAGATTCCAAGCATGTTGCTAAGATTTTCTTCAAAGATATTGTTAGATTGCATGGATTACCAAGAAGTATTATTTCTGACAAAGATAGTAAGTTTTTTGGTTACTTTTGAAAGAATTTATGGAAAAAGATGGGTACTAAGTTGAATTTTAGTTCTACATTCCATCCGCAGACAGATGGACAAATGAAGATTGTGAAGAGAAGCTTGAGTAATTTGCTAAGATATTTTGTTCAAGATAAGCCAAGTAATTGGGAGCTAGTATTGGCACAAACTGAGTTTGCATACAACAATTCTATGAATAGGAGTATAGGAAAAAGACCTTTTGTGATAGTTACTAGATTGTAGCCTAAAGGGATATCAAATTTAAGGGATATTACTAGCGAAGAGAAGAGAAGTGTTGCAGGGGAAGAGTTTTCAAATTTTATGAAGTCTTTGCATGAGGAAGTAAAGTCAAGATTGGAACAAAGTAATCTGAAGTATAATGAGAATGTTGATAAGTCTAGAAGACATCATGTTTTTGAGATTGGTGATGAGGTAATGTTCATTTGAAGAAAGGAATATTTCTTGTTGGAACATACAATAATTTGAAGATGAATATTTTTTGACCTTGTAAGATCTTGAGAAAGTTTGATAGTGGTAATGCTTGTGAAGTTGAATTAACTGATGACATGGATATATCTCCTATAATCAATGTTTCTGATTTATATAAATATCATGAGTCAGATGATGAGGTCATTGTATTAGATAATTATCTTAAGAATTAGATTGAAGAGGTTGAATAGATATTGGATTAGAGAGTTGGTAAGAGCACAAGAGGAAAAGATTATTATAAGTATTTGGTAAAGCGAAAGAACAGACTAGTTGAAGATGCTTCATGGATTTTCCAGTCTAAGTTGGATTCAACTCATGTTTTGACATCTCAACAATTCAAGAGAATCATTTCTTTCAACCCTAGTTGTCTAATGCAGAAGCATCTTGGGTTGCATAGCTATCCTACATGTTTGTTGAGTTCCTTAGTTTTTGTCAAGTTACAATGCCTTGCATTGCCAATTTCTTTTCTTTTTTCAAGTTCCTTAGTTGATAGCACTATCAAGTTCTCTTTGGTTGTGAAGTTCATAGTTGTTGTTGAGTTCTCTTTGGTTGTCAAGTTTGAAGTGGTTGTTGAGTTCACAATTATTGTCAAGTTCTCTTTGGTTGATGAGTTTGAAGTGGTTGTCAAGTTATCTATGGTTTCTAAGTTCTCTTTGGTTTCTAAGTTCTCTGAGGTTTTCTGAGTCCATGTGTATGTTGAGCTTGTCGAGTGCCAGTATTGTTTCAAATCTTCTTTACCTAAGTTGTATGTGTCTAGTTCTAGTTTGGGCTGACCTTGCTTATTTTAATTTTGTAATGTGTATTTGCTAAGAGTTGACTTGTGGCTTGGTTTACATTTAATGTAAGGATTTATTTAGTTGGTATTTGTAATAGGTCAACTTGTGCTCATGCAAGTATTTAAAGCGGTCTTGGGTAAAGTCTTAGGGAGAATAGGAGAGTAGGGAGAGCAGGAGCAAAGTTGGGATGTGAAGTTTATCATTGAAGTTTGGATTCTGAATTGTAATGTTGGTCATAACCCAAAAGGCCTTACAGATGGGCATGTATATTAATGATTTGATGAATCTATAAGGCATCTTGGCTCTTCTATCTCCTTTGGTTGTTGTTATTTGTGTTGTTTTTTGGTTGTGTTTACTATTGCAAGTGGCTTGGATAGCTAGGCGTGCCTTTGGCCCTAGTTATCTCATGTCCTTCCTACATAAGAATGAATCATGACTAGTTGAGAGGCACAACTAACAAAGAACATTAATGTGTGACTTTAACTCATGAAAATAAGTAGAGTAGAGAAGATGTGGAGGTCCACTAGAGGCAATGATATAATGGTGATGCACTTAGATAAAGCATGCTAAGTGAAGTATACATAAGGAGGAAGCAAAGCAGAGGAAAAAGAAGACATCAATGAGTTGAGTCGACTAGGTTTGCATAATGAGCTCAGAGCAAGAAAATTCTAACTAGATAGTCATGTAGAGGATAATAATTCACTCAACATCACATTTAATGGTGATGGGGGAAAGGATCAAGGAACAATCAAAAGAATTCAAATCTGAACTCTTTCTAATAATAGTAAGTCATCAAGAACGTATGGCACCTATGACACATGTACGAACACATCATAACCTAACAAGAGAAGTGTACTACTTTAATGGGAGATCGAGCTAGTAGTAGGGTGGGAATTCAAAATTTGAATTATTATATCATCAAGTCTTCCAAGAAGAGCAAGAGGAAAGCATAAATACAAACAAAGTTGGAAGAGTAAAGGTTAGATTTCCAAGAAAATAGCTACAGAGCTAGAACAGTCGAGCTAAAGTGAAATCTCGTAGTTTGAAGGAGAGTGATCACAGAAAGATCATCATCAAGAAGTGATTGTGCTAAGAAGAGGAGAGTGAGCCTAATCAACATAAGGTGTATTATGCACATAAGCAAGGAGAGACAACCACACAAGTAATAAAGGTCTTGTTGGTTAACAATTTACCTTCCTTGATATTTTGGTTTATACCCTAACTCTTAAACTGCCCAATGGATTGTGGAAACAAAGAAGTTAACAATAGAATGGGTCAGCATAGTAATCTATCAAAGACCCTTGAATTGAAAGGTACAGCTCCCTTTTGAATGTAAGGTATACAAGGAATTTTGTTTATCAAGTTTTGGGGGTATGCTCTTAACCAGAGAGCAGAAGAGGCAAAAACCAAGTTGCTCGACACTTTAAACAACCTAGGCAAATGAAGGGGGACTAACTCACACTATGCAATCTATTTAGACCTACATTGCAATAAATGGAAAAATGCATATCCAACTACAATAGTGGGAAGAAAGGAAGAGATGGAAAAAAATGTAATTCTTGTACTACATAATTAGCCAATGTTTTGACAATAACCAAATTGTCTATCTCTTAGCTTCTTCACACACCAGTTTCTAGCTTCCTTATGTAACAAACTACTCTAAACACATGAGCTATCAAATACATCAGAGAGAATAGAAGACATGCTTATGCTGAAGAAAGTAAGACATACAATTTACTGAATAGAGGAAACAAAACCAAGTTCATTCACATTCATTTAATTCTTGACATAAGCACATTTATTCCATACACTATATTGATAGTAAATGAACAACAAAGCTTTAAATGGACTCAAGGTCACACATAGTAGTCCCAGCTATAGGGGTTTCCCCAAAGTAAATTTTTGTTTATCCTATTAACTTCATAAAAGGTTACATTTATAGGCCTTCTCAAAATGTCTAGTTACTTCGTAATCATCTCCAAACAAAAAGACTAAAAATAGGATAAGATTGAATCATTGTCCATTACAAAGATTGATAAAATGCCAAGAATGGATAAAATTAGGAAAGAAAAGAAGGAAAATGGAAGGTGTGTAGAAAAGCATCAAAATCATCATGCCATTTTAGAAGTAATTGATTTGGCTTAGTAAGCTTTCATGGCTTCAGTTACTATACCTAACTCTTCGATATCTAGAATGATGATATTGTTAGCTAGGACCATCTAGTAGTCATGCATCTCTGTCAGCTCATCTATTCTAGCCACCCTTGACTGGATTTTATCCATTTATCTCCTTATGATCACATCTACTACTAAGAGCTCCTAAATCTTGGACACTTGGAAGTTGAGCATGTCAACGACTTTATTGATAAATGCTAAGAACTTTGATTTCATTCTTTCAATGTCCACAAGCTTTCCACTACTGGACATGAAGGACTCTGTGTGCAATATCATAAAATATTGAAATAGCTTTTCAATGAAATTTTGCACCAAGTAGTGAACATTCTTGAGCTCATTTTTAGATCTCATGGAGCTTTCTATAACAAACTCCAAGGATTGCTTCCAGTGAAATAGTGACTCGTTTCCAGTCTTTAGAATCTTGTGAGCAATAGCCACATTTGTCTTCATGTCTATTACTTCCTATAGAAGGGCCAATTGCTTCATCATCTTGTATGTTGTCTTTTATATAGTTGTCTAATGATTTGAAGCTACCTCCCTAAGCTTGTGAGCATCTAGCACTAGGCTTCCCAAGTTTTCAACTAGTGGGGGACCTTGAGCCTTGATCTGATCTACCATGCTCGACCTACTTTCCTAAATTGTCTTTCCTATTGTAGCTTTAGGAGTAAGTTCTTGTTCTCCTTTACATTCAGGTCAAATTGACTCAAAGAATTACTCTTGAGTACAGACCTTATGTATTCAACCAACTCTTTGTTTGAGGCCTCTAATGTCTCCTTCTCTGTTATAAGATCTTCCAGCTTATCCTTGATTTTATCATTAGTAGACTTCCACATGTTCACCATGGAGTCATGAACTAGGATGCTAAGATTAAATATCCTAATCTATAAATCATCCTTTGAGATCTCATGAAATTTACCTTCTTTCTATGGCTCAACAATCTCAACTAGCATGTTGCCAGTTGTTGAATCCATAGCCAGTGTACTGATTATCTTCTACTTCTTTGTCTTCTTGGTGGTTGAGAGGAGGTGACTTGTGTGATCATGACTTGTGTGATCAAGTCCTTTGATGGGGTTACATCCTCATATATCCTCTTCTTCCCATCAATGCTCTCTTTGATCCATGACTCTATAAAGAGCACATTGATAGCAAATTGCAATGTAGTGGGGTCAAATAGCTTCCTTGATATTAATGGAGTTGGCTTTCTCTAAGAAGCAATAGGGAAGGAAGCTACCTTAGTTACCAAAAGGGATAAATTGTCCCCTTGTTGGGATGCATCTTGGTCTTGGCCATCCATGCGGTTAGTGTCACTATCCAAACTGATGACTTGAATAGGGTAAGATGGCTTGGCCACTGATTTTTCTTGTTCTTTCCCCTTATCCTTTTCGTCATCCTTCTCCCTAGTCTTCTTGATGTTTGGAAGAGGGCCAGCTCCATAGGTAGGAGTGAGTGAGACATTCTTTTCTAGAGTTTGATCTCTACCTTGTCCAATGGACTGTAATGGCCCTATAGATGTTGATGTAGTAGCTATGGTGGTTGTTGCTATGGTTGATTGGGTGACTCCAACTAATGCTCCACCCATAAAACCAACACTTCTGGTGCTCTTCTTTCTTGCTCAAGTCCACTCCACCCATTTGTCTATTCTCTTGATTATCCCCTACATAAGAACCTTCATTATGTCAATGACTAATCTACAGGTGGGGTAGACAAAATTGGGGTGTCTTTAATCTTCTTGTAAGATGTGGAGTGCATGTAGGCCCCATCATCTGCAAGGTCAAAAACATCAACATAATAGTTATATAATTTAATCTCATCAATTTTTAGTCTTGACCAAAATCTTTCCCAACTTTGGTACTTGTTAAGACACCTAGACCAGAAGTCTTCAATATCTAGAACATGCTTGTAGGCATATCCCAACTTCAAATGATCCTTTACAAAGTTAATTGGATCATATTGTGGCCTAAACACCTCATAGTCTAACAACTTAATTTTTCTCTCAAAGCTCTTTACCAAATTACGAGCATCTGATTTGGAGGCACATGAATATGGGCCGACCACTATAGGAATGGAATCCTGATAATCTTCTTTACATTAGAGCACAAGGCATTCACTTCCAAGATTTGTTAACATAGTTCAACTAGGACCACCTTATCTTCTGGATATCTTGGAAAACTCTTAGGAAATCCATCATAGGCTCCTATTTGCAAATAGGAGAAACTCAAAAATTGGATGAATAAGCATTTGAACTAGCTTATGGCCAAAATTGCCTCTGGTGAGAATCTCCTTTCAGAGCATCCTTGCAATTCTCAACATATCCTCATTATGAAGGCATCATTAACAACTATGTACTCCTCATAGCTTCTTTAAAACTATAGATGTGGGTAAAATGTATAAACTTTGATGCACTCATCATAATTTGGGATGCTAGGGAGGCCGAGCCACAAGTGGTGTGTTGCCAAAGCATAGATCAAATAAGAGGACATGTAGAATTGCTTGAATCCTCTTTCCAAATTCAATCATGAGGTGAGCTCATCACAGATTATCTGTGCCTAGTCAATTTGCATATCCTTAGGACATATTGCTTATAGTAGGAAGAAATGGTGCTCGATGAACTCCAAAATCTCCTCTTTTCCTTTCAGTCTAAGGAGTGCGAGGATATCCATAATCTCTTGTTTTAGATTTGTGCCAAAAAGGGTCTTTGGTATTTTTCTCTTCTTTGAGCGAGCAGACTAGAACCATGTCCTCTACATGTCTTCCCATTTGAGGGTCTTCTTCTCATTGAACATGGATGCAGAAGACCTAAAATTGACATCACAATACTGCTCCTTCACTAGAATGCCAAATGTGGGCTGCATCAGTGCCTTGTTGACTGATATGAGAATAGAATGGTTAGCAAACAAAATTTTCTTTATTTCTAGGTTTTATATTTTGATGTATTCCCTTAGGAGCTTAGGTGCATGCATTGCCATAGGAAAACTAGCTACTTCAACCAGTCCACTCTCTTTATGTTTTTGAGTGATTGGGTGAACGAGTTGAGAATTAAGTCTCCTTTGAAGATCACCCAAATCATAGAATTTGAAGGATGCGTTTGTAAGCTCTTTTAACTCACTCTCCAGGCCAAATAACTTATCATAATCGATAGCTCTAATTTTCATTTGCTATGATTGTACAGGATGTAGTTCTCGATAAATAGCCATTTAAATATACTTGAAGAAACCAATTACATGCAATTTTGATGAAATAACTTTAGGAATTAGAATTTTGGCGCTACACAAATGAAATTATGTTTGGCTAATGATTATAACAGTAGGATTTGCATTTAATTCCATGAGTAATGGCTATTTAAACTTTTCGTTCATTTGCATGTAAAACACTAAATTCCAAAAAGCTCTCATACTTTACCTAAAGTAAAGTGATATGACTAAGAACAACTTAACAACACAAATGCTTTAGCTTTAATGGAAGTGCCCTATTTTGCTTCAAAATTTGGAATGCATATATGCTTGATGATGTTAACATATGTGAGAGAGAGAGAGAGAGAGAGAGAGAGAGAGAGAGAGAGAGAGAGAGAGAGAGAGAGAGAGAGAGAGAGAGACTTAGCTTTTATGCAAATTGATTTTCCTTCTATTTAGGATCATAGCATGAGGAGTGATCCTTTGTCATCTTGCGTACCTCATTCTTTCACTTTCTACCTAAAGCTTTTAACACTTCATCTCCTTCATGACATGTTCACATTTTCATCACTAACTTCTCCAAAAGTATCTTATGAGTATCTCTAAGGAATATTTTCACTATAGAGTAACTTGACTTTCATTCTTAAAGCATCTAGAGAAGTAGTCCTTTTCATTGCCTTGGGATGGAAAACTCCTTTCTCAGTGATATTTCTCAAACTGGAGCATAGTTGACCACACTTCATTCTTTCATCTCAATCTAATGGCCTATAAGCTAGATATTGAGCATGCCTTATTGATTATAAGCCCATACATGGGTCATTCAACAATGTGTTCACACTATTTGATCATTGTGACTAAGATTTGGCTCTAGTTTATATAGCAATGGAAGTAGAACAAAACTATTTCACTTCCATGAATACGCAACAAAAAACCCATATACTCATGTTCCTTCATAGCATTTGATCTTATCTCCATGAATTTGAATGGGAATCAATTTAACTTCAATCCATAACTTCATAGATCTTTGGGCATGACATAATCATATTCTTAGCTTGTTAATCACTATCACGGCTTCATCCTTGATAGAGTTCACCCAAGGAGAAAAAATATCAAAAGCTTAGAATCTATGGGTATGGAATTTTAGAGAAAGATGCCATATACTGAATTGTTGGATTCACACTCGATAGAGTTCACCCAAGGGGAAAAAATATCAAAAGCTTAGAATCTATGGGATATGGAATTTTAGGGAAAGATGCCATATACTGAACTGTGGAATACTTACTACTCATCAAGAGAACTCTAGAACACATCCCAACCATGACTAGATCACCTAGACTTTACGCTCACTAGAAAAATAGGAAATCGGCTTAGAAAGATGGGTAAAGGTAATGCAAAGGGGGGCCCAAAAGCAAAGAAAGTAGAGTATTCAGGAAAGATGAGAAGTAAGTGACGTAACAGATACTTAGACATAATATCTTGGACACACACTTTCATACTAATTACTTCAAGCTTTAAGGGGGTAAGACTAAAACTTGGTAACAAGTCTAAAGGTGGTTGAGCTAAGAGAAGGAAAAGATTAGTTCTAGACTAGTCAAGAGAGCTAAAGAAGGATCTATATCAAGATATGTTTAGTAGTTGAATTGTTAGATCATTTTTTGTTGTTCACTAATCTTTATAATAGAAAATTATGTCAAGAGTGGACCCTAATAGGTTATTTGTAAAAATCCCTTAATAAGGTGACACATTAACTTGTGTTCTAAAGTCCTTTAACTAGGCTACTACTAATAGGGAGGGACTTTAATAGGTCTTATCAAAATCCCTTGATAGGGTGACATCTTACAGTACCATTTCAATCTTTTAATAGGGATAAGCTCTTGACCGAGTGCACTTTAGAAATGTGCAATCTTGTGATGATAGACTAGCATACCATAGTTTTTTCCCTAGCTTGGTTTCCATTAGATAAATGTTTTGTTATGTGTTTCAATTTTCATGTTATGTATTTTTGCTTAATCCTGGATGATTAGGTTATAGCTAGCACAAGCTTGTAGACAAGTGAGAGGATTGACCTGAAGTAAAAGGTTGAGAGTTGTGAGTATGCTGATTCACCCCCCAATGCACCCCTCTCTCTTCTTAGTATACTAACCTATGGTAGGTACAATAATACTATATGTATTATGTGTGACTTCACAAGATCAGTGAACCATATTTTCTAGTAAGAATCAATATTAGTAATATAAAAAATAAGTTATATCATTTACTTGTGATTATTATAGTAAAATCATATGATCGAGTGTTTCTTTAATTTTGATATAGTATCCCTATGCAATAAATAAATACAACTTAATTTTTCTATTTGTGGTGTGATAAGAAGCATCACCTAATCCTCTAATGGTATTGACAAATTTGTAAGGGGGGAATGGAATGTTCTCATGTCTTGGTATGACTACTCCATAAGGAATATCAACATGTATACATCATAATAAAATTTGAGCACTTATTGTGTATACTCTAAATTTATTCCATCCACCATCTTAAAAAAAGTAGCATAAGATTTAAACCTAATAAATTCCATGTAACAAATGGTTGGATCACTCATACTTCTCAATCTCACTTTAAATTGCAATATCATAAAGTTGATAGTTACGATGGCTTGTATTTTCACTATTTTAAAATTTGAAAAGTCTACTGTGAGAATTCATGTTAAATATGTGAAATTAAGGTTTATATGTCTTTGTCATAGAGGCGTTTCTAAAAAAATCCCTAATTTTTGTCCTTGTATGTCTTTCCCTATTTATTATTTTCATTTCTATGTTTTAAGTCCTTAAGTCATTCCTTTATATGTATATATTTTTTTGTTTGAAGAAATTTGATGATATTTTAAGTCACAAAGTTGTGATTCCTTCTTAAGCGCTACATCTCTGGTCTAATTATCCTTAGCTATTTTTGAGGTTGTGATGGTGTGACATGGTTGTTGAAGGGTATTCGCAGTGTCTCTACGGTTAGTAGTGATGTCTTGGATTGGCCAACAATGTGATAAAAGACTTATTGACACAAGATCTCCAAAGTTATGATAGTTTACAAACATGCCATGTGGACTAATCTAGTAGAAGCATTAAGGTGTGACTAATTTCATAATGGAGAAGCACCAATCAATGTAAAAGTAAACTATAATTCACCTTTGTGGGTTTGAGTTCTTAGTGCTTTTGTTAAGTGGAGATGTGGATATTAACCATGTTTGTGACTTCACATGATTAAGAACATAGTTTGAATTGATAGTTGCATTGTAGAAATAAAGTTATCTAATACAAAGGCTATTGTTCATGTTAGATCTCATGGTTAAGGGAATAAGGTTTAAAAAGGGTTGTAAAGTAGCAAAAAGGGTAATGTAGTAGTCTTCACCACTTCTCTAGGTGCTCTAAAGGCATAAAGAAATAGAGTTGCGATGTGGCGATCAACCATAATTTGACACTGGATCTTCACCTAAAAGATTTTATTTCTATTATTATTATGATCTAGAAATGAGAGAATAACATGGCTTTCATTGTTTCATGAAGCTAAAGGCTTAATAGAAAACATGGGTCACGAGGTAGAGACAAGGTATACATGCAACATTGTGACAAGAAAAATAGGTTAACATGAAAGACTTGCAATGTTGTGAAAAGATAAAGTTGTTGAGTCTTCACACCATTACGGCTTGAGCTATTAAGTTGTTGACAACTGGTGAGAAGTAAAGATTGGGAAGAAAATTGGTTGTTGCTATGTCACTGCTCTTAAAAGCATAGGTACTTTATGAAAAAGGGTAATTTTCTAGTTGCTGGCAGAATAATGAATGGTAGCAAAAATGTCACAAAATGTAAACGCAAGTTTTTTTCTAAAAATTTGAAAGATTTCATTCATATCACCTTAAACACCATAAATGCAACTCTTAACTCACGAAATCCATTAAAAGGTTGACGTATCAAAATTCTTGTCACCAATCCCAGTGAAGTGATATTGCAGAAGAGAGAATTCTGAAAAGAGCTTGTTAGAGTATTTGAATTACTAAAATCTTGCTGAAGTATTTGAACTATAAAGAAATGGTGCAATAAGAGGGAAATTTGATTGCATAGGTAGACATTGAAGAAGTTCCTACCAGTACTTCACAAGGAAAAGCAGAAAGCCCTAGTCCATTTGCAGATGAATGGGTGTGTTTCTTTACAGGTTCCTCAAATGTACAATCAATGAATTCATGCGTCTTAAAGGACCCATACAATTTTTGCAGATATGCAATAGTGCTAGAAAGGAATGAGAATGATTTTTTCTAGTTCTTCTACAACAATAGGATATGAAAAGCTCCACTTTCATATCCTTGGAATAGAAATTTGGGTAAGTTGATTGTATTAGAAGTTTTTGTGGATGTAGACATGTTAAAAGCTTTGATCAAAGCATATAATCTAGTGAGTCATTCATTTCATAAGAAGGATAGAAGTATATTGTGTATATTGGATAGGGAGACATTCATAGAAGTCTTTAATTTAGGAGGACCCATGACTCACATTATTGACTTCAAGAAACTCAAATCAACTTAAAACATAGAAGATTTTTCTCACTAGAAGGGTTATGAGGAAACATATCCCTATGTCCAAGATGGAGAAAGGAGAAATTCCAAAGAAAGTAGGGGATTTCATGCCCCTTGAATACTTCAAAACATATTTCCAGTACACTATCTTCAATTAAACAAAACAATGGGACTGAATGGGACCATGAATGCTCTTGGTTCTCTATGTAAAATGCCATTGGATATATAGGACCAATATACAAATGTCGGATATGACTGTCATCCATATAATAAATATCATCCACAATGAGATTTTTGTTGCTCAACAAGGAGACTAGAGTTTTAAGTTTCACCAATATTCATTGTTGATGCATGTGATCTTGTACAAGAACGTGGGGTATATAAACCCAAGTTTCATTGAAGAAATAGAGGATATAGGAGAGAATCTAGCTATGCAACATTGGACAAGAGTATGGAAAAAATTTTACCCTTATGCAAATTCTCTTACTTTTTATAATGATTTTGTATATCCTATTTTTAACATGTTACATGATGTAACTGAGAGGGTTCCAAGGGCTATGAGAAATCTCTTAAACAATATAGGTGCTATGATGAGGATAGGAAACTAAGACATGATTGGAGAAGCATTTTTTTATTTGAATTTTGTTCTATAATAAGGGTTTATGGGTGCTCACAACCACCTCATCTTCTGCCCAAGTATATCCCTAAAATATTGGGAATCATTGAATGTTTCTGGCAACTAATTTTGATGAATAGGGAATATTTAGGGCCCTTATCCAAAATGGGACCTTTTTTGTAGAAATTTCAAGGTGGGAGATTTCAATATTGGAAAAGATGCAATTGAAGAATTGGATACATTCATTGGAGAGTTTAAATTGCCAACTGGGCCCACAAGAACATATGATCCCAATGATATTGTTTGGATAGCCCTAAGATAGATGAGGGGATTCGATTTGCCCCTAAAAATATATATGTGGGAATAGGATCTAATTACTAGTTTTTGGAAATAGAAGTTTGCAGAGACAAAATTGTGAAATGGAGAGAAATAATGGCCATTGAAGAAGAGCTGAAAATGATTAACCCTTCATTCAAGGGTTTTTATCATGAGGAAAATATTTGGATAGGTATAATAAATGCATCTATAATTAGCAAGAAATAATATCCCAACTACCTCCTGAAGTAAGACATAGATTGGAGCCCGACTCTCCTGACCAAGATATTGTGCTTGAGGTTGATGAGGAAGAGGAGAAACCGGAAAGCTAGGCATAGGCCCAATGAGGAAAGAAGAAGGAAAATTTCATTGAGATACCAAATAAGGTTAGGGAAAAGACTCTCCAAATCATTTCAAGAAGGATCCAATACTTTGATGATGTAAGGCATATATTTTTGATGAGATGGGCCACAAAAAATGAGAAAATCCATAACAAGATTGAGCTTGAGGCTAAGATAATTGATAACATAATGATTAAAGCTCAGAATTTTATGTGTGATGATGATTCCATCACCAATAAGAATTTCAAAGCTTTCTCTTTAAATTAAAGGAAAATGAACTAACTTTTCAATTATAATGAGGAGATTCAAATGAAAAGTTTGTTGAACTGATGAGAAAGCCACAAGAATATGATCTTAACAGTGAAACCCTCACTATAGAGGAAGCCAAAGAGAGAGTGAGTAAAAGTGGAATGATATTACTCCCTGGCTGGGAATTGAGTTCATATTTTATGCTTGATCAGATCAAGAGACAAGAAGGATTTATATCTTTTGAAGATGTTAGTATAACTAGAGAGTTAAAGGGATAGGTTTTTAACATTGATGCCCAAACAATGGAAATGTGGAGTATTGCTCTAGAATCAGATAAGCCAACTGTAGACACCTAAATTTGATTACACTGCTTTGGTAATCTAATTTAGCCATCTCTAAAGGCATCATTAATTAAATTCTTATTTAATTAATCCTTTGCCATCCCTAGTTGATTAATTTAATTAATCATCTATAGTCCTAATTGATAAATCAAATAATCTACTATTTATCAATTAAATCCTTTTCTCCTATCTAATTCCAAAAATCCCCATTTATTAAATAAATCTATTTGATAAATGAAATCCTCAAATTCAAAAAACCCTAACCTATCTCTAATCCTCCATTTAGCCTAATCCACCCCATCCACCCATACTAACCAAGCTTAGCCACTAACTCACCCACCCTCATTAATGCCATCCACTTGCACATCTCTAACACTCCTAATCTAATCCTAAACCCAAGCCTAATCCACCCCCTAATGTTGTCACATTCCTTAAACAAGTTTAAGACTTTCCTAATCCAAACCAAAGTCTCCCCTCAAAAAAACCAACCACTAAGTCATGAGTGCTCTTACAAAACATAAAAGACTCTTACAAGCCCACTCATGACTCTTACACCCATCTTCCACACTCTTCCCTCTTCCACACTCATTCCTCTTACATCCCTCTTACATACTCAACCCCACTCATCATGCCTTTAACCAACCCTTTACCCTACCCTCTCACACTCATCCTCCTTGTGACAAGTGTCACTTTTCCATTGGTGCTAAACAAGCACAATCCATGTGCTCTCCTTTGAGTGCATCCTAGCCCTCCTTAAGCCTTCATCCATCCTTGCATCTAAGCCCTCCATCCCTCTACCCCTTAGCCTATAAATTGAATCCCATCCCAAGCCATTTCATCAAAAATCTTTGAGCTAAAGTTACCATGCCCTTTTGAGAGCCAAAAGCCATACCCATACCCTTATAATGCCAAATTGAGAGCTCACAAAGCTACCAATTTACCATTACCCATCTCCATTGAAGCAGCTTTTGAGCATCTTGAGCATACATCCACAGCAAAAGGACACATCTACAGAATCAAGAAAGCATGGAGTGTTTTCTCTTGTGAGGTTTGCACTTCTTGTTTTCTTTCTTTGTCTAAGCATATATGTGAATTTAGTTTTTGGTTTGTGAATGTTTACTTTATTTGTTAATGTTCTTTGCATACTGATTCTTGTTCTACATTTTGGCTCGCCCGGTGGGACCCCACTATGGGTCATTTAATCATCTATTTTCATCTATATGTCATTTTTTTAACCATCTAATGTTTGTTGTTGTTTGAGTGTGTTGTGAGGGTGTTTTGCTTGTTTTTGCAAGTTAAAGAACGCACTTAGGAAGAAGAAATACTATCTAAAAAAAAAAATTTGCGTTTTTCAACTTTTTTGGTGCAATTTTGGTCTGCAACCTGTTCTGTCTGCAGAAATCCGCATCTGCGGAAATCGACGTCTACGCAAATCGACGTCTACGAAAATCTGCGTCTGTGCAAATCGACATCTGTGAAAATCTGCGTCTGCACAAATCGACGTCTCCGCCACCGCCAATCCAAATCGACATCTGTGAAAATCTGCATCTGCGCAAATCGGCGTCTCTGCTTGTCACCTATTTTTTGTGCCGCAATATCTGTTCTGTCTCTGCCTGCTTTCTGCACTTTGTAGCTAAAAAAAAAAAGAGTATAAATCAAAATTTGACTTTTAGTGGTTTCGTAGGATTTAGACCATTTTAAGCATTTTTACGCGTAGAAAAAATAACAAAAAAAGTTAAAAAAAAATTTCCCATAGTTAAGCTCTCATTTTTGAAGATTTTGGCTAACTAACTAAATTGCTTTTTTTTGTCTCATTGCAGGTTGGAGCACATATGGAACCACTAACCATGTTTCTTGCAGGTTTTCATGTTGCTAAAAAATGAACTTGGATGCTTAACCATTTGTCTTTGAATGCATGTTGCTAAAAAATGAACTTGAATGGTTAAATACATTTTCCATTGAATGAATGTTGCTCAAAACACACTCTTGAATGCCATGGATTAAAATCAACTTTCCTTGGAATGCATGCTTAAAACAACAAATCTAATCTTGAATGCCAAGGATCAATTAACCATTGCAATATCAAACACTTCATTTGGAGCTTCTAAAATTGAACAAAACAAATCTCTTTTCCACATGCAATCTAGGTAAAGTTTGATTTTTGGACATTTAAGAAACTTTGTTAAGTTAAAATACAAATTTACAAAAATCAATTTGAGTAGTTCCTTGGACTCACCTCTTTTCTAATCACCCATCAAATATTAACCATTGGTTGCAATCTCAGCGCCATTTATGGGGATGGGTCTACTTGAAAAAAGTGTTAAATGTTCCACAATCTAACTCACTCACTTGGTCTTTGAACGTTTGCTTTAACTTTATCAAAATTCTTAAATGGCCAAAACTCTAGATTAAATCGATCACACTTCAAGTTTGGGCACTAAAATTGAACAACAACTCACGTGGAGAGCCTCCGGGCGCGCGCTTGAAATCGAATCTCACACACTTTTGTTTTGGGCTTAAAACAAACTCACACTCAATCTTGAATGCCTTAAAGAAAATTAATCGATACTTGACGTGGAGGGCCTCCGGGCGCGCGAGTTTTCTTTTGTTGACCCTAACTCTTCTTATTGTTTGCATTCTTCGATCGATTTACTTTTGTTGGCGCTTCAAGTTGGAATTGAACAATTCTCTTAAACATGAGTGCTTGCAAAGTCTAGATTAGCACACATAAGAGTCAGTTGGTAAAAGAACAAGCGTGTTTTTTAGCCCAAGGTCATCCAAGTCTTCTCTCCCCTTGTCATCTTTCGAGGCCATCTTGGGTGCATAAGATTAGGATCCAAAACCTTGTTTCTTTTTAGGAGGCCTTCTTGGGGATTTCATCACCACTTAGACGACCTCAATTCGAGCGTTCCGGCGGAGTATAAGAATCGGGAGGTGAATCGAAAGACACCTCTCTTGGGATCAAGATTTTGTCATTCGGGCTAAGCCTCAAGGAACTTTATACCCTTGAGAAGTGAAAGAGGAGAAGTGGGTTACCGCTCCTCTCGGCTGTGTCACATCCTTTTGGTCTCATCTACGGATTTGGGCCTCACGTACCTTGCGCATATCAAGGACTCCCTAGCTAAACCAATTGTCAGCCTTGCAGAAAACCATCTAGGATGTTAATGTGTTTGGAGTGACTGATCGAAATATTTGTAGAACATACACACTCCTTGGCGCAAGTATCACATTTTGAGAACCACAAACTTCTATTTGGGTGTTCCTATCTATTGCTTGTTTTTATTTTACTTGTTGAATGAATGTTTGCCAAACTTGGTCAATCCTAGCTTAGGGCACACTTAGCGTAGTCACTGCCTATTTTGGAAGTTGAACAAGTTGAAGCAAAACAATTGAGATTTTTCCCAAAGCCAAGCAAATTCAGGAATTTATGTCGGAACAACCCAAACCCAAACAGAAGTTTCACAAGGTCAAACTCAAGCCATCTCTAGCATACCAAGAACTTTCAGCCAAGAGAAAAGAAATAACACCAAGCCCACGAATTTCCAAACTCCACAAAGCAGAGGACAAAGCTACCGACGAAGCACTTCAAGAGGCCTGGTTAGAGCGCACCATCAAATTTAGCCAACATCCAGGAGTTAATCATGCTTATGCCTTACCAACTAAGCATGATTTCTATGATTAGACACCCTTGTTTCTCCACATCTTCTTGGATAAGCTTCACTTTAGAGTCATCTTTGTAGAAAAGCCAGCCATCTTAGGTTATCCCCTTAAGCATTATTAGCTCATCCATCTCATTTAGAATCATACCATCTAGCCAGTAATCGAAAATTTGCACATCTAAGCTTTCAAAATTGTTGTCACCTTGCTAAAAGTTTTCCATTCCTAAAATCTTCCAAATCCACCAATCTCACCAAGGTTATCCCTTTGACAGAGCTTTGTCTAGGGTAATCTAGCTTTGTCACTTGTTATCCCTCATCACCTTGAGCTAAAGGTTGGGATTCGCAAGTGGTCAATCTTGTGTTCTTCCTAAAGGATCATCAGTCTATCCTTAAGTTGACACAATCACCACCAAGCTTGCACATAGGAAAGCAGACCTTTTGTGCTTTGACAACATATCTTTGAAGTTAGAATCCCCAACCCAATCCTCCTTAGGTTTTGTCATATAGCTTTGCCTCAACCTAGGAAATCATTTGCATAGAAAAGCCTTCCCCCTTTTGCATCCATCAGCATTATTGCATCTCATCCCTAGGAGCATTTTTCATGCCACCCGTCACTCGCTTAGCCAAGAAGAAAGAAACAATGGAGCCCTATCATTTGGATCGAACAGCCTCACCCCCCTTGAGCACTCAGCCATCCTTCAGCCCAGAGCAAGCTATGCCATCACCTACTGATATTGAAGCTTTCATGAACCAACCAGGAAATGCAGTATTGGTAAATGCCATTATAGACAAAAACAAAGAGACAATCATGGCTAATTTTCGAAGGGACAATGTAGGAACCTTTGACTTTGGAAGACCCCCTCCATTATCAAATCCATCTCACCCATTGTTTGGGCAGCTGCCACCACCCATAGGCTCTTATGATCCAAATTATCCTAAATATATTCCAAAAGAAGATCCTCCAGCCAATCCATATGACCCAACAGACCCAAACATACCATCATCCACCCAAGTTGAAATCTCCATACCGCAAGCCAACCCAGCCACCACCACTCCATCCTTGGTTCATACCTCTCTGCTCCAAACCCCCTTTACTCAAAACACCTCACCATTCACCCCCTTCACTATTGCTGCTGCTCCCCAACCTAGCCTTCCAAATCCACCCATCTCCCAAATTAGTGCTAGCATCTTTGGCCAACCTCAGCAATATACAACAGGGATGCCACCCATGGGGCCAAGTAATCAACCTTTCATCGCCCCCAGCTTGTTCACCACAGCCCAAAGTACAATCCCATCATTTCCATTAAGTCTTGGGAGCTCAATACCACCAGCCACAAATCCACAAGCTACTACCTTCACTCCACAAAGCTATCAAAACCCACAAGCTACTGCCAATCTTCTACCAAGCTCCCAAGTGACCCCAGCTCCCACCACCACTCTACCAAGCTTCCAAATCCAACCACAAAGCTATCAAACCCCATCAATTCCATTCCCAAGCTTTCAATTCCCACCACCAACTAATCCATTACCTCCAATTACCAACTACTTTTCAATGCCACTTCTAGGAGGTAATCCACCACCCCAGCCAACCACCAATTATTTGCAGATACCATCCCAAATGGGGGCACAACCCACATATATTGGTCAAACCCCACAAGCCCTCTAATCCTTTCCCCAAGCCTCACAACCATCTTATACCTTACCTCCACAAAGCAATCCATTTATCCCACAGCCAGCTTATGTTCCTCAATCCCAACCTCAAATCCCATATCAACAGCAAGCCTCGCAGCACATGCAGCAATATGCGCCACCTCCCCCTCAACAACCCGTCATCCACCATGCAACTGCCCAAATAATGTACAATCCCTATCAGCAAATCCCTCACAGTCATCCATATTCAGTGGCCCCATCCAGCACATACCTACCTCAAGGCACTCCTACATTGGGGGCACCCCAACCATCACCTATCAATTCAGAGTGGGAGCAAACGAAGACAGCTCTGAAAGCCATCCAAGAAGGGAATGATCCAAAGACATTCAAGTTTGAGAATGTGTGTCCTTACCCATTTGACAGAGCCATTACCACGACACCATTTCCCAAACACTTTGAGGTACCTAAATTTGACAAATTCAGAGGAAAAGGAGACCCTGTCACACATATCAAAGAATTTTACATGCATTGCCAGGACGTGGCATACAATGATGTCTTCCTCTTGCGCCTTTTTCCCAAAAGCTTGGCTGGACCAGCTCTTGAATGGTTTTATAGAATTCCCTATGGCACAATTAAAAACTTTGCTGAATTATCTGAGGCATTTTTAGCCCAATATGCCCATCTTGTTGAAACAGAGCTATCAATAGTTGATCTTGTCCACACCAAGCAAAAAGGTGGAGAAAGCCTTGTCGAATACCTACAAAGATGGCAAACCCTTACCGCCCGCATATCCTGCACCTTGCCAGAACGCCATGTGGTGAAAATGTTTATTGATAATGCACATCCCAGCTTGGCTCACCACATGACCATGAACTGTTTACAGACCTATAAGGATATCAAAGAGAAAGGAATGATTCTTGAGCAAGGACTCATCAAAGATGGTGTGGTAAAGATTTACAAAGAGGCCAACCAAAATCAATCACATTCTAATGACAAGTCTAGGTATTGGAACAAAAACAAGCATGTTGCAACAGATGGGGTTACTGATACCAGACATGTGAATATCGTTGGTCCTTCTCAAAACCAGTCTAACCCACCATATCAAACAAACAACCAACAAGCTATCAATTACCAGCAACGAAATAACCAAAGCTATCAAAACCACAATACAAGACCCAACTTTCAAGGGTCTAACAATCAAGCTAATGCCATCAATGTAGCTGCAGGGCAAAAGCCCAGATTCCAACCTGCACCTAGAAACTATACACCCCTTGGTGAGCCATTGGATGTTATTTTTGAGAAATTGGCTAAGGAAAACCTCATCAAATTTCCTCCTACCGAGAAAATTGATCCAAGCCAATCCAAAGCTGCATGGTACAAGGACAATGAGTATTGCAAGTTCCATAGGGTAAACGGTCACACCACCCTCGGATGCATGAAACTGAAAGACTATGTGCAAGACCTCATTGATCGGAAGGAAATCACTGTTGGTGCCCAAACCTCTCCCAATGCAGGCTTACAGATTTATCAAAATGCTTTTCCTCCACACAACAACCAAAATCCTAGAAAAGCACCTATCCAAAACAACACCAACAACCGCCAACCAAACCAACAGCATGGGAAGAACAAAGACCACACTTCATCCTATATAGACTATGGTAGCCTTATAGGTTGTATATTTGAGAAAGAGCCTTCTGTCAATGTTATCAATATCCGAAGACCAGACAATGAGTGTGCGATCACCACTCGAAGAGCGCAATTTAACATCGCAGGCCCACCAGTTTCATCAGCACCATCAGCTCCATCAAAAAGCCGGTACAATATCTTGGAACACCTTGGGAACATGCCAGCCCAAATATCCATTTTAGACCTTCTCCGCACTAGTCTTGTGTACAAAGACATCCTTGACAGTGCTCTCCTAGAATCCCGTGTCCCTTCTGATATCAATGCTACTGATTTTCGTAATCTTGTTGGACACCATTCATCCTCATGTGCCCTATCTTTCAAACCCACCGACATACCCGCGGTTGAGCCAGATCACACCCTTCTGCTTTGCATAGCCATCATGGTATCCAATTTTGCTGTGAAAAGAGTAATGATAGATAATGGATCAGCCTTGAACATTTGCACCCTAAAATTTATAAAACAAGCTGGGTATACTGAGGCAGATATGATCAGTGAGGTTATCACCATCAAAGCTTATGACAACTTGGAAAGGACCACAGAAGGGACTATTTTGCTACCAATCAAGGTTGGGCTGGTCATCCAAGAGACAGTTTGCCATGTTGTTGATTTAAACCTACCATTTAACATCCTCCTCGGTCGCCCATGGATTCATGCTATGAAGGCTGTTCCATCCACCTACCATCAGTGCATCAAATTTCTGCATCAGGGCACTGAGGTAACCATCCACGCCGATCCAGAACCCTTTGCTTACTGCAATGCGGTTGAAGCTTCATATACAAACCATTGCCCTGGAATAGACATCGGCACAGCCATTGCCAGCTCATCCCACACTTGTAATGACGCAGAAACCATCCTCGCCTCCACCCTATCTACTGTAAAGATCAACAACAAAGGCTGTGGAGAATATAGTCTATCAGATGCATTTGCTGTCGGAGCAATCCCACTTGATCCACATACCCATGGACGGCCAACATATCACAAAGCTAAGGAGATTCCACCTCCTCAATACAAATGGTTTGGCCCAACCACCTTTGTATCCTCAAAAATGCCTCTTCATGAGGAGCTCACTCCAGATATCAACAATTGGTTACATAAGGATGCCCCTCCAAGAAATCAAGCATGCCTTGATCACTTCAGCCAGAAGTATCCCCAACAACATAAGCTCATCACTGAAAAATGGAACTATCAAGGAGGTGGACTAGGACCAGAAGAAAGGAGCATGCAATGTCCCATCGAAGCACATAATAGGGAAACGAAGTCAGGTCTTGGCTTTGGCATACCCACAACTGGGGGCACCAACGAGAATGGTCATGCTTTTTCCAACATTCACCGCGACCTTGTCGAAATCGAAGACATTCCCGAGGAAGTTGAAAAGAGATCCTACGACGATATCCCAGACCAAATCTTCCTAGGAGACTCTGTTCTCCAAGAACTATCCATCCATCTCATTGACCTACCACTCGCTCATCCATAACTCATAGATTGGGACCAACCAAGTGTCATACATATTGATGAGTTCGTATCAGAGGAAGCGCTTCTATGATTCATGGGAGCCGAAACTCCCCATGAGAAGACAAAGCCAGATTCTACCTACATGTGCAAGCTAGATCCCAAAGGGTATTTTGGAGAAAATCCCCAACCTAGTTTCGATACACCCAAAACTGAAACTAAGGTAAATCTAGGACTAGCTAAGGCAGCGAAGAGAACCCCTCAGCAAGAAAATCCAGAGCCACAAGTAGAACATGAGGATTTAGTATTGCCTCCTCAAGATAATCGACCAGAGGTGTCTTCTATTCTAATAGAGGATACTAGGGAAGTCAACATTGGTTCTTCAGAGATCCCTAGAATTGTTCACATTGCTGCATCCCTATCACAAGACCAAGCTGACCTCCTCTTTGAGGTTTTACGAGAGAACATTGGCCGATTTGCATGGTCATATCAGGACATGCCAGGACTTGATCCAAAGCTTGTAGTTCATCATCTTGCAGTCGATCCAAAGATCAAGCCCGTCAAACAAAAGCTTAGAAAAATGCACCCCAAGGTGGCATTACTAGTCAAAGCTGAACTAGAAAGAATGTTAGCTGCTAAGGTTATCCGACCTATTGACTACTCAGAATGGATCTCCAACATGGTCCCTGTCACTAAGCCTTCCGATGACATCAAAATCTGCACTGATTTTAGAGATCTTAACAAAGCTTGTCCAAAGGATGATTTTCCCTTGCCCAACATAGATATGATTGTAGATCTTACAGCTAGACATGAAATTCTATCCCTTATGGATGGATTTTTCGGGTATAATCAGATCAAGATTGCAGAAGAGGACCAGCATAAGACGGCATTCACTACCCCTTGGGGAACCTTTTGCTACACCATGATGCCTTTTAGCCTAAAGAATGCTGGGGCTACCTATCAAAGAGCTATGACAACCATTTTACATGATCTTATCCATAGCATTTTGGAAGATTATGTGGACGATATCCTAGTCAAATCTCACACCTTCATGGATCATCTTGCTGACCTAGAAAAAGTCTTTGATAGGTTGGCCCAATATCATCTCATGCTAAATCCCAAGAAGTGTGTCTTTGGGGTCACATTTGGCAAGCTTCTAGGCTTCATAGTTTCTAAACGAGGTATAGAGATCGACCCCAAAAAGGTCAAGGCTATCTTAAACATGCCTCCTCCCCAGACACTGCGACAGCTCCGCTCTCTTCAAGGAAAACTTCAATCTGTCCGACGCTTCATCTCCCAACTTGCAGATAAGTGTACACCATTTTCACACTTGCTAAAGAAGAATGAGAACTTCAAGTGGGATCTTTTATGTCAGCGCAGCTTCGATCAGCTCAAGCAGTATCTCACCAATCCCCCTATCTTGGTTCCACCAGTTCCTGGTCGTCCCTTGATCTTGTATATATCAGCAACACCTACTGCCCTAGGGGCACTTCTAGCACAACATGATGATTATAGCAGAGAGAGAGCCATCTACTATATCAGTAGAACCCTAGTTGGTTATGAACTCAATTACACTCCTATGGAAAAAGCTTGTTTGGCAGTTGTTTTCTCAACTCAAAAGCTTCGCCACTACATGCTAAGTCATACCATCCAACTAGTCTCCAAGATTGACCCTCTCAAGTATATGCTCTCCAGAACAACACTCATAGGTCGGCTAGCAAAGTGGGTTATGCTACTAAGTGTGTTTGAAATCCAGTATGTGGACAAAAAGGCAATCAAAGGGCAAGCTATAGCGGATCACCTAGCTGATGCACCTCTAGTAGATGCATATCCTTTGCTCACAGAATTTCCAGATGAACATATCTGCCTAATTGAAGAACAGCCCCCATGGAAGCTTTATTTTGATGGCTCATACACCTCTCATGGATCAGGAGCAGGAATATTATTAGTTACACCTCAAGGAGATTACATTCCAAAAGCCTTCAAGCTACAATTCCCTAGCACCAACAATATAGCAGAATATGAAGCTCTTGTAGCAGGATTAAAGATAGTTGCAGAATGGAATATCACTGAGTTACAAGTCTTTGGTGATTCCCAGCTCATCATCAAACAAGTCTTAAATGAATATCAAAACAAAGATGAAAAGCTATTACCCTACAAATAGCTAGTTGATCAGCTGACCCAGCATTTTATAAAGCTTCAGTTTACACAAGTGCCTCGAATGCAGAACAAGGCAGCAGATGCCATGGCCACTATCGGCTCGCTCTTGAAAATTCCCCAAGAAGCTATGCAGTATGAGTTTTTAGTTGAGCAGCTCCTCACACCTGCCTATGCGAATGAGGATTCAAACCGTGTTTGTATCTTGGTTGGTCCCCAATCCCCTTGGTACCATGAAGTTCACGCTTACCTTAACGATGGTATCATATCCCCTCACCTCACATGTACCCAACGCCAGAACCTCATCCAAAAATCATCCTGCTATGTTATCATAGCCAATACCCTATATCGTCGGGGTTATCACGATACTCTCTCTCGATGTTTAGATGAAAATGAGGCCGCGATGGCATTAAAAGAAGTACATTCTGGACTTTGCGGTGCCCACACGAGTGGTATTGGTCTAGCACGACAAATCCTTAGAGCAGGCTACTATTGGCCTACCATTGAAGAAGACTCTTGTGACTTTGTCAGAAAGTGTCTCCCATGTCAGCAGCATGCAAATCTTGTGCACGCTCCAGCACAGGATCTACAGCCTATTGCACCACCTTGGCCTTTTGCTTGTTGGGGCCTTGATCTAGTTGGAACTATCACACCTCTCTCATCTGATGGACATAAATGGATAATAACAGCTACAGACTATTTCACTAAGTGGGTGGAAGCAGTCCCCCTAGTCTCAGCTACAGGAGTTCAAGTCTCCAAGTTCATCTTGTACCACATTGTTTGCCGCTTTGGCATCCCATCCACCATCTTCACTGACCACGGAGGTAACTTTGAAAATCTCAACATGGAAGAATTATGTACTTCCCTCCGCATCCATCACCGCTTTTCTAGACCATATTTCCCACAAGGTAACGGCCAGGCAGAGGCAACTAATAAAACCCTCCTCAAAATCCTAAAGAAAGTTGTCAATGATTCCGGCTGTGATTGGCACCTTCAAATAAATCCGGCTCTATGGGCCTATCGAACTTCCTTCCGTACATCCACGGGCACAACTCCATACTCCCTAGTCTATGGTGTCGAAGCGGTATTACCTATAGAAGCTAAACTTCCCTCACTATGCATATCTTTGCGAGGGCAAATCTCAGATGAAGAATACAGAGTAGCTCGACTCACCCAGCTAGATCTCTTAGACGAGAAGAGACAACAAGCCTATGACCATCTCACAGTCTATCAAACTCGTCTCGAAAGGAATTTCAACAAGAAGGTGCTCCCACGACACTTTCAGCTAGGTGACATGGTCCTCAAAGAAAATATGAAAGTCCAAGCAGATCGAGAAAAGAAAGGCAAGTTTGAACCTACATGGCTTGGTCCCTATGTGGTTACTGCCTCCTTTTGCTCTGGAGCCTATCAATTATCTACACCAGAAGGAGAACTCTTGAATGATCCCACTAACATCATTCATCTCAAGAAGTTCTATGCTTGAAGATCCTTGGTATACCCAGCGTTTGAAAAATACAAGAAAAAAATAGTAAAGAGAAATAAGCGTCCAATGGTGAAAACTTGGCAATTCAAGCGCCTTGGATAGGTACCTTGGTGAAAACCTGGTAATTCAGGCGCCTTGTGTGCTAAAGACTAATCCATTATCTATCACTATCCTATCCCTCATCCATCCACCCACCATCCCATAAAACACCTGCTCGTTCCCTTGGTGTTCCAATCAAATATCCAAAATCTGATGGAGCTTGTCAATACCTCCTGTACAGCTTGTAAATCTTGTACCAAAGCTTGTATTATACCTTTTAAATCTTGTACCATACCTTGTATATATCTGAATCTTGTCCAAAGCTTGTACCATATTCCAACTTGTAAATAATCTTGTATCCTAGCCTGTATCCTATCACATGCACACACAGAATCCCATTTTCCTTAAGCTTTTCAAAAACCATCTACCTATCCACCTATCAACTATTATAGACATCCCATCCTTCACAAACATTTCCATCTCACAAAAAAAAAAAAAACATGAACAAACTTGTACATTTGTAACATATCTTGGTCTGTCAGCTTGTACATCCTCTTTAGCTTAGTATCATTGTATCTATCTGGCTGTCGTGTTAGTTCATCCTTGGTCAACATCTTGCACACATCGCACACTTTGGTTAGATATTCCAATGCATCCTTTAGCTAGATCTCCTATCACCAAAATGTTATCCTTCTTAGTTCAACTTGCCAGACGCATCACTCATCCAGATCCATCAGCTTAGGTGCTCTCTGATAGATCCTTGCAGGATATAGCTTTCCTCATGTCTGATCTCGGTCTGTTAGTACCTCGTCCTATCCATCTCGTTGGCAAACAGTTCTCTTTTGGATTTTCGCTTTCTTTTGATTTGGGATCTTCCCTTTTGGGTCTTGAAATATCTTTTCCAAGCAATCTCCTTGTTCCCTCCTCAAGGTTGCCACGATCTTCCATATCATGGTATGCTGCGAATGGGGCAATTAGAGCGTAAGGTCTTGATCAGGTCTTTTGCTTGTTTTCTTTTTCTGCTTGTGGGTTACCTAGTGTCATTTCCACGCTGCTTCCTCTGGGATTCATGTGTGATACTGGGGCAATCCTTGTGTGTTTGTTTTGAGTCAGTTCGTCAGTCCTTTGGATGGTTGGTGAAAAAGCCTTGATGTTCTTGTTAACCTTGGCAATTAACCAATAGTCCTATAGCAAATCTAGTGCTCAACTACATGGTGGTACTTCTCTTTGAAGTATCCCCCCGCTCAAAAAGCTTCAATGGATTCCCTTCATCTCCATTATCCCCCATCCATATCCTACATCTGTCGCTCCTACCCCAGCTTATGCATCAGTATCTCTTTGAATCACTCCTCACGCTTAGCTTTAGGGATCCACAATCCTAGTCTTAGGGATCCACCAATCAAATCAATCCACCAAGCCTCATCCTTCGAGATCCACAATCCTAGTCCTAGGGATCTCCGAAACCCATCTTCCGCCAGTCTGACTCTTTGAAATCCTGTTGCATCAGCTTTATCATTCTATCATCCATCTCCCTACCATGGATTCCTTTTATAGCGCTCCGCTCCTCCATCTCCCCCCCCCCCCCCAATCCTGGAAAGTCTTAAGCTTGCTTTACTATTGTGCCTCTGATTTCCCTTTATCATTCTCCCGTAGTGAGAGTTTGAGCTAATTCAGCCCCTTCTCTTCGCCAACCGGCGTCTCAACTCATCTCAATTTCTTGTACTTTTCAAGAAGTCGTCAAGCCTCATTTCTCTCCCCGCCGCCTTCTTGAGGGGGCATCATCTAAGTCTAGTCTCTCCTCTTCTTATCTGAGACTGGGGCAACCTTGTTGCTAAAACATCTTCCTCGTGTCATCTTCATTCGAACTTCTTTGAAATAGTGTTGTTTCAACACTATGTCAAAGAGGGGCAAAATGTAGACACCTAAATTTGATTACACTGCTTTGGTAATCTAATTTAGCCATCTCTAAAGGCATCATTAATTAAATTCTTATTTAATTAATCCTTTGCCATCCCTAGTTGATTAATTTAATTAATCATCTATAGTCTTAATTGATAAATCAAATAATCTATTATTTATCAATTAAATCCTTTTCTCCTATCTAATTCCAAAAATCCCCATTTATTAAATAAATCTATTTGATAAATGAAATCCTCAAATTCAAAAAACCCTAACCTATCTCTAATCCTCCATTTAGCCTAATCCACCCCATCCACCCATACTAACCAAGCTTAGCCACTAACTCACCCACCCTCATTAATGTCATCCACTTGCACATCTCTAACACTCCTAATCTAATCCTAAACCCAAGCCTAATCCACCCCCTAATGTTGTCACATTCCTTAAACAAGTTTAAGACTTTCCTAATCCAACCAAAGTCTCCCCTCAAAAAAACCAACCACTAAGTCATGAGTGCTCTTACAAAACATAAAAGACTCTTACAAGCCCACTCATGACTCTTACACCCATCTTCCACACTCTTCCCTCTTCCACACTCATTCCTCTTACATCCCTCTTACATACTCAACCCCACTCATCATGCCTTTAACCAACCCTTTACCCTACCCTCTCACACTCATCCTCCTTGTGACAAGTGTCACTTTCCCATTGGTGCTAAACAAGCACAATCCATGTGCTCTCCTTTGAGTGCATCCTAGCCCTCCTTAAGCCTTCATCCATCCTTGCATCTAAGCCCTCCATCCCTCTACCCCTTAGCCTATAAATTGAATCCCATCCCAAGCCATTTCATCAACAATCTTTGAGCTAAATTTACCATGCCCTTTTGAGAGCCAAAAGCCATACCCATACCCTTATAATGCCAAATTGAGAGCTCACAAAGCTACCAATTTGCCATTACCCATCTCCATTGAAGCAGCTTTTGAGCATCTTGAGCATACATCCACAGCAAAAGGACATATCTACAGAATCAAGAAAGCATGGAGTATTTTCTCTTGTGAGGTTTGCACTTCTTGTTTTCTTTCTTTGTCTAAGCATATATGTGAATTTAGTTTTTGGTTTGTGAATGTTTACTTTATTTGTTAATGTTCTTTGCATACTGATTCTTGTTCTACACCAACATTGATGGAAGTCAAAGATTATCCACAAGGAAATGTGATTTTCTTGAATGTCAGTTCCACTTCTAGATATCAAATTTTTAACATGATGAATAAAGTGTTAATCATGGGAAAGAGTAAAATGGATTTATTGGAAGAACAACTATATCAGGCCTATGGAAAATACATAGAAACTAGAAAATAATATGAGGAGGAAATGAAGAAGACCTATGTATTAGAGCAAAGGAATGCTAATTTTGAAAATGAGGTAAAGACACTGAAGTCTGTTATGAGACCCATCATAGAGGTGAATGATAAAGAGACACAAATAGAAGGAGATGTGTCAGACATGGGTGTAATGGAAAATCAACCAATGGATGTGGATGTGGATGAAGAACAAACATATAAAAAAAGTAGAGATAAGGACCATGGAAAATATGTTTACTTACAAAATATGTGTCCTGAAAAAATCTCACAAAATATTCACAATAGTTACATCTCACTGCAAGGTGTTGAATACTAGTGTTCAGAGGCCCTATCTTTTCTATCCCCTTTGTTTACTAAATGGGATCCCTACATGAAATTATTTGATAAGCTTGTTCCAATGTTAACACACAAAAAAAGAATTTCCAAAAGAATGTATTATTCCAACTAGGAAGTTAATAAATAAGTTAAAGAGTTGGACAATTTCTTCTTGGGAAGATGTAGATAATCCAAAACAAGATGAAAACCATTGCTAAAAGCACACCTAACTTTGTACCAAAAACTATTGATGATGAAGGCAACTTGAAAGAATGGAAGGAGTGGTCCATCTTTTTTTAAGGTATTTTGAAGCATGAGAGGTTTCTTGCTTACTGTAACCATGAAACCAATGTAGCAATAGTATATGACATGGTTGACATCCTGTATAAATTTGAGATGGACATGAATAAAATAGTTGAAGAGGTTAAAGCTATAATAAATTCAAAGTGGGAAAAATTGTTGGGAAAAGATTGATAGAAGTATGAGGATGTGTTTCAATCATTGTTTTATCACTGATGTCAGACCTACTACTTGCTAGTAAGAAAATTACTTGGTTGATTTGAGTACTATTACTTGTTTGATTGATAAAGAGGATTTGATCAAATGAGATAACAAGAGCACCTAGAGGAAAGGTTGAGTTATGGTATGAAAAAGGAGCACAAAGATCAATTAAGATAGTGATGATATAGTGTATTGTTTATCTACTTAAGGATACAAAGGTTGGATACACTGATTAAGTCTAGAAGAACAAGTAAGAAGAATTGTGTCTGCCAAGCTTGACCGAGTGCATAGTATGTGTCAAGAAAAGTTAGTGCAAACTAAGTTGAAAATTAGTTGGAGCCAAGAAAAGTAAAGATTTAGTGTATATCGAATGAACATAGTGTAAATGAGTAAAGTTTAGTTGATGTTAAGCATCGCTAAAATTTACTATTTTTTTGAGTTAACTAGTGTAAGATGAGTGGATGAACATTATGGAAGTTGAGTGACAATGTATTGATGCCAAATGCCAGTATTCAGTTAAATCATAGATTTGATGAATCTGAGCTGACTATTTTATTTTCTTGAATTAAGTGATGTGTGTGGAAGATAACTATGATAAGTTGGTGGCACAAAATTCAAGGTAAACCATTTTGTGGCTAATTTAAGGAAGATTGAAGAAGAAGTTTCTAAAGGAACCAAATGGAAAATTGGGTAGATTCATTGTATCCTACCTAACCCTAAAATGGATGATTCTAGTTAAACAACAAAATATCTTAAATCTCTATTTATATAGAGAGATGGTTAGAAGCAAAGGTTGTCATCTGTGAGAACCTAAGAAAGACAAGGAGTCTAGGGTATTGCTTCATTCAGCGGCCAAATAGAAGAGACTGTAATTGGAATGCAAAGTAAGAAGGCTTAAGACTATGAATGCTTGAAGGGTGAACAAGCTATCAAAGCTAAAGTGTGTGAAAGCCAAGCAGAATGGAGGACTAAAACAAAGATCTATAATCTGCAAGTGAGTTGTAATTTGTTATCAGATCAAGGTTTACAGTTACTTTCTAATCATTGTATCACTCAAGGGTAAATCCTTTGGATTAAGGTTGAGCTAACAATAATTTCTAAATCCTTTAGCCAAGTGACATTCCAAGTGAATGATCTAAAGTCCTTTAACAAGGCTCACTCCTAATAGGGTGATTACAAGCCTCTAACCAGGTCACATTTAATAGTGTGTATGGTAACCTTTAATAGGGTTGTCCTTTCACAAGGCATCACTTCAGAAGATTAAGAATCAGTAGCATGTTATTGGTGGTTTTTCCCAAATTGGGTTTTTATGTAAATCCTCATGTCAAGTGTGTTATGGAATATGTTATGTTTCATGTTTACATTTCTACAAAATTGTTTTGACCTAGGACTGTAACCTACAAAGTTTAAGAGTTGTATCATCTAATGGATGCATGCATAATAAGGTTTTATGGATATGGATTTACTAAGCATTGAAAAGTTTTATTTGTACATCTGGACCTTGGATAATTGATTCACCCCTCCTCTTAGTTATTCTAAAGAATTCCAACAATTGGTATCAGAGCCATCTGCTTAAAAGGACTAGTTTGAAGGTACTAGAAGAAACAAATCAAAATGTCAAAAAGAGAGGTACCTAAGCTTAGCAAGGAGACCTTTCCCTACATGGAATTTTTTGATAAAGCTACACCTAGGAGGTGTTGGAGACCATGCACAATCTATCATCTCCACTGAGCATGCCAATCCCGCTAGAGCCTTAATTGTTAATGATCTAAAAGCAAAGAAAGAACACAATCAGGTAATGTTGGAGATCACCTTTGCCCTAAGTTAAGTTGAGTTTGATGACATCAAGGGTTTTGATTTTGAAAAAAAATATGTGGGATACTCTTGACACCATTTATGGAGCAGACACAAATGTTTTGAGAGCCAAATCTGAAATTCTTAGAGGTAAGTTTGATGATATGAGAATGCAAGAAGGTGAGAATGTTGCTCAATATTTCTCTAGAATAAAAGATGTTGTTAATACTATAAGAGGAGCTACTGGTAAGATAGATGATGATACTAAATTAAGCAAAGTATTAAGAACATTTTTGCCCATCTATTCTATTAGAGTCTTTGTCATACTAGTTTTAAGATGTATACCAGGTTCTAATCTGACTCTGAAAGTTTTGGTAGGTAGGATCACTGCCTTTGAGCTCTCTAATTTTGATAACTTAAAATATGACAATATTGAATTTGCTTTCAAAGCTAAAGGAACCTAAAGAGAAGAATAAAAAGGTCAATATGTTTCTAGTGATAGTGACATAGATGAGGAAGATGTAGAATATCTTGAAGCGCTGCTAGCAAGGAGATTTCATAGAGGAGAAGGAAAGTTAAAGGTAAGTTTCCTTTCATGTGTTTTAATTGTAATGAGGTTGATCATATTATTTTTAGATTTCTAGAGAAGAGGGAAAATAGAAGTGGTGACAAATATAGAACTAGAAGAGATGAGGATAACAAAGATTACAAAGACAAAGGCAAGAAGTCTTACTACATTGTAGAAGAGGAAACCGGAGATGGATCTAATGACCATGATGATGAAGTGGTGTATGTTGCAATTAAAGATGAATCTAATGAGGATGAGTCAAGTATAGTGGTGTCTTATGTGAACAATAGTGATAAACAAATCGTTGATCTAGTGGGTGTTCACATTACATGACTAGAGCTAAAAGTAAGTTCATTACCCTGAATTATTATGATGAAAATAGTGTAAGGTTTGGTAATGATGCACCATGTCTGATAAAAGGAAAAGGATCTATCAAACTCACAAAAAAGATCTTGTGTGAAAATCCTTAATATGTTAAAGGACTTAACTATAATTTGTTGAGTCTGTCATAACCGAATAGTTTAGGTTATAAGGTTGAGTTTGAGAATAAAATAGCTAAGATCTATGACGTTGAGGGGAAACTAATTGGAAAAGGTGATCAAACTAGAGGTAATCTATTTTATCTTGATATGAATGATGCTACTTGTCTTGTTGTATAATTTGATGATATGTGGCTATGGCGCAAGAGGTTATTTCATCTTAACTTTGATAACTTAGTGAGTATCACTAATACGAAGAGAGTCAAAGGTTTGCCTAAATTGAAGAAACCTGACAATATAATTTGCAAACAATGTCAATTAGGAAAGATGACAACATATATTTTTAAGAGTAAGACTCACACTTCTAAAGAAATTCTTGAGATTATTCATACTGACTTGTGTGGACCAATTAATGTGCAAAGCTACAAGGGTGACAAGTACATTATCCTAGTTGTTGATGATTATTCTATGATGATGATAGTTATGTTTCTGAAATAGAAATATGATGCTTTCCAAATATTTAAGTGGTAGTTAGCTAGAGTTGAAAAGGAAATAGGCAAAAGCTTGAAATGTCTAAGATATGATAGATGTGGAGAATGTACATCAAATGAGTTTGAGATGTTCTGTAATGATAGAGGAATCAAAAATATACATCTGCACCTAGGACCCCTCCACAAAATGGAATTGTTGAAAGGAGGAACAAATCTATAATGGATTGTGCTAGGACACTCATGATGGAGAAGAATGTTGCTTTGAAATACTAGAGAGAGGCTATAAGTATAGTTGTCTATACTTTGAACCGTGTTCAAGTCAAGAAAGGTACTCATTCAACACCTTTTGAATTATATTATGGATACTCACCTAATGTAAAATATTTTAAGGTATTTGGAAGCAAGTGCTACATTCTTAAAGATTTTAGGAATGGTAAATTAGATGCTAAAAGTGAAGAAAGTACATTCCTTGGTTATTCCACAAGAAGTGAATCTTATAAGTGTTTAAATACTAACACTTAAAAAGTTGTGGAAAGTGCAAATGTGAAGTTTGATGAATATACAGAGGTACATGAAGCTGAACCTATGAAGGGACCAGAGGAATACAAATATTTTGTATACTTTTATGAATGAATGTCTATTGATGAAGATGTTGTAAACCAAGTTGCAAATCAATAGCAAGTTTCAGTGACTAGTGAGTCACATACAATGAATGTTGAGTTGCATTCAGGAACCGAACTACAACTAGGAACATAATTGTAGATAGAAGCTGAGGCATATTCTAATTTTGAGATTAATGTACATGAAAGAGATGTTGAATTACCTAATAGAGAAGTCCATAGTGACTTAGAAGTTGATAGACCTAATGAGGAAAGTAGAGTAGAACCAAGATTGTCGAAGTATGTCAAAAGACATCACCATGCTTGTTAGATTGTGGTGATTGATCAGGAATAGATTGTGGTGATTGATCAGGAATGTATTGTACATGTAATTATTAATTATAACCCTAAAGCAGTAAAAATGCTTGTATAAAAGAGCTTAGGGTTAGGGATTGTTTCATGGTTGTGATGCAAAATTGGTTCTCGCGACAGTATTGAGCTGTAAGGGGTTATGGATTGTAATTAGGTTATAATCACTAGATCGTAATAATATCAGACTTGCTATTTGGTGGACGTAGCCTAGGGATTGGGTGAACCACGTTAAATCTTGGTGTCTTGTGTTCTTTTCTATGTGATTTATTATTTTCTATTATTGGTTATATTTGCATGTAATTGTTATTTATGTATGTGGTTTAATCCTAACACTACTGAACCAATTATTGGAGATAAAGATGCTAGACCAATGACAAGGAATAGGCTAAGAAGTGATACATGTTTGCTAAGCATGCATAAAATTAAGATGGTGAAAGATGCCTTAGAAAATGAGTATTGGAGTAAAGTTATGAAAGAAGAGATCGAACATATTAAGAAGAACAAGACATGGGCTCTAATTCCCAGACCAAAGGATAAGAATGTGATAAGAACCAACTGGGTGTACAGAAAAAAGTTAGATGAAAATGGTAGAGTCAAAAGAAAGAAGGCAAGATTATTTTTCAAGGAGTATGCAAAAGAAGAAGGGGTGGACTATGAAGAAAATTTTTCCCACGTTGCAAGATTGGAAGGAGTAAGAACTCTGCTTGCTTACTCTACATACAAAGGTTTCAAAGTTTATCAAATGGATGTGAAGTTAGCATTTTTGAATAATATATTAGAAGAAGAGGCTTACATAAAATAGCTAGAAGGATTTGTTGATGCTAACAACAAGAACATGGTATGTAGACTACACAATGCTTTATATGGTTTAAAGCAAGCCCCAAGAGCATGGTATGAAAGAATTCACAACTATCTTGTGAAGATTGGATTTGAGAGGACTAATGATAACAACAATTTATACTTGAAGACAGAAGGAGGTAAAGGTATTTTACTAGCTAAATTTTTTGTTGATGATATCATATTTGGAGGTCAAGATGGATTATGTAAGGCATTTGCAAATGAAATGAATTTAAACTGCATGCTAAGATTTTGAATTGAACCTTGAACTTGAACTTTGGCTTTGAACTCAAACATAGAACTTTGGGTTGTGAATCTTCATTTTGAACCTTTGAAACTAAATTTGAACTTTGTTTTGGACTTTTGAGCCATTGATCCTCTAAATTTGCATTTCAAAACTTGATAGGTGGACCTTTGAACTTGAAGCTTGAACTTTGATTCTATAAACTCAAACTTGAACTTTGAATTAACGAACTTGATTTTGAACTTTGAACTTGAACCTTAGAGCTGGTGAATCTTGAACTCTAAACTTGAACCTTTGAATTTTGAGGTTCAAAGTTCAAGTTCAACATAAATTCAAAACACCACCTTCTTTACAAATTGGAATTTACAACAACATCATTAGCAATACAATTTTTTAGAGATTCTTCTATGGGATCGAATTTGAAGTTTAAAATGTGGGTATTAAAAACTTGGTAACATCCATCACAAAATTAAATGCAAAGGTTGGCTCAAACTAGAAACTAATCACAGATAACTCGACAAACATTGCAACTTAGTGAACATTGAAACTTGGCAAACACTGTAACTCAGCAAACATTACAACTTGACAAACACTACGACTCAACAAGCACTGGTTACTGACCAACTCGACACTTGAAAGATTGCTTGGTCAATACTGACAGAATAAATGGGATAACGTGAAAACCATTAGGTTAACACAATGTCATAAAACTACAACTCGATCAATACTGAATAATTACTGGCACTCAGAAATGTCTGTAACTTGACAGCAACCAACAAAATCAATGAGATAACATGACGGCCAGGATGTTCCTACATCATTCTACCAGGTCAAATAGAAAAGACTTCAGATACTCTTGCATCATTCTCCCCAGGAAAATAGAAAAATGTGTCCCACATTTTGCTTCCAAAAGAAAAGTTTGCACTCACCTTCATCTTCACCAAAGGTTTCCACCCAATCAAGGATAAAAGATCAAATATGGAAATCAACCATCTATGCTTCATCCATTCAAAAATAGAATCTCATCTAACCAATCAACATACTCACTCATATGGATTAACTAAAAACCACAATGCTTCACAAGTAATCTCTGTAACTTATCATCACAAATAGCCAAAATAACATCCTCATATATGAAAACCAAATCAACAACAATATCCAAATCACAAACCCAACCAACAACAACATCTGAACTCAAATCCATAATAACAACAACATATAAATCCACTACCAAATCCATAGCAGGAACATGCAACAATAACCCTGTGTCATCCATACTCATAATAGTATATATATTCATTCTTCCTACAACATGCATATCAACAATATCATCAAAATCCATATTAGAAGCAACATCCACATCCTTCATCATCTCAGAAATAGATAAGTTTAGATCCATATCAGCAACAAGAACATCATGTAAATCCACCTCAATAACATCTTTGAAACCCTCAACAACATCACTAACAAGTAAATCCATCTTCTTATGATGAGAAATAGCCAGATCAATAACACCCATAATAGAAGGAACATGTAACTCCAGATCAATATATAAATCCTCGAACGCATCTATATCAACATTAACATCATTCTAAATAAAAGAAACTTCCAATTCCTTACCAATATAAGTGAAACTCTCCTCCTCATGAATCTCATTGTGCACAACAAGATGTCCTATAATTTCCATGTTAGATCCATCCATCCGCTCATGAAAACCAAAAGATACTTCATCAACTTCAACAAAATCATCATGCATTTCCATGACCTATCTTCTTCTATGCAAAATCTCTTTAATTGAATATACATATTGTTGTGGTTATGAGTATGGATGACTTAGGATCATTGTTTCATGTTCCTGATATGGATTCATTTACTATTGATTTGGTGGAGGATTTATGTGTTATGGATTTATATGTTGTTATTATTAAGGATCTGAGTTCATATGTTGTTGATGATATAGTTTTCATATATAAGGGTGTTATTATGGATTTTTTTTTATGATAAGTTGCAGAGATTACTCGTGAGTGAGTACGTTGAGTGGTTGTGAGATTATGATTGTTGAATGGATGAAGCATAGATGATTAATTTTCAAATTTGATCTTTTATCCTTGATTGAGTGGAAACCTTTGGTGAAGATGAAGTTGAGTGCAAAATTTTCTTTTGGTATTTTCCTAGGGAGAATGATGTAGGAGCATCTAAAGTCTTTTCTATTTACCCTGGTAGAATGGTGCAGGAGCATCCTAGTTGTAATGTTATCCCGTTGATTCTATTGGTTGCTACTGAGTTACAGACACTACCAAGTGCTAGTAATTATTTAGTATCGACCGAGTTGTAGTTTTTCGATGTCATATTAACCTACCGGATGTCATGTTATCTCATTTATTTTGCCAGTATCGATCGAGTGATCTTTCAAGTGTCAAGTTGGTCGGTAGCCAATGTTTGTCAAGTTGTAGGGTTCACCGAGCTATAGTATTTACCTAGTTTTATGTGATCGATTTCTAGTTTGAGCCAACCTTTGCATTTATCTTTGTGATAGATATTTCATATTTGTTGTGAGCCGACTTGTGGCTTAGTTATGCATTTAATGTAAGGATTTATTTAGTTGACCTAATTTGTAATAGGTTGACTTGTGGTCGTACAAGTATTTAAAGGGGTCTTGGGTAGAGTCTTAGGATTATTATTCAATGACAAAGATGTAGAAGGAGTCTTAACATGGAGTAGCTTGGAGATAGAAGTTCACATTTGAGTCTGGAGATCTGTTCTTCTTTAGGTGTATTCTTCTTTGTAATGATCATAACCTGGAAGGTTGTATAGCTGGGCATGTTGGATGTAAATTTCTTGATTCGAATATATGAAATATTGTCTCTAGATCTGAATCTCTTTCCTCTTGGTCATTTTTTGTTGTTGTGTGTTTGTTGGTTGGTGTCTGTATCACCTCATTTTGCGGTACATCTGTATTCTTACTGCATTAATTCTCTATATAAATCTCTTAACAGGGTGACACATTAACTTGTGTTCTAAAATCCTTTAACCAGGCTGCTCATAACAAGGCAAGACTTTAACAAGTCTCATCAAAATCCCCTAAAAGGGTGGCACCTCACAATGTCATTGTAATCTTTTAATAGAGATAAGTTCTTGACTATGCACAATTCAGAAGAGTGCAACCTTATGAGGATCAGCTCACACACCATGGTTTTTACCCCACCTGGGTTTCCATGAGATAAATATTGTAATATGTGATTTTTATTTTCATGTGATGTGTTTTTTCATAATCCTAACCAGTTTAGTTGTAGTGAGCACTAACTAGTAGATAAGTGAGGAGTGTGATCTAAAGTAAAAAGTAGAGCATATTAAGTATACTGGTTCATCCCCCTAGTATACTAACTTGTGGTTAGGACCAACATATTGCACTTAATTGCACATGCAACAAGCCTGTACAATGTACCCAATCAGCTTCCTCTTTCTATCAACATAGAACCTCTTGCAATTTTCATAAATGCTTCAAAAAATTAAACATGCACACTGTCATCTATTAACTTGTTAAAATATAATAAATTTCTTGCTAGTCCTGGGATATGCAAGACAATGTCACATATTTAATGCTACCATAAAAAAACTCCACATTAATCCTTTTATGGCCAATAATATCAAGAAAAGAGTTACCATTCAAATATGTCTTACCATGCCATTAAACTTTTCATACTTCCTGAACCTATTTCTATTAGGAGTCATATGGAAATATGCATCTAAATCTATCAACCATGAATCAACACTTGTAGAAGTGGCCAATGATACAATAATGGAATCTCCATCTTCCTTTTTGGACTCAAAATTATAAACTTGCTTCTTCTTCTTCTTCTTTTCTTCTTTGCAGTCCTTTGGAATTATCCACATTTTCAATAGTTGCAACAAATTTCCATCGACTTCCTAGGGGATTGTGATCTCCCCTTACTTTTGAACTTAGAAGGGCCATTCTTCTTTTTGTCCTTGCCTCTCTCTCTTGATCTTCCTTGAACACTCAAACTCTCTTTGGAGAGACCTTCCTTTTTAACTCCTGAAAAAGTAGATAACCAACAACATCATCCCTCTTCAAGATATCTATAGTGCTTCCTATGGCCATGATAAGGCTATCCCATGAGTTTGGAAATAAATATAACAAGATTTGGCACCTTTGTTCTTCATCCATTGGCACCCATATTGAGATTAATTGGGTCACCAACATATTAAATCTTTTCACATGCTCAAATATTTGTCCACCTTCTTCTATTCTCAAGTTATAAAGCTTCTTAATTGAGAGAATATTATTAATAATAATTTTTCTTAGTATATCTCACTTAGCTTGTCAAAAATCTTCTTTGAAGTAGATTCCTCATGGGCATTTATCATATCTGGGTCTAAAAGACATAATCTTACAAAACCTCTATCTTCTTTATCCATTACATCATACTTCTCAACTAAAGTTGGATCTGTAGGCTTCTAGATATTTTCATCCACTACTTCCCATAGATCCCAACCAATCAACAAAACTTTTATCCCCAACTTTCACATTTTACATTTTGAGCTAGAAACTTCTCTACGTCAATTCTCCTCAACATTCTTGCTATCTTTACTATCTGACAACATATAAAATGAAATATACAAGCTTCCACTCAAACCTTGATTAATTGAAAAAATCCCACACCCAAAAAATAGAACAAAAAATGGCCAGGCTTTGATACCACTTACAAGGAAGCAAAGGTATGCAAAAATGCTTCCTACGCTAATCTTGAGAAGATGAATATGCAAAATTTTACTTTTTTATTATAGAGATTTCAAGAGACAAATATGAATATTAATAAAATAATAATAAACACATGACATAATGATTATTGCAATAAAACCCTTACGAGATAAAAACCCGCATAATGATTATCAAATCAAAAAGATAATGCAATGCACTTGGAATGCAAGTTCTTACAAGAGTTTCACCTTAATGCAAGCTTGGGGTAACTTCACTAGCATCCTTCTAACACTTGGTCTTGCAAACAAAACTCAATGTTCAAACTCTTCCCCAAGTCCTTGTTTTATAGGCTTCTCACAACTTGGAAACCACTCATGGTTTTACAATACCATGTACAAGACCTCCTTGACACATGTTGTCCAAGATAGGCACATGAACTAGGTTAAAAATAGTCTTCATTTCCAAAGTCTTGTCTCTTATTTTTTGCACTTATAGTTGTCACAAAATATGTCATATAATCTATTGAAAAAGGACCTTCTATATTGTACTATGTACATGGCATATATTGACAACTAATTTTACCTTTCCCAAGGCATCAACATGTAGATAAATGCCAACCACATTTTTGGAATTATTTGGAAAAAGTGCAAGGTTTAGGCACATGTTTCTCAACAAATAATATTTACTTAGAATATCACTAACAACTATTAGGCTCTTGATTCACCATGATTTTAAGGGAAGATAAGGAAGACGCACCTGCACAAATGTAGAGGAGAATATATACATTTTAAGGATCAAAGGAAGGGAACCAAGGCTTCATGTATCCCAAAAAAAAAAACCAAGGGCTAACATTGGAAACCAAACCCTTATCATCATCAAATTAAGATTCTAAAATAATATATCTTGGCATATGGATAAAAGTCAATTTCATCTAACACATGTTTCTCCCAATTATCATAAATACAAGAATGGAGATCTCATAGGCTTGGCTAGGTTCTCATAAATCTACAAATGATGTCATTATTCCATGACAAATCATCTTTTTTCGCTAATAAGGTTTTCCACATTAACCTTAAGTGTCAAACATGAAATAAATACTATAAAAAATGGGTTCACTTAAAGTGTAGGGATAAAATGTGCCAATGGAGAGGCACACCATGGAGACTTAGGTGGAGAAAAATACATACAACCCTTTTGTTGGTGTTTTGAAACAATATGGTTTCAAATTACCCCGATGAGAACAAGATACATCTAAGGGTAGCTACTTCCCATTTTCAACATACCTTTCAGACATCGTGCCAACTATAAGGCTAGACCCTTCTTCTACTTTAGGCTCTACAAAAACTAGGCGGGTGTACCTATTAGATTCTTCATATGGTACCAGTTGTCAAAGCATAGACTGAATCTAAATAAAGTAGATAAAAACCCTTAATCTTCTAACACTTCTGCAAAGATCTCAAACATGAAATAGCTAATAACATGGCCAAAGAAATTGTTAAGTTAAGTGAGTGCATCCTTTTTAGCTCTTCAACATTAAAGGGAAAAATATTTTATTAATGATGTTGATTTCAACAGAATCCCAAATATGTAGTAGTAAGCACAAAGTAATCCTGTAGCTGATCAGTGCCTTATCTATTGGGCAATTCCAAAAATTAAACATATACATCTGTGATACCAATGACATATTCTATACATCATGATATTAGATCTATCTTATCATTTTGTGAATCTGATATTAGTGTCCATAAAGACCTCATTCTCATGAAATATCCTTCTCAAAATAACCAACAACCCTATCAAATACATCAAGCATTTACTTGGCCCTTTGTTCCAACAACAAAATATATTAGACATACAACCTTAAGGGGATGCAAACGGTCTTAGTTCTTTGTCCTTAAACCACATAAGATTGTAGACTACAAAGATAGGAGATGAGAATTATAATGAAACTAAGAGAATCCTACTCATTTGTATTCATTTCTTTGAAACTATACATTCAAATGCATGTAAAACAACTCATAAAATCACTAAATAGATCAAAACTAACTATATTTTCTTCACTATTGCTATTCATACAAGAGAAATATGTTGAAGAGTGTGGTGGAATCATGGTTCTGGATCCAACAATATAGTCTCATAGACAAACTAGAACCAACAATGTGGTATCACATTGAAAATTGCCAACTAGGTATCACAGCAGTTAGAAATCTTCTCCAAAACTAGAACCCCTACCATAGATGAGAAAGAGAAAGATATAGAAGAAGAATGGAATCCTGGATATGCTTTGGAAGTGACATGTGTCCACTTGAATCTTCATTCCTTGTTGTTGTAAAACCTCTCTCATCTTTCTACCCATGATATCTGATTTGGTTTTCATCATTGTTTTGTAACAAACCCAAAATATTTTTCCCTCAATGATGAGCAACCCTTCTGTTACTAAAATATCTGAAAAACATCATGAAATGTAGATGATACCTTGGTTTAACTAATTTGGAGATCACAAAACTCACCCGCAACTACATTTTTATTACCTTTTACGTTTACTCATCTCACCATGTCTTTGAAAATCATATTTGAACTGCCTCAACTGAATCAAACTAAAAATTGGGCACCTAAGACAAATCCTTGCATAACTCTAACCAATGACCTCCTGTGCAAAAACTAATTGTAGAAATGGATAGTTCATCTCTTGCCGATTCCAATGGTATATTGCACTGCATGTTTCAGGTAAAAATAATGCCTTTGAGATTGATTTGAAATTTCAAGCCCCGGGCTATGAACAAAGCTTAAAATGAAAAATTTAAATAAACTATATAGTTAGAAACTATATAACATATCAAATTCATTTAAATCTTTCATCATATCAAAATGCATGCTCATAAATTTCATAATTTAATTTTACTCTTTGTCCATTTTCCCCTTGCCACTTGTTGACTTTCTATTTGCCACTTCACCAAGGCAGGCCCCGCATCTCTATGCAGCATTTGAAAACCATTTGAAAATTCCTCAACTACATGATAGTATGATATTACGAGCACAAACTCATCATAACATCATAAATCCAAATTTCAACACCTTCAATCAAATGAATCCATCATAGGATTATAACCTTTCGTAACATCATTGACCCCTCCTGTTCTCTCCGCGATCTCACAATGAAAGAATATTATCTTAACATCATATGCCTCTTGTTTTAGATTTATGATCTCCTAACATTACCATCCTATGACAATGACCCTTTTTGTAATGTCATAGCTCTTTAGCCTTACCTCCCCGATCACATGACAAGAGGCCCCATCGCAGCATTGCAGCTCCCAATTTTATCTCTCATCATCTCCCAACATCCTCCATCCTGGCATAACATTGCAAATGCTTGAAATTCCCTTTCCCGATCTTACAACCTCATTGTAATATCAAAGCTCTTCAAACTGCAATTCTACAACACACTATGGATATTGGAAATTCTTTCACACTTTAATCAGACAAGGAATAATTCTTCAATGGCTCTTAGCTCTTTGAAATTTTGAAATTTGTTTGCGCAGAGAAAAAATGGTGAAATCTTGCAATATATCTCCAGTTCTAGTTCGCACAGGGAGCTTTCAACTTTCATAAATGAATTGTAAGGAGAAATAAGGTGGCATCACCTTCTAATTTTGAAAACACACCATTGATTCTAAAAAATCTAACGATCTAGGAATAAAATTGTGAATGACTCACTTTCAATTTGCCAAGTTGGCAGTCAACCCAATCAATTTTATTCATATAAGCTTTCCATCCACTCTTGGCAACTTATTATAGACCCACTGGAGCTCATGGACACATGTCACACTCTCGCTATGTCGCTATGCATAAATGTCGAGCAATTTCTGCATGCAACATGGCACCCACCATCGATCTAGGAGAGATCTTATGGCATCAATCAACACGAATCCTCTTCTGAGTGTGAATCCCACTGGCATGTGACATCAGACTAACTTGAAATGTTGGCATGGTCATTTATAACAATTAACCCTTTTGGCGTTGCTTTTTGAAAACATGTCCCACTGTTTTTTTCCTTTCATGGGAGGTCGCTATGTCACAACCAGTGAAGTTCTTATAATTTTTTATGGCGACATAGTGACCACAGTATTTGTTGAAGAAATTTGGCATTGTGAAGTAACACATGTCATTTCATGGTTCACTCTTTACTACACCTGCCATGTCCAACATTCCATTATGATGACAAGGCCTATTAATGACAGACATAATGTATAGTGTCATATTTACTTTTGGCCCCACTGAGTTTCTCTTTTGTGGGAGGTCATCATGTTGCGACTGATAAAAATCTTGCAATTCTGAGTGGTGACATAGCTACCATCATTGATCTTGAAAGATTTAATGACGTAGGCAATACACATTAAAATCATGCTTATTTGACTGGGACCTAGTTGTAATACTTACTTAGTCACTATGTCACATAAAGTAAAATGAACACAAGTTTTTATAGTGACAAGATGACTACCGTAGATCTTAAAAAGATCTGACTACGAGGAACCTTTCAGGGAAAAATGAAGCAAAAATGAAAATTCTTTAAAAACTCCTAAAAAAGTATATAACTTTTCAAAATGATTTTTCCCGCTCTATTTATAAGGTAAAGACATACGACCTAAAGGGATTACCTAGGCACAAAATGTAGGATACTAATTAGGGTTTTTCTTAGGGTTAACAATTTTTAAAAAGAACCAAACCCTAATTAGTTTACAAAAATTGGGAACAATCACAAAAAGACTCAAAATTGGCAATTTATCTTCATGCAAAGTATAGATGTATTGAATGCAAGGTGTTAGAAACATTAAACACCTCTTAGGCCTTGAAAGGATAGCTGGGTATGCATGCATTAAAAAACACTTATAAGACTTGACTTTTAGATCAGAACTCAAAATCAGGGCTTCAATTTTGAGTCCCAACAGTGGCTCTGTCTGGGGGTGCATGTCCCTTGCAGGCATGGCAAGGATTCAAATCTTTGGTAGAAGCAAACCACACACTTCATAGCAAAAAATTCTCTCAAATAACTTTATTGAAAGAAAAAACAACTACTCCTAAACTGTATAAACGATGGCCCCGAGCCACCAAACTTATTAGAACTTCTTACCTCTATCATGGATTTGATTTTCATTTGCACTTTCACAAGGTAAGCTAAAAACATCTTTCTCATCAGTTTCACCAATCAGATTAGCATCTAAAACAAATCACTTATCAAAACAAAATAACTTCCTTCATTCTCATCATGCATGTATACATCAACACTAACTTCTACATCATGCTCACTATGAGAAAACAAATCAGCATGCTCATGCAAACTAGGATCAAGCTAAAAACCATTATCCACATATAACTGATGTATGCTATCAACTGGAAACATGAAGGATTTATATTCTACCTTGTTCAAAAAGTTGCATATGTCAAAATTTTGCAACTCACCTTGTGTAACCGGATGTGAAGAGTATGTGAAATCTGATCGATGCCTACTTGTAGTCATGTTACTCATCAAATCATATTCATCTTTCACTGAAACCTCTTCACATTCACACAACTGATTAGTCACCAAGTATGAGAACTCAACCTGAAAGTGTTGATCTAAACTATGCTGATCACAATCATTTTCTTCATCTAAGAAAATGTTAGAATGAACCTTGAATTTATCTTTACAAGACTTATCAATACACAAAGAAAATCCATAATTGAATTGACAACATTCATTGTTTTTCCCTTCATCACATGAAACATCAAAACATATTACAACAAAACTAACATGAGAAGAATCTGAAATAGTATCAAACTCCCCTTTACTAACATCCCTTGAATCCAACAAGTCATCATGTGCAAAGACATTTGAGGTATCATCATATACACCTCCAAAATATGACAAAGATTGTTTGGATTCCACATCTCTTTCCACATCAAACTTTGGGGAAGTAACTTGACTGAATGAAAAAACATTATGAGGGAAAATATGAGCATCCTTAGAAATGCTTACATGCTTTTCAAATTATCCTGAGCCAATAAAATTGAAATTTCCTCAAGGCTCAAGAAGATTGCCTCACAAATCTTCTCCTAGCTATGATTATCATCTAGATGACATGAAGAACTTACAACAAAAAATTATTAGTATAACAATTTGGAACATCAGAATCATTACAATATTCATTCTTATCATGGCAAGAGCTACCTTCAATGCTGTCATATAATTCATCAACTTCATATTTACTGTAACAAAGTTGATTTTCACTTCCATATCTATCTTCCTCATGCTGATTGCAATTACTTGATTCATTTGCATTTGAATCAACCTCTTCACATTTGGAAGACAAATCATCTTTATATATAGATTCATTGCATTCATTGCTACTTTGACTTTCAACACACTCATTATTATCATTAGAAGATACATTATTAACTCTATAATTATCACTTTCCATCTCCTCAATGAATCTTTCAACCTGCAAAAACTTTTGTAGTCTTATAGGTGTTGGCTAATTAACCGAATCAGGCACTAGAACATCAAGGAAAACACTAGGTAGGGAAGATTCCTTAGGTCTAGAATGAAAAAGCATCTTGTTGATTACTGATTTAATCCTTAGATAACATTGTTCAACATTTAGACCTTGTGTACTTCCTACTTCAATTCTTATAACACTGACAATCTTATTATAGATTAGTTTATTTAACATAGCAATCTTGTTGACCACAGTCTCTAAACTTTCAGAACTTAGCAAACTAATCTTAGTTATGAGATCATACTCCATCTTAAAATAAAATTTCTACCTCTTTCTTCTAGTGCTGAAAATCATTGAATAGAGGCAACCATTTTTACACTCGATTTCCATGGAAGAGAAACATGAAAATCAAAAATACCTTGAGTGTTGATGCAAGACTTTGATCTACTGATTTGACACAAGTGCATGCTAAGAATCCTTCATACCATGGATAAAACTTTGTAGAACCACCACCTCCTTGAAAGAGGATAAAGAATTCACTATTGTGATTTATTTTTTTAACACTTCACTTTCTTATAACAACAGATGCAACAACACTTCAAAACTTATCAAGAACTTAAACTTCCTTTTCAAGAGACTATCAAAAGCTTCATATCTGCCCATACAATTGAAAGTCCTTCAAAATATTGCAATGAAATCAACTTAGAAACAACTGGTGCAGAGATTTAGAGTCACCACTCACACTTTGTGAGAGATAAAACACAATTTGTCATTTGACAGATCTGAACTAGACCTTCAGATATAGGGGAGATACAGATCATCAAACCACTCTTGTAGATTTACAAACTTGGAAAGCGGAACACAAAATTATGTTCATTCTTGAGTCTGATTTTACAACACTTTGAAAACAAAATCTAGCTAAATTGATTGAAGACGAATACTCTTAGCAATACAACTTACACTCAACCTCAAAGTTGTTGCTGCAAATGGATAAAACTTCATTGGGAGACATGAATATTTAGCAAATAAATGGAAAACACTTCATGACCTTGTTGTTGTAGCAACTTCTTCCTACTGTATTGAATCTTCTTTCAAATTCTCAAGGTTTGTCTATCATAGAGATTCTGAAAATATTATTTATGCCAGAGATTCTAGTACTTTTAATCAATGAATTCCTTCATAGACTCCCCAATCGAGTTGCTATTTTGTTGGCATTTTGAAACAACACAATTTCAAATTACCCCAATGAGAACAAGATACATCTAGGGGCAACTTCTTCCCATTTTCAACATACCCTTTCAGACATCGAGCCAATTATGAGGCTAGACCCTTCTTCTACTTTAGGCACTGCAATACCTAAGCAGGTGTACCTATTAGATTCTTCATTTGGTACCAGTGGTCAAAGCATAGACTAAATCTAAATAAAGCAGATAAAAACCCTTAATCTTCTAACACTTATGTAAAGATCTCAGACATGAAATAGTTGATAACATGGCCAAAGAAATTGCTAAGTTAAGTGAGGGCATCCTTTTTAGCTCTTCAACATTAAAGGGAAAAAAATTTGATTAATGATGTTGATTTCGGCAAAATCCCAAATATGCAGCAATAAGAACAAATTGATCCTATAGCTGATCAGTGCCTTATCTATTAGGCAATTCCACTTATTAAACACATACATCTATGATACCAATAACATATTCCATACATCACAATATCAAATTTGTCTTATCACTTTGTGAATCATATATTAGTGTTCATAAAGACCACATTCTCATGAAATATCCTTCTCAAAATAACTAGCAACCCTGTCAAATACATCAAGCATTTACTCCAGCCTTTGTTCCAATAGCAAAATATATCAGACATACAACCTTAAGGGGGTGCAAATGGGTCTTAGTTCTTTGTCCTTAAACCACATAAGATTGCAGGCTACAGAGATAGGAGACAATAATCAAAATTAAACTAAGAGTTTTTTGCTCATGTGTATTCATTTCTTTGAAACTATACATTCAGATGCATGTAAAACAACTCATAAAGTCACTAAATAGATCAGAGCTAACTATATTTTCTTCACCACTATTATTCGTACAAGAGAAATATGTTGAAGAGTGTGGTGGAATCATAGTTCTAGATCCAACAATATGGTCTCACAAACAAACTAGAACTAACAATTTGGTATCACACTGAAAATTACCAACCAAGTATCACAGCAGTGAGAAATCTTCTCCAAAACTAGAACCCCTACCATAGATGAGAAAGAGAAAGATATAGAAGAAGAATGGAATTCTGGATCTAATTTGGAAGTGACATGTGTCAACTTGAATCTCCATTCCTTGCTATTGTAAGACCTCTCTCATCTTTGTACTCATGAGATCTGATTTGGTTTTCATCATTATTTTGTAACAAACCCAAAATATCTTTTCCTAAATGATGAACAACCCTTCTATTACTAAAATATCTGAAAAGCGTCATGAAATATACATGATACCTTGGTTCAATTGATTTGGAGATGACAAAACTCACCCACAACTGCATTTTTGTTACCTTTTACATTTACTCAGCTCACCATGTCTCTGGAAATTAGATCTGAACTCCCTCAACTAAACTAAACTAAACTAAAAATTGGACACCTAATACAAATCTTTCATAACTCTAACTAGTGACCTCCTATGCAAAAACTAATTGCAAAAATGGATAGTTCATCTCTTGTCGATTCCAACAGTATATTACACTATATGTTTCAGGTAAAAATAATACCTTTGAGATTGATTTGAAATTTCAGGCCCCAGGCCATGGACAAAGTTTAAAATGAAAAATTTAAATAAACTATATAGTTAGAAACTATATAACATATCAATTTCATTTAAATCTTTCATCATATCAAATGCACGCTTAGAAATTTTAAAATTTGATTTTATTCTTTATCCATTTCCCCATTCCCACTTGTCGACTTTTTATTCGCCACTTCACCAAGGCGGGCCCCACATCTCTATGCAACATTTGAAAACCATTTGAAAATTTCCCAACCACATGACAATACAATATTATGAACTCAAACTCATCATACCATTGTAAATTCCAATTTCAACACCTTCGATCAAACAAATCCATCATAGGATCGTAACCTTTTGTAACATTGTTGACCCCTCCTGTTCTCTTTGTGACCTTACGATGAAAGAAGATTATCTTAACATTGTATGCCTCTTGTTTTAGCTTTATGATGTCCCAACATTATGATCCTATGACAATGACCCTTTTCTTTATCCTCACCTACTTGATCACACGACAAGAGGCCCCATCGTAGCATCGCAAGTCCCAATTTTATCTCTCGCAATCTCCCGACATCCTCCATCCTAGCATAACATCATAGATGCTTGAAATTCCCTTTCCCAATCTTACGACCTCATCGTAATATCAAAGCTCTTCAAACTACAATTCTACAACATACTGTGGATATTGGAAATTCTTTCGCACTTTAATCACGCAAGGAACAATTCTTCAATGGCTATTAGCTCTCTGAAATTTTGAAATTTGTTTGTGTAGAGAAAAAATGGTGAAATCTTGCAATATATCTTTGGTTCTAGTTCACATGGGGAGTTTTCAACTTTCATAAATGAATTGTAAGGAGAAATAGGGTGCCATCACCTTCTAATTTTGAAAACACACCATCAATTCTAAAAAATCCAACGATCTAGGAATAAAATCGTGAATGACTCACTTTCAATTTGCCAGGTTGGTAGTCAACCCAATCAAATTTCTCCATATAAGCTTTTCCATCCACTACTAGAAACTTATTTTGGACCCACTGTCACTCGTGGACACATATCACACTCTCGCTAAGTCATTGTGCATAAACGTCGAGCAACTTTTGCATGCAACATGGCACCCACCATCGATCTAGGAGAGATCTGACTACGTCAATCAACGCGAATCCTCTTCTAAGTGCAAATGCCAGTGGCATGTGATATTAGACTAACTTGACATCTTGGCATGGTCAATTATAACAGTTAACCCTTTTGGCACTACTCTTTGAAAATAGGTTCCATCGTGTTTTTCCTTTCATAGGAGGTCGCTATGTTGCAATCGGTGAAGTTCTTATAATTTCCAGTGGTGACATAGTGACCAGTGTATTTGTTGAAGAAATATAGCATCGTGAAGTAACACACGTTCATTTCATGGTTCACTCTTTACTATGCCTAACACATATGATGTTCCATAATGATGACACGACTTATTAATGACAGACATAATTTACGGTGCCATATTTACTTTTTGCCCCTCTGTGTTTCTCTTTTGTGGGAGGTTGCCATGTTGTGACTGATAAAAATCTTGCAATTCCTAACAGTGACATAATGACCACCATTGATCTTGAAAGATCTGACAGTGTAGGCAATACACATTAAAATCATGCTTATTTGATTGGAACCTAGTTGTAATACTTACTTGGTTGCTATGTCGCATAAAGTAAAATGAATGCAAGTTTTTATAGTAGACAACAACTGTAGATCTTAAAAAGATTTGACTATGAGGAATCATTCGGGGAAAAAAGAAGCAAAAATGAAAATTCTTTAAAAATTCCAGAAAAAGTATATACCTTTTCAAAATGGTTTTTCCCACTCAATTTATAAGGTAAAGGCATACGACCTAAAGGGCTTACCTAGGGCACAAAATGTAGGATACTAATTAGGGTTTTTCTTAAGGTTAACAATTTTTAAAAAGAACCAAACCCTACTTAGTTTACAAAAACCAGGAATAATCATAGAAAGACTCGGAATGACAACTTATCTTCATGCAATACATAGACATACTTAATGCAAAGTGTTAGAAAAATTAAACACTTCTTAGGCCTTAAAAGAATAGCTGGGTACACATGCATTAAAAAGTGCTTATAGGACTTGATTGTTAGAATGATACTCAAAATCAAGGCTTCAATTTTGAGTCCCAACACCTTCAGAGCATCACAAATCAAAGAAACTATGAGATCTAAATGATGGCTTTCTCTTGCCACTATGAAAGATCCTCGACACGTAATAGATTAGGGTTAGAACACATTGGTGTTCATGTAGATGATTTTTCCACTTTAATCATTAACAATGCTCATGCATCAATATGAGACATCCAAAGCATTAAAACTTAGAGCTAGAGATCTTAATACCTTAGACTCACTTAATATTCAAATCCATTTTTCCTACGTGTCGTGTGGGAAGGACTGAAGAAAAGCTAGTCTCGAGGAACAACTATGATTTTTACCTTAGAATCACTTAATATTCAAACCCATTTTTCCTACGTGTTGTGTGGGAAGGACCAAAGAAAAGCTAGTCTCGAGGAACAACTATGATTTTTACCCTAATTAAAATCTAATCATTTTTTTGTTTAGGTTTTCTTGAAGTTTGGTGTTGAATCAAGCATGACAAAATGTTGAGCAAGGTAGTAGCTAGTTAACCCACACCCTAGTGGTTATTATCCCAAAAATGCTCTATTGAAAATACTTATGACTGTTAAAAATATAGGAGTAACTGAGAGGGGGGTGAATCAGTTACTACTAGAATAAATCTTAGATCCCTTAGATGTCAACAATAAAATTTAGACTTAGAAAACTGATTGCTATTGTTACTTGGTAAACACACAGAAAATGTTGTAACTTGGTAAATACAGAGTGTGATTTACTTTTAGTATACCTTAAAATATTAACAATAATTAACTTGTAAGCATAAAAGAAATAACATGAACACGTGAGACACCAAGATTTAATGTGGAAACCCAATTTGGGAAAAACCACCAATGTAACTAGTTATTGTTTTTCACTCTTCTGAAGTGAGCCCTGTTAGGAGCCAACCCTATTAAAGGTTACAAAACACACTGTTAGGTGTGACCCTATTAAGGGATTTAATCACCCTGCTAGGAGTGGCCTTGCAAGAGGTCTTAAAACAATTCAATGGAATTGCCACCTTGTTAGAGGATTTACAACTGGCTGTTAAACCAACTCTGTTAAGAGATTTTACATCATAGCTACAATGGTTAGAGAGTAACAATGAAATGACCTGATTGTGATATGACTGAATTGCTGAATCTAGATCTCTTTTCTACTTAAACTTGATCCTTCCCGATCGAATATTACTTTTCTACTCTATAAGTATACATGCTTATCCTTCAAGTTTTCTTCCTCTCTTTTCTTTTCAATTCAATCAATACACTTGCACACACACTAGAAATCTCAACTTGACCTTTTATTTATACCTTCCAGATTGTTAAGTCGGTCTAAATTCAAATTACAATAACCAATATTCATCACCATAGTCATCTAGAATCAATACATAAAGTAATTAAGCTTCATATGCCAAAACAAAAAAAAATCCTTCATAAGCTGACCCTGCTTGGTAAAAACAAACTTTGAAACAATTCTCTGTGTTAACTAACAAAAGCTCAGTTAACACTGTCTACTTGCAGAAATTCTTCGGCAACTGAGTGAACTCGGTGAATACTAACTCTATCCAACTTTCCCTTCATTAACTGAGTGAGCTCGGTTAACACTCTTTTCTGCCTCAATTCCTCCGATGTCCAAGTGAGTTCAGTAGACACTATCATTTGTTTAGAGTAAACCTATGAACACTTAGTAGACAAGGAAAACTATCTTCACTGACCAAATGAGCTTGGTAAGCACTGATTGACAATTGATATGACATTTGTGTAACATTAAAGACAACACACAATTAATGAATTGTATCTAACAATCTCCCTCTTTGGCATTGATGGCAGCACAACATGTCATAGCATAATGAAATTTTGAAAACAAGATTCCTTTTGACAGAAAATTTCTCCCTCTTTGATTTTACACAAGAGCTTCTTCTTTATGTTGTATTCTCCCTTAGCATAACTTCTTTTCAAACTTCTCCCTCTACAAAATTTTAGAAAGATATAGATATGATAGTAAACTTCTCCCTCTTTGACAACATATGCCAAAGACAACACGTGCCAAATTTGTATCGATGTACCTTGAGTACTGATTCATATACAATATTCTTTTGATTATGTTGCATTAACTGATTGATCTTTAACTTGGTTCTTGTTGATGCATCACTAAACTTTATTTAGTGAACTTCAGATAGGGGAATGACCCCTAACTTACCTCTTAGATACAAGAATGCATCCTTAGGTAATGGCTTGGTGAGTATGTCTATAATTTGTTCTTTTGTATGGACATATTTCAATCTAATTTCTTTGTCCTGCACCAGTTCTCTGACAAAGTGATATTTTATAGCAATGTGCTTTGTTTTGGAATGCATTACTGGGTTCTTTGATATGTTAATTGCGTTGGTGTTATCACAATACATGACTATTGGCTCTTTGATTTCAACCTTCATTCCTTCTCGTAATTGTTTGAACCAAACAATGTTAAAACAATTCACTGCTGCTACTACATACTCTACTTCTGTTGTGGATTTGGATGTGCAATTTTGCTTCTTGCTTGTCTAAGATACCGACCTTTTTCCAAGAAAGAAAGCTCCACCACTTGTGTTTTTTCTATCATCAAGATTTCCTGCCCAATTAGCATCAGTGAATACCTTTAGGTCTAGGTTTCCTCCAAGTTTGTACCATAAGCCATAGTCCTTAGTACCTTTCAGATATCTCAAGATTCTTTTGATTGCCATCATATGATTTTCTCTAGGTTTAGCTAAGAATCTTGCCACTATCCCAACTGTTAAAGGCAATATCAAGCCTTGTGAACTACATACTGTAATTTTCTAATCATTGATCTATATAAGGTATGATCTACTTCTTTGGAATCATCATCTTTGGTAAGCTTGAGTCCAGTACACATGGGGGTACCAACTAGTTTTGAATCTTCCATACCAAACTTCTTGAGTATCTCTTTTACATACTTGGATTGGGTGATATAGATACCATTTTTGTTCTGCTATATCTACAATCGAACAAAGAATTTTATTTTGCAAAACATGGACATCTCAAACTCTTTGTTCATTTGTTTTGAAAATGCTCTGCATAGATCATCATTTCCTGTAAATAGAGTGTCATCCACAAATATCTCTGCCAACACAATTTTGTTATCTAGTCCTTCCTTGATGTATAGACTATTGTTATCATTTGTTCTTTGAAAACCAATCTGTATCAAGTAGTTATGTAGTCTTTCATACTAGGCTCTAGGAGCTTGTTTGAGAACATACAATGCTTTGTGTAATTTACAGACCATGTCCCTTTTGTCAGGATCAACAAAACCTTCTGATTGTTCAGTGTAGACTTCTTCATCAAGAATTCTATTAAGGAATGCAGATTTAACATCCATTTGATATACTTTGAATCCTCTGTGAGCTGCATATGTAAGTAGGGTCCTAACACCTTCTAATCTTGCAACAAGAGCAAAACTTTCACATAATTAATTCCTTCTTCTTGAGAATACCCTTTACACACTAATCTAGCTTTGTTTCTTGATACTTGCCCATCTTCATTCAGCTTATTTCTGAATACCCATTTTGTTCCAATCACATTTTTATCTTTAGTCCTAGGAACAAGAGTCCAAGTTTTGTTCTTTTCTATCTGTTCTATTTCTTTGTTCATTGTCTCAATCCAACTTTCATTTTCTATAGCATCCTTGACACTTCTAGATTCAAAATCAGCAAGTAAACATGTACCTTTCAATTTGCTTATTGTCATAGTACCTTCTGATTTATCTCCAATAATCTGATCAGGTGCATGATGCCTTTTGACATATTTGGCCAATACAAGTTCTTTGCCTTTTGAATGAATTGCACTGTCTTCATTTTGAATTTCAATTTCAAGCTCGGGTCATTCAGACTTGGTAGACATTGGCTTGGTAGCTTCAGAATGTGACTCGAGTCCCTATGACTCGGTTTGTACTTCTTGCAACTCGATAGCTATGGAAGGCTTGGGAGATCAAGTCTCCTTATTGTTAGATGTTCCTGGCAATGTATCAGGTTCGAAGTAGACCAATCTTTTGTAATCTTCTGGTTCCCTTTTGCTTTCTCCTTCAATCTTTTTTGCAAACTCATCAATTCTCACATATGCACTTTCTATGATTTTATGAGTAGACAAATTCAAACATTTGTATGCCTTCTGCAAGAATATACCTTCATCACTTTTTACATCAAACTTGCCTTTTCTAGACTCTTTCAAGATATAACATTTATTGCTAAATACTTTCAGGTAACATACATTGGGTTTGTAGCCATACCATAATTCATGGGGAGTTTTATGTGAGTCCTTCTTCAACTGTATTCGGTTCAAAGTATGAACTGTAGTGCTGATGGCTTCCTTCCAGTATTTGATAGCAACATTCTTTTCAATCATTAGAATCCTCACACAATCCATAACGGATCTATTTCTTCTTTCAGCTATTCCAATTTGCGTAGGAGTACCAGGGGTTGATACTTGCCTTTTGATTCCTCTTTTAATGTAGAAATTATTGAATTCATTGGAGATGAATTCACCACCTCTTTCTGATCTTAAGCATTTCAATCTTTTTCCAGTTTCTTTTCTACTCTTGCTAGATACCATTTGGATTTCTCAAATGCTTCTGACTTTTCTCTAAGATACGTAACAATCATCATTATGGAATAGTCATCAACAAAAAGAATAAATATTTTTTCTCCACTATAACTTTCCATTCCAATGGGTCCACACAAATCAATATGCACAATTTCCAAGACATCTTTAGATTGATAGTTTTTGCTCTTAAAACTAGTCTTTCCCATTTTGCCAATCTGACAATTTTTGCATAATCCAACGTCTAGTTTCTTCAAACTAGGGATACCTCTTACTTTTTTGAATTTTCTTATCTTGACCATATTATCAAAGTTTACATGACATAATCTTCTGTGCCATAACCAACTTTCTTCCATTTGAGCAATAAAACATGAGCAATCACCAATATCAAGATAAAATAGGTTACCTCTTGTTTGTTTGCCTGATCCAATAAGATTTCCTTTTTCATCCAACAGTCTTGCCTTGCCATGCATGAATTCTACCTTGAATGCAATGTTGATTAGCTGTGCCACACTTAGCAAATTATGTTTCAGTCCTTCAACCCAATGGGCATTGTCACATACAAGTTCATTGGTTAATGAGATTCAACCTTTCCCTTTTATGCAACAAGGTTCATTGTTTCCAAACATTACACTACCTCCATCATAGTGTTCAAAGTGTTCAAATTTTGTTTTGTCTCCAGTCATATGATGTGAAAATCCATTGTCTATGATCCATGTGTCATTTTTACTAACATGAGAGATAAGTACCATCTTATCTTCTTCTTCATCAAATTCATCTTTTACAACAATGTACACTATTTTCATCTTCACTGTTATTAGAATCTTTAGCCATAAAACAAGTCTTCTTACCTTTGTCTTTGAAGGACTTGTGACTTTTGGATTCCTTCTTGCGTTTGTACTTGTGGTTGTTCTTCTCATCCTTTCTTTGTTTGTTTGGGCGCCTAGCAGCAATATGACCAATTTCTTCACATGAAAAGCATATTAAAAGAACTTTACCTTTGTACTTTCCTCTACCTCTAGAATATTTCTTTGCAAGTAAAGCTTCAAAAACTTCAAGATTACTATTAGAACTTTTCTCTGTTTCCTCTTCACTTTCTGACTGAATGTCCTTTATCTTTTTGCCTTTCTCTTTGAGTGAAAGTTTAGCTTCAAATGTAGACTCAACATTTTTGGAAGCTGGAACATAATTGTCAAAGTTGTCTAGCTCAAAAGTTGTTAATCTTCCTACTAAGGCATCCAAACTTAACTTGTGATTTGGATCACATCTCTTTTCTTGAATAATAGATACTCTAATTGCATAGATAGGAAGCAATGTTTTGAGAACTTTACTTACAACAGTTTCTTCCTTGATTTCTCCTCCAGACGCTTTGATTGCACTGACACTAGCTTTGATTCTTTTCACATATTTGGCAACATTTTCATCTTCTCTCATTCTCATCTAATCAAACTGTCCTCTAAGGCTTTTTGCTTTGGCTCTCCTTACATTGTCATCACCACCATAGATGTCCTTTAGCTTGTTCCACATATCAAAAATAGTTTTGCAATCTTTGATCTCATCAAATTCATCATAGATGAGAGTAGATGCAATATCAATCATCATGATGTTAAGGTTCTTTTTCTCAGCAAGATCTCTAACAAATAATGTATCGGTAGGAGTTTTGTATTCTTCATCAAGGTATTTGCAGCCTGAGTCACTAATGGTGGCCAGATGAAGTCTCACGAGTCCCTGCCATGCTGAAAAGTTGTCTTTGTTTAGCTTTAGAATTTCTCTCTTCTAAGACATCCTAATCTTTACCTTATGTCCTTGAAACCTTTCTTGCAAGCACCAAATGCTCTAATACCAATTGTTGGAATAAAGGAGTGACTGAGAGGGGGGGGGGGGGTTTGGAATCAATTACTACTAGAATAAATCCTATTAGATGTCAATAATAAATTTTAGACTGAGAAAACTAACTGCTATTGTTACTCGGTAAACACATAGAAAATGCTGTAACTCGATAAATGCAGAGTGTGATTTACTTTTAGCAGATCTTAAAACATTAACAATAATTAACTTGTAAGCATAAAAAAAATAACATGAACACATGAGACACCGGGACTTAACGTGGAAACCCAATTTGGAAAAAACCACCAATGTAACTAGTTACTATTTTTCACTCTTCTGAAGTGAGCCCTGTTAGGAGCCAACCTTATTAAAGGTTACACAACACACTGTTAGGTGTGACCCTGTTAAGGGATTTAATCACCCTACTAGGAGTGGCCTTGCAAGAGGTCTTAAAACAATTCAATGGAATTGCCACCTTGTTAGAGGATTTATAACTGGCTGTTAAACCAACTCCGTTAAGAGATTTTAGATCACTGCTACAATGGTTAGAGAGTAATAATGAAATGACCTGATTGTGAAGCGACTAAATTGCTAAATCCAGATCTCTTTTCTGCTTAAACTTGATCCTTCCTAATCGAATATTACTTTTTTGCACCACAAGGATACCTGCTTATCCTTCAAGTTTGCTTCCTCTCTTTCTTTTCAATTCAATCAATACACTTGCACACACACTAGAAATCTCAACTCGACCTTTTATTTATACCTTCCAAATTGTCAAATCGACCCAAATTCAAATTACAATAACCAATATTCATCACCATAGTCAACTAGAATCAATACATAAAGTAATTAAGCTTCATATGCCAAAACAAGAAAAATCCTTTGTAAGTTGACCCTACTTGGTAGAAACAAACTTTGAAATGATTCTTTGTGTTAACCAATAGAAGCTCGGTTAACATTGTGAACTTGCAAAAATCCTTTGGCAACTGAGTGAACTCAGTGAATACTAACTCTGTCCAACTTTCCCTTCATTGACCGAGTGAGCTCGGTTAACACTATTTTCTGCCTCAATTCCTTCGACGCCTGAGTGATCTCGGTAGACATTGTCATCTATTTAGAGTAAACCTGTGAATGCTCGATAGATAAGGAAAACTATCTTCACTGACCAAGTGAGCTCGGTAAGCACTGATTGACAACTAATATGACATTTGTGTAACATCAAAGACAACACACAATTAATCAATTGTATCCAACAATGACTGCCATTAAGGTGCATCAGGGACATTTTTTTTGGGGAGAGAGACATTGCATAAGAGAAGTAGTAATGCTATTCTTTTATATATTATATATTAAAATTAAACTATTGAATATAAATAAATAATCTAATATTGTAATAAATATTTAGACAACAAGGACAATATTAGTATTTTATATGTAGACATACATGCACATTAGACATAATTGTTGAACAAATGGGTGTGAAATCACCCAATATCCATTAGATCCCTAACACAATCTACATTGCCCATTAGTGGGTCCTATCATCAAAATATGAACAACCATATACATGTTTTTAAACACAAAATAAAGTATTCAATTGTTATTCACTACCCTTCTAATAAATGCAAACATAACAATTATACAAAATTAATGGAAATGCAAACCATAATGTCTCTATAAATGCAAATAAATAACAAGGATTACTACCATAACCAACATTTACATGTGGAGGAAATAACGAAGTCATGTTGTCAAAGAACTAGGGTATAGCCATCACTAAAGTGGAAGGGAGACAAGTGTCTGAAGGACCCAAAGTTAGAGAATTCGATGAAGGGAAATGCATTGTATGCAACTATTGCTCGAGATTTGCACACATTGCCATGGATGTAAGAGAAAGGGATACAAAATGCATTGCAAAAAAGATCACAAGGTGACAAGGAACAATAAATGACTACAATCTAGATTAAAGGGTGGTAGAGTTGGGGCATGTCATCTAGTCACAAGTATCTTTTTGGATGCTACACTATGTAGCTTGTTGGGGTGGGCCCATACACGTATCAGTCCCCTCACCAACTTGTCAATTTTTTGACATGTCAGATAGATCAACACTTTACACATGACATAAGCACATTAAATACACTTTACACATGACATAAGCACATTAAAAATTATATTTTACAATTAGATTTCTTACCTGGCATGGGAAATAATAGTTTGGAAGTTGATATGACACCATATAGACATTTGCTATTAGCCTATTAGTCTTCTATAAAGAAGAAGAAAATTGGATTTAAGAAGTAGGAGATATTTTCTCACTTAAGAGTAAAAATGACAAGCTTAAATGTGAAAGTCATTTTAAAGTAGTGAATTTAATAGTGCTTGAGCTAGAATAATAATCAAATAGATAATGTCTCACAAATTTCTTGAACATCACCTAAATGAAATGAGTGCCAAGAGTTCTATTCATTCTAATAAGAAATAAATTCTTGTAAACTACTATTTAAGAACACAAATCAATAAATTTGATTCAAAAATTGCAAAGTTAAATCATTGTAACAATATAACAATGATTATAAAAAATTTCCCTATTTTTCATTTTCTCCACAAATGGTTATAATATTGAATATTTTTTTTAAAATTAATTTATTATTATTATTTTTTTCCAAACTTGGCAAGATTCACTTCCGTTTTAGTTAGGTTTTACCAATACCTTGCATGTAGAGTTGTTTGCTGCGTTGCCATTGTAGGCAAGCAGCATAGCTGCGTCTGTGTCTGCTCTGGGAAGAGTCAAGCGAAAAGGGAGAGGCGAGAAAATCGAATCTCTTTAGTAGAGTAGCAGGAAAAGCAAGGCACAGTAGACATGGTAAGCAACAAACCTAAAAAAATGTTTCATACTGGATAGACAGGAAAAAATTCCTTCTTTGTGAAATTGTTGATATACTTACCCTAATAGAAAAAACTGGCATAGGTATTTGTCAAGGCCCAGAAGTCCAAGGCCTATTTCAAGAGGTATCAGGTCAAGTTCAAGCGCAGGCGAGGTATTTATGTATGATAGATTTCGATATGCAGTCGAGTTTAGGATTTTGTAGTTTGTTGTCTTAGCTGATTTAAAATTTGTGCAGAGGGTAAGACTGATTATAGAGCGAGAATCCGCTTGATAAATCAGGACAAGAACAAGTATAATACGCCGAAGTACAGATTTGTAGTACGATTTGTATCCTTTTCAGTACTTTGGTTCTGGAGATTTGTTTTTTAAGAAATACATTTTACGGCTCTGTTTATGTGAGAAAAAGTAACGTCCTTTTCTTCTGCGCTAAAAAAAAAAGCCCCCTCTAGGGGAGCTTTGTTGTTTGAAAATAAATATTTTTAGGGTTTTCTGTATGTAAGCCAATGTATGAATGTTGGGCAAGCTATGAAGAGGATGGCTTGATGGATTGTTGGGTAGGTGAAATCTTGTGATTTCTGACTCTTACGGGAAAATTGTCTTTTAGGGTTTTGGGCTGATATCATATTAGGGTCGGAGATGTACATTTGTGTAATCCTCGACTGATGTTTGAACAAAAGAGCAACACAGATATTGTTGCACAGATCATATATGCAACGCTCGCTGGAGATGTAACATTGGCAGCTGCTTACTCTAACGAGCTCCCTCGGTATGGCCTGGAAGTCGGTCTCACAAATTATGCTGCTGGTACTTTCAAATAACCCTACATTATCGTCATATTTGATTGATATTTGAAACATAAATATTTGAACTCTTCTGTTATCAACGTTGACGATCCCGTTGGACTTATGTTTATGTTACTCTGCAAATTTGTTGCAGTAGCACCATTGTTGTATAATGTTGCAGTATAAATTGGCTCATGAACTTACAATATGCATTGGGTGATTGAAGTAACTAGTCCTGTTGGCAATTTAGGCATTGTAGTAGAAGTATGTATGCCCTTGTTGGCTCATAGAAGGTTTATATGAAATTTTAATGTTCAGCGTAGCTATCCATACTTTCTGTGGGGTAAACACATCTCCTCTTGGTCTGTCACATACTTACAAGGAAGCATAAACTTACCCTATACTATCAAATATTAACTGAGTAGACATCGGCATTTTTTCGGTAAGCTACAGATTTGTATTTCTTAACACAGTACTAGCTTTTCATACGGATATTTGTGGTAAGCATATCTCCCTCTTTGTGCGTAACATAATGACAAGCAAGTATGAACTCACTCTTTAATGCCAATATTAATCGAGGTAGACATTGTGTTTTTTCGGTGAGGCTAACATTTGTATATTCAGTTATGTGCTTACATTGTGTCACATAATTGTTTATTTGGGTACAGGAGTAAACGTGCTTGGATAAGCGTTTCCTGTGGGGCTGATAAGAGAAACTGTAACTGCAGATAAATGTGCAATTGAGTAAGCTGTGTATACCCTTTTCAGCCTGATCCATAAATCTGACACGTGGCACCGTTATATGCTCTATTCCCATCTTATAAACATCATTCACATCAAGCACAGTGAAATATACAAATTAATTTTGGATATCCATATCTAATGCATGGGAATGTGCAATTTAACTTTGAATCAAATCTAATGCATTGGCTTTAGGTCTTGGTTTGCTTGGAAATTTTATTAGTTTGCATTGCAAATTGTACTATTACATTGTTGCTATTTATTTTCCATCTTGTAAACACACTCATTCGTGCATCCTCATTCACATTCAATGCATTGGAGTATACAAATTATTGTTGGACCTTCACATCTAGTCTTCTGTTGCAGACAATTGCACTTTGAAGCTGTTGTGACCTTTTCACACATTGCCCCATTTCAAACCCTTTCTTTAAGCTGTTGACCTTGTCTTTTTGGCTTTCGTTCGTTGTAGTTTTTGGCTCAGTCCCCTAAGGTTCTGTGTGTAGAAGAAAAGTGTTGTCCACCTGGCAGCTTCTAGAATGGAAGTTGCATGTTTGTTAGTGAAATAGGTCATGTGTAAATGAGAATTGATCTTCTAGAAAAAATGGCAATTAAATTTTGAACATTTTGACATACTTGATAGTTTTGAAAATTTCCATTTTTAGTATTTTTTTTAGTAAGTACTTTGTCTTGGAACGGCCTTGTATTGAGTTTTGAAGTACTTACTATTTTTAACAGTGTCTATTTTTCGTTGACTGTCTTTGATTGGTCTAATTTTGTGTTTGTATGAACTTACTATTTATAGCAAGTCTTTTTTATTTGCAGGGCAATTGTGGTAGCTAATGAGCTATGGTTGAGGAAGAGGAAAAAGAGTACCCAATGCAATGTTAAAAAATGTAATTGAATGAGGTAGTTGGTCTAAAGAGCATCAGTACGAGAATGTTAAAAAATGGGAAGGCATGATGATAATGGTCAAGTGTGAAGACCATTCCTTAAAAGCACGTAAAAGTAGAAAAACTTGAAAAATTGTTAAAAATGCTCGAAGTTTGGAAACAGTTATAAAAGGACATGAAGAGACATTTAAATAGTGTAATGTGCACCTAGGTCAAAAACCTAGCGCACCGGGTGTGTGTATGTCCCCGATGTGGGTATGTCGCGCACCCATGTACCCCCACCATGCAAAAAGCACAGTGAGGCCGCACTGGTCGGAGCACAGGGGTGGGACGTGGGTGTGTCAAGGGTGCGGCTATGTGCACACGAGGTGTGGTTGACATGTTGGCTAAAATGTATAAAAATAAAATAATTTTTTTGCAATTGTTTTTAATTGTTTCTTTCAGCAAGGGAACCCTAACATGATATTATCCGTGGTTTATATTTTTCATTTATCATTATCATTATTATCATTATGTTTAAAAGTTTTAGTATTTTACTAAGTCCAATGGTCATTGATAATGGTTATGAAGTTTCAAGTTTGAACTTATGGTTCGTGAATCGTATTTCAATTTTGTATATTCAAGTATACTTTGTATGTTATATTGAAGTATCATTTCATAATTAGCATTTTCAGTCACATATATACTATGCAACCCCCCGCCCCTTGTTGCTGCCGCTGCCACACCTTGCCGCTGTCCCCAAATTGAAGCCCTTATTTTCCTGCACTTGAAACTCGTCTCGATGCACCCCTCCACCCCCCGCCAGTGTAACATTGCATTTAAAGGCATTAAAAAGAGGGTAGGGTGTGAAAATTCCTTGGTCGCATCCCATTGGTGCCCAAAATGGAAAATCATGAAAAATGGCCAAGTGATGGTCCAAGAATGTGAAAGAAATCAGGAAATTGGCAATATGGAAGAATGGTGTTTACATGCCTAATGTTTCAAAGAAGATAGAATTGAAATGAAAAGATGTGATATTTCTTGAAAAATTCTTGTTTAAAATGGAAAATCATGAAAAATGGCCAAGTGATGGTCCAAGAATGTGAAAGAAATCAGCAAATTGGCAATATGGAAGAATGGTGTTTACATGCCTAATGTTTCCAAAGAAGATAGAATTGAAATGAAAAGATGTGACATTTCTTGAAAAATTATTGTTTCAGCATCAAATTTATTAGAAATTCTAGAAAAAAAGTTTTGGAAAAGTTCATTGATGGAAGTGTGCTGATTACTAAGATTTGGTTGACTTTGAATTTTTTTGGGATCTTCTAAAATCTAGAATCTTCATTATAACTCTTGGAGATTTGGAGATTAGTATCCCCACCTCCGTGTACTTGAATTTCTATTTGAATTTTGATTTTTGAATGTTACTATTGGATATATATAATGTTACAATGTTGAATGTTCAATGGTTCTAGTTCATGTTTCAATTTTGCTATGTTCAAGTATTTTAATTTGGTATGTGCTACTGAAATTTCATTTCATAACTAGCATTTCAAGTTCTATATGTATACTATACAACACGCCTCCCTGCCCTGTCCTCCCCTTGCTGTCATCTCCTGGCTGTTCCCCCGCCGTTCCGAAAATGAGGCCCATTTCTTTCGCGTCTCGTAAACTCGTCTCGTCGTCCCAATGCACCCCAGTACTAGTGTTACATTGTTCTCAAACATCCTAGCAACATTTCTATAAAATATACCTTTTAAGTATGATGTAACGTATATTTAAATGTTATATCTTATGTGCACAAAAAGTTGAAGAAAAACAACTAAGTCATAAGACAAAATCCTCCATGCTCAAGATTTTGCACTCAAATCCTTTGTCCCCTCTCATTGGCAACTAGTGGTGTGTAATCCTGCAAGTCAAGGAATGTGTTCAAAAGTCATAATTCCTCCATCATAGGCAAAATGTGCCTTAGAGCATCAATTCTCCATATCTAAGGAATTTCCCATACACTGGAACAACTTACCACTTTTAGAAAGTCTATTTTTGGTAGTTCTATTTTGGCAATAGGCGAGCTTCGACTGATAAAGAGAGAAGAGGGTATCTAGTCTTATATTAAGAAGAATGAGCAAGCGAAACATTCAATCAGAAAATGGTTAAGTTTGAAAACATCCTTGAAATATATCCAAAAGTGGAAAGGATGAAAAACATCAAAAAAATGTTTAAGTTTGGAGAATGTATGCATGCGCTCAAGAGAACAAGGAAAGATGAAAAAATAGCCAAGTGTTGGAAAATTTATCCTCCATGTCTAATATGTACCCAAGTTGAAGAGAACAAGGAAAGCTGAAAAATTGCTAAATGTTGGAAAATTCCGCACTCAAGAGAACAAGGAAAGATGAAAAAATGGCTTAGTGTTGGAAAATTTATCCTCCATGCTATTACGAGCCCAAGATGAAGAGAACAAGGGAAGTTGAAAAATGGCTAAATGTTGGAAAATTCCTCCTCCTAGCTCATGTATGCTCAAGGAAGAAATTGCAAGGACCAGAGGAAATTCGGTTAAGTATGAAAATTCCCTCTCCAAATCTCAAATTTCACCTCTTCAAGTGTGTACCCATAGGTTGAGAAAGTTGATGAAGATAAATGCCAAAATGAGAATTCTTGGAGAAGAAAGGAAAGTTTGACGAAGTGAATTTGAAGCATGAAAAGAGGAATGTGTGAATTTTGAAGACAGAGGAGTTTTTGGATAGATCAAGGTTGGGCTTTTAAGAAGAAAAAGGATGAAGAATTGCAGTTCCAAACATTCAAGGAAAGAGATAAAAGTCCTAGAATTCCATTTCTAGTGTTAAATATGCCCATGTTTCAAGCAATCTAATTCGAGGCATGTAAGGTTCGAGACTTCAAAGATCAAAGTTCAATTATATCTTGAATTTCCTTTGGAAACCCAAGATCAAAAGTCAAAAGGTCCAATTTATCTCAAGAAGATGAATTCTCAAGTAGGTACATGGAAGGAAGAAAATGATCAAAGGGAGATAGTTTCAAAAGAAGTAATCAAAGTTTGTTTGGGTTGCAAAAAGATGCAGTTAATCAAGACTTGAGCCTACATGGCACCCAACATGCTAATGTGGCACAATCATCTCCAACTAATCAAAGGTACCCCAATCAAAATTCATTGTATTTAAGGAAGGGATTAAAAAACAATCTACTCAAGGAAGGCAACATTTAATGCATAGCAGGCTTTCATTTCACCCCACTTTCTTGCTTAGTGCATACTGGGCACTTTTTACCACACCTCGCTAGACGTGTATTTATAATGATCCATGTGGACCCTCTCATTTATTGTAGATTGTTTCTTCTTTCCCTAACCCTAATTAGGGTCGAGGTGGCAAAATAATAGTTAATTTGTTTCAATCTTGATCGCTCATTGTAATTTGAGACCTATATAAACTCTTCACATTTCATTTGTAAAGGATAAAATTTGGAGCTTGTTGTTTATGAGCTCCCGAGATACTAAATTGTCATTGTAGTTTAGTGATTGCTTGGTGTATCTTGGTGCTTGAATGTTCTCTTTGCTCCCTCATCCATAATAGATTTGTGCTCAAGAACCTAGATGAATGTGATTTGATATAGGTGATGGTGGAATTGACTTGCTCATACCTTCTATTCTTAGGCCCTTCCTAAGTGCAGTGTAAGGTTGGATCTGGTCTATTATGTGGATGCTTTACTTCTATCTTTGATGCACATTATTCATTTTCACAGTGTTCATGTTGACGTAATACATTGTTAGATGTGTTTTGAGAAAGGAATGGCGCTTCTTGGTTTGGCCCACCAATGAAATTAATATTTTCATTGAAAAATCAATAGTACGGTTGTAGAGTATTGAATCTTCCTTACAAGTTGATTGATATTGAACTCCAGAAGCAACATATGCAAAGAGAGTTTCTACAAGGACAAGCATACACAAGTAGTGAGAATGGATGACGATTTAGAACTCAAGTTTATTTTACTATTGCATTTTTGATAATTCCAACAAACATCAGATTTTCTGTTTGTTTCACTTCCAAATTCATGTTGCCCCTATTGATCTAATGTGAATAAATATAGAGAAAAGGAAAGTTTCATATATTTGTTTAAAAGAGTCTATGTTAGAAAGAAGAGGTGTTTATTTTTGTTGAAATCTGCAGATGAGTTTTGGAATAATTGATTTAAGGATTGTAAAAGTTCATTTCTTAATATTTATTTTCTCTTTATTTTTGTGAATTCTCTATCCAAATGCAAGTCATGGGATAGACATGATGTGAACATGTTTCAATGTATCACTTTGTGTGTACAATCCTGAAAGATTGTTAAAGAGGTTAATTTGTAGGATGGTGCACAATGAGCATATTAAAGAAAGTATATCTCACCACTCTTTGAACTATAAGAAATCTATTATCATTGCTCATCATGATTTTTCACAACAACAATGTGGAGGTTGGATTCAACTTTTGGTCATGATCACAAACAATATAGTTGAAATCCTTGATTTAGCTCCAACTCATGTCACTAAGGTTGCCACATTTTATTCAATATCTAAAATCAAAAGGTAGGAAAATATCACCTTTTAGTTTGGATTATTAATCCTTGTATTATTGGATGTTCACGTGATATTAAGGTACACGCCGGTGTAAAGAAAGATGAGGGAACAAAAGATGGAATGTTTTCGATAAGTGAAAGAGTGTACATGGAATATTGTATAAATGCTTTGATAATTACTATCATTGATTTCACAAAGAGTTTAGAAGGATGTTTGTATAATGATCATAAGGATATGACAACAAGACACATTATTAAGATGTTGAAGAATGCTGAAACTACCTTGGTTGAGACAAATATTTCAGATTGTGCCAACTTAGGTTTAAGTAGCTATCAAGATACCTTGGTTGGTGAACCAAATTCTTCATCTTAATATGAAATAGATTTTTGATGATGCCAAACTCTAGAGGTCGGCGACATTAGAGGTGTTGACCTTATGGCCGACCTATTTGTCAATCAGTGCCAAAACACTTAGTTATTTGGTTGGTTGCATTGTCACCGAGCACCATCAAGTAAACCTTGCAGATAGTGTTAACCGAGCAGAGTAACTAGCCATGTTAACTGAGCAGAGTAGTTAGTAGTGTTGATCGAGCTGCAATAGTAACTGAGTTGTTGCAGTGTCAACCGAGCTATTCAATGTTTTCTGAGTCATTAGTGTTAACTGAGTTCGCGCCTACTCGTAAGTGATCAATGTGGACTGAGCACCAGTGTCAACCGAGTGCCAGAGATTGTAGTGTTCACTGTGTTGCCAAGTATCAGTATATCACCCGAGTGGACTTCTGAACCCGAGTGTCAACACTTAGCTGATTAGGTGAAGATTGATTAATATGATATTGTAGTCGACTTCAAAAGGTAATTATTATTGGTATAAACATAAGATATCTTGTCATATCCAAGTATGAATGAAATGTATGAAATATGAAGATCATGCGAGTTTGAAGGTATAAGGAAAAAGCAGAGTCTCATCCATCACATTAAGGTGATCATTCTACATCGAAGGAATCTCATTCAACAAACCAAGTGGTTCATCCTAACAGGTGCATCAATCAAATCCTCTAACAAGGTGGACTTAATGGTCTTATGCAAAATCTCCGAATCGAGTACATACTTCATTGTATTGTATAAATCCTTTTACAAGGTGGACTTAACAGTTCTTATTGCTCCTAAGAGGGCAGATCACTAGAAGCGATCATTTGTAAGCCTTAACAGGCCAACTTTATACTGCAGTACTAAAGCTTGTGGGTATCATCCCCACCCTAGTTTTACTTTCTATTTGGAAGGTTTCTGGGTTACCAAATATTGTGTCAAGTGTTATGAATGTTTTATTGCTTTTAGTCTTTCATGCATGCAATTAGATCAGATTAGTTTATGAAAGGATTAATTGGTGAATTGAAGTAAAAGTTTTATTTGGTCCTGATTCACCATTTTACCCCCCCCCCCTCTCAGTCACCTAGCCTTCTTTACATTTCCAACAAGAGGATGGAGGAATTTCCATCATCTCAAGGCAGGTTCTGACTTTGGGACGGTGCTTTGCATGAGAAGCATTTTTGACATTTTTGGTATTCTGCTTTCTATTCCTTTTTGCAGAACACTTGTTTTCTGAAGTTTTGTTTTGGTGACAGGTTTGGGACTTGATATTGTGTTCAATATGGATTGTTGTTGAGTGAACTTTAGAGTATATGATTGAGACTTATACCCTTTCATGGTCCTAGACAATGATAGAGACTTGTCACAGGATCATTATTGAATAATTCAAGACTTTGTGGCTTAAGAACACTGCTCAAAACTACACCTTTCTGAGGGTCACAAGACAACTTGATGGAGCCTTGCATGGTTCAGGGTCTGCTACTTCAGAAGAAAATTTTCTCAAAATATGTATTCAAATTATGTAATCAGCATTTTTTGTTATGTAACCCTTAAGGAGGGGTTCCTAAGTAATACATTGTTAAGTCTGAAACTGTGTAACAGTTTGTTAACAGACTGTCGGTTATGCAGTTACCAAACTGGTAATATATTCTTTATAATGTAACCCATTTTCAGGGAATAAAACATCAAGTTTTCACTGATATCTCCTTCAGTTCATTGGGATATGAAAACTATTTGTGCAACCCTTGAAAGATTGTACCAACTTTGTGTAGTTAATGATTTCGGTGAAGCAAAAAGTTTGGTAGATCTCATGGTAGCAGTATTTTTCTTTAAAGTTTGTAGGACTAGAATATAATCTCTCAACCCTATGTTCATTTACTTTCTTTATATGTTGTGAAGCGAACCACTCCCATCCAAAAGAAAAATAAGGTACTCTCATTGCATTATCATTCAAAAGCTCCCAGAGCCAGTACCATTCGAAGTCGACTTGAGGAAATTATGTAAGGCCCTTCGTTATGCCATCATATCACATCAACCCAATGAGCTTATCCACAACCAAGAACTGACATAAAAGAAACTTGGAATCAAGCGTATGATCTTTCTTGCAATCGTAGCATACACATGATTTTAATCAAGAGAGGATATGATGTCTCAGTATTTTATTCTGCTGTTGTTACAGTTGTAAAACACCCATCAACAGTACCCTAATATAAATTTTACTGGAATAGGTAATCTACTTATAGATCCTGGCTTTCATTCTTGTTTGACTGTACTGCTCTGTATAATCTATTCATCTGTGTTAGTTTTTGAATTTTTTTCCTCTAATTTCTAAATCGTGTTGCCACTGCTTGTCAATGCTTCAGCAAGCATTTAAACAATCTATTTGGGTTGATAGAAGAAACTGCAACTGCATTTAAATTTCTAATTGAGTAAGCTGGGTATACCCTTTCAGTCCGCTCCACAAATTTGGCATGTATCACCATTGTACCCTCTCTTTCCATTTTATAAACATCTATTTTACATGCTCATTCACATCAAGTGCATGGAAAGATACTTCACATTATGTGCACTAAAATATACAAATTATACTTGGTTCTCCATATCTAATGCATGGGAATGTGCAATTTAAGATTGAATTAATATTTAACGCACTGGCTGGCTTGAATCTTTTGTTAGTCTGCTCTGTGAATTGTACCATCACATTGATGCACTTTATTTTCCATCTTGTAAACACATCCCTATTCACTCATGCTCATTCACATCTAATGCACTGTAATATACAAATTATTGCTGGACCTTCCCATCAGTGATTTGTCATAGGCAATTGAGTATTTGTTATAGATCCTGGCTTGCATGCTTGTTTGGATTGTATTGCTTTGTATAATCTGTTTCTTGTTGGATTTTCTTCCTCTAAATCATGTGTTGCCACTGCTTGTAATGCTGTAGTAAGCAGACAATCTATAAGTGTTTTGTTACAGTTGACATTTATGTATCTCTTCATCTTGTTTTGTTTTTCAGCCTATTGTACTGGTCTTTTGTTGGCACGTCGGGTGCTGAAGCAGTTGGAGATGGACGATGAATATGTGGGCAATGAGGAGGTGATGATTGAGTTATTTTATGCATAATTTTGTTTAAATCACAAGTCCGATGATACCACATGCAATACACCCAGCTTCAAAACTAGAGGTTCTACATTGGGTGCTGTATAGGAATTTATTTCCGCCTAGCAGCAGCTTTTGAATCTTGTATCTTAATGTTGGATTGTGAATAGTACTTGTTGTGCATCAGTTTGAATCTTATATTTTATATGGGCTAGCCTAGTGACTACCAAGGAAATAAATATTTATTTGTATTATCCATTAACTTTCATACTGTTATAGATTTGGCCATGGATTTTGTCACATACAGAGGCTTTGATGATTTCTTTAATGTAGGTCACTTAAATTGTCTTTTACGGGGGATGTTGCTGGTGGAGTCCCTTTATTGTTTCTGTAGTAGGATTCCCTTCTAAGCATCAGAGTTCTTTCCATTGGCCTGTTTTTCCAGCATCTTCAATTATTTCCTGCTCTCCTAGTTGAACATTTGTTAGGAAACTTGCTACACTGTTTTTGTCAAGGCAGGTGAATTGAAATGTTTGTTATTGTGGTATTTTTGACAGGCCACTGGAGAAGATTACAGTGTGGAGCCAGGTGAATCAAGGAGGCCATTCAGGGCCCTGTTGGACGTGGGTCTTGTCAGGACAACTACTGGAAACCGAGTTTTTGGTGCTCTCAAGGTTGGCAAGTTATTGTTTCTGTTAGAATTACATCCTATAAATGTAAATTGGATGCCAAGCGGGCAGGCATTCTGTTAATTATTATGGAACTCAATTTTATTTGTAATATTGTAGCTTGTTCTTGAGTGTAAGATAGTTTGGTTCTGTGATTACCAATCAACTCTAAATCTGAATCAATTGTTTAACTTGTTTACCTGAGTGTTTTCTGTTGTTTATGTTAATTTGTATTTTTTTTCGTTTAACAGTTGATTTTTATCCTTCTGTGACCATGTGAACTTTAATTTTGTCTTCCTGTATGTTGTGTTGGTAGATATTCTAATCTTGAAATTTAGTTTTAATTTCTGCAGAAGAATAAACTGTTTGTTGTAATTTGATTTTAATTCATATTGTTAAGATTGGTAAGATTGCCAACAATAAATGTGAACTAAATGAACTATAATTGCTACTATTTACTTGTTTCTTCATTATCATTTATGTTGCTGCTGTTTGTATTTAGGGGGCACTAGATGGGGGACTAGATATTCCTCACAGTGATAAGCGCTTTGCTGGATTTAGCAAAGATGATAAAAGTTTGGATGCTGACATACACCGAAAATATATATTTGGAGGTCATGTCTCTACGTATATGCAGGTGAGATCTCTATTGTGATAATGCGTTTAAGTTTTTGTGGAACTCTCATTAGTCAAGTTTCATTATGTCAAAATTACATTATAATTGCTGATAATTTTGAAATCTAGAAAAACCAGGTGCATGTTTTAGATGTTTGATGACTAAAAAGATTTAAGCTTTGTAGGCTTGCTAGGAACTCTCACTACTAGAATGGGCACTAAAAAGCATCACTGCTATGTGCCAATCCATGACCTAGGCATCGTGGATGAGATGTTACCTGGTTGTGTTGCACATTCAATCAGATTGTGGGTTATGTTTTATTTCCTAATATCTAATTAATTACTGCTGGTTTTATTGCCATCTGCCATTCCTGTAGATGTTGAGGGAAGAGGAACCAAGTAAGTATCAATCTCAGTTCAGTAAATACCTCGAAAAAGGAATAGAGCCTGAAGGTGTAGAAGAAATGTATAAAAAGGTACATGCTGCCATCAGGGCAGATCCATCTGTGAAACATACAGAGAAACATGTTCCTAAGGAGCAAACGCAGTAAGTGTTTGACATTTGACACTCGTGAAGTTTTTATTATCTTGAATTAAAGTGTTTGACATTTGACACTGGTGAAGTCTTTTTTATCTTGAATTTTACATTTGTAATGCAAGTAACATTGAATTTTTGCGGTGACAGTTACAATCTGAAGAAACTGACCTATGAGGAAAGGAAGGCTAAATTGATTGCTCGCTTGAATGCTTTGAATGCTGGTGATGATGAGGATGATGAGGAGTAAATGTGAAAATTATTAGTTTGAGTTATTTCAGTGTAGTGAAATCTTGCAGCTCATTATGAGACCTTTCTACTTATTATGTATAGGGCAGGCTTTGGAGCTTGTTCTGCCCCAATTTTTGTAGATTAGTGCATCTTATCGTGATATACTTGGAATTGAATTTTATGAGTAACTGAGAGGTTTTTTTCCTGGAATCCTCTTTATTTGGGGGGTGGTGATTTTTTGTTTACATATAGATGAACTGAAGCTAACAGATCCAAAATACAATGTTGATATGTTACTTTGCTTGCTTAATTTTTGTGGTGTATAGTGCATATTGTGTTGGTGTGTATGAAATTGATTGATGTTAGTCTGTATTTTTTAGACAATTTATAGTTATTTGTATGGGTTTTGGTCTTTGCCAAAAGGAATATTAAATACAGTAGAAATAGTATTTTTGTCTTGGGACGGGATCAATTTCCACAGTCTAGTGTAGTGTACCCTTAATGAGCTAGAAAAGTAAATTCAAAAGTGAATGTATTTAGTTAAAATATCGTTCGACTGCATGCTCATTAGATTCTTTTAAGGGATTTTTGATCAAGTGTGCTTTTAGTAATATGGGTTAAGTCAGTCGCCATAAACAAAACGTCTATTTGTCATACATTTTTCTTTTCAGAGCTACAGTTCATCACGATGTTGAGTATAAGGAGATACAAATGTATTAGTAGACGTGAACTGACCTATCCAAAATTTTCCTTTTTAAGTTGCTTTAGATTTCTGCAACACCCAATTTTTATCTTCAGACTTCCTTTCATCTTGATTATGGATCACGGTGTATTGAAGCTAAAATCCTCATGGGATCAAAAGCCAAAAGCATCAGTGTTACCGTCATGCATTGTAGATATCTAATTACATTATAGGGAAGTTTCTTGAGATATGTGTTATTGTCTGTACAAGTTGACTTGGAGATTGGGGGTGGTTGATAGTTATCATTGATCGAGTAGAAGTCTTGTACGTGGTTCATAGCCCGTCCAAAGAGTTGTAGTAACAATATTGGAGAAAATTGGCATATTGATGCTAAAATTCTTGTCTGATAAAAAATCCAAAAGCAGCAGTATTAGTCTTATATAGAAGTCAAATATTAATGGAAAGTATATAATATTTATTTCTTTATACAATGATCATTGTATGTACACGTTGAAATGGAAAGTGGAAATGTGGGTAATTAACAATGAACTGGCAGTCTTGTGGGTGTTTATAGTCCCTTTCAAGAGTTGCAAAACAACATTGGTTTCAAACACTGAACATTGAGTAAGATTATTAGAAGGTTGTGATATTGCTGTCAGGATTTAACTGGGTGATTTTTGAGTTAAACTTATTGACTCATGTTTCATGAGTAGTGAGTCAACATGAATCCATCTCTCATGAGAATAAATGGAACACTTGGCACTCATTGGATCTAGTTGATGCTCATAGGGGTGAAGCACTGAGATTTTGGATTCCTATTGAATCACTACTCATGAACCATGGCTCAATGAGTTTGACTCAAAATTACACATAGCAATATCATAATTTGACTTCTTGTGGAAATTATCTCCGGGAAGTCCTCGTGCTTCACCCCCTGTGAGCATCACCTAGATCCAATGAGTGCTAAGTGTTCCATTTATTCTCATAAGAGATGAATTCATGTTGAATCATTACTAATGAAACATGGGTCAATGAGTTTGACTCAAAATCACACAGTTAAATCTTGATAGCAATATCACAATTTGACTTGCTGTGAAAATTATCTCCTACTTATCATTATTAAAAAGTTTTATTAGAAAGTAAAGAGGCAAATTTAAAATGTGATAGTAAATGTTAACGAAGTCAATTGAGCTTCATTTTAAAGTGAGGAACATTAAGGTACGTAGTAAATGCATTTGATTGAAAGCTAGTGGTGGTCAACACAAAGTCAGTTTGTGAAATCTCAAAACATTTTGAAAAATATCTTAGGAAACATTACTGGGTTATTACAAGCTAGTCTGAAATCTTGTGTGGGACATTGAAAGTGCGAGATTATGGAGACGCATGGTGGTAGGATTGGAAACTTGAAGTGGTAACAAGAGGTGTGAATAGAAGTGAAAATTGATAGAGAAGTTTCAACATTTATAGGAGGAACATATCATATCGAACTTATCATATCTCTAGAGCATTATCTGCTGAAGGTTTCAACATTGAAAGCAAGAAGATGAGAAATGATACACTAGAGGGTTATGCCATGTTCGTCATTTTGAATGAGTTTCCTTGCAACTTATACAGGGGAAACAATGTTGGGATTGTCGTTTTGAATTAACCAAAAATTCAATTTCTCTAATTCATTGGTAAGCTTTTGGATATGTAGATAGGAGGAAGATTAAGGCGTTTGTATTGTCTTGAGAAGAACGAGAGGAATGGATTAGGATTATGAGGGAGCATGTTGGTCTCATCAAGACTATTAGGAAAAGAGGAATCAAGATCAAAAGAACCTATGTGTTTATGACTTCTAATTGTAATACTCGAAGTGACAAAACTCAAATACATGGAGATCTCTAACAATGTAGCAAAGATATAACGTAAAGATGAAAGATCACAATGCATACAAACTAGATCTAGCGATGAAAGTTTCAAATCTAAGCAAGATAGACCAATGCATGAAAAAGAAGATGCAAAATGAGATCTATCTAGTAAAAGCAATAAAATGCAATTGCATTTGTAATTTTCTCTTTTATGATGAGTCAACCTTTAAATGACAAGACATGAAAAATAAAAATAAAAAGTGTATATTCACCTAGCTTGTCAAATCTTACCAAATAGATATGGATTTGCTAGTATGTAGATGTAGAATGACAACGTAGAACATAGGACGTCTTCATAAATGCAATATATTTAAAAGTGCCAAATCTTAGACCCATGAATGTAAGTATGCTATTGAACATTTGAAGGGTAACACATGAATGCACCTTAAAAGCTTGCCTGAATGGATGATGACTTGAAGGAAATGCACCTTAAAAGCTCGCTTGAATGAATGATGGCTTGAAAGGAATGCACCTTAAAAGCTCACTTGAATGAATGATGACTTTAAGGGATCTTGCTTTTGAACTACATAGAATAGGTAGGCTTCATGCACATGAATCATGGATGCCTAAATAAAGTGAGCAAGCCTCCCTTTAAAGTGATTTTATAATTAAAATTGAAAGGGCCGACTACACTGGGCGAAAAATAAATTGGAAAACCCAAAATTGAACTAAGATTTGAAGCAAAACATTTCAGGTAAGGGATGGCCTCTTTCTTTACCAAGGGTTTTGGCATGATCTTGTTAAGAAGTGAAGTCTAGACACAATTGAGAGGGGAGGAGGTGGATGAACTAGTCGTGAGCAATTAAACTTAATACCAAACTTATTAAATCCAACTCTAATAACCAAAACAATGAACCACAACAAGAGTTAAACCATGCATAATGATAAATTGATTTGTTGACTAGGGAGACCCTTGATCCGAGGGAAAAGTCATGGGGAATATCACTCACAAGATAGTGTGCTAGCATATAAGTTCCTTGTGAAAGGATGTGACCTTGTTAGAAGCCAATTACAATGCATTTAGTACAACAATTCCTATTAGAGGACAAATCCCTATTAGGAGACCTTGAACCCTTGTTAGAAGGTTCCAACTCTGTTAAAGGATTTTAGGGAAACAAATAAACCCACTGTCTAAATTGCTCCAACAACTGTGAAAATCAATACTTAAGGATAACATATCCAAAATAGTTGAGCTAACTAATCCACAACTTACTTGCCAAAATATTTCGTTTGAAGCCCAATACTGTATATGACGCAATGCAAGGCAGGAGTATCCCCAGAGATGTCCTAGCCCCTAGCTATATAACCACACAATGGAAACACAATAACAAGAAGTAACAATGCAAGATTTGATACCAAATTACAATAATTTATTTATAAAAGATAACTAATTACATGCAATGTGCCCGACTGTAACGCCTTTAGGGGTTAGGGCCAAATACATACATCAATTACAAAATCAATTCTACAAGATCCCTCAAGATCCAACCCAAACACTAGCTAGTCCAAATCTGTGACATAACAACAATCTGGAAGAAACCACCAAGAAAATCTAAACTTGTGCTCGCAAGCCTACCAAGCAATCTCCTTGTTTTCTAGTTGCAACCCTAGCTCTACTCCAACTTATCCAAGATTCAAGTGTAAATTGCCTCACATTTGGCGCTCTATCCACACACTCACAATTTCATCACAATCCTGCTGTAAACTGCCTCACACTCGGTGCTTTGTCCACAGACTCAAGAAAACTCGCTCTTTGGCTGCTCCCACACTCACTCCTCCGAATGAATGAATCACTCCATGAATGAATGCCTAAAAGACTTCACCACAACCCCTACTTATACCAATCTAAGCCACAAGTCGGCCCAAAATGCTAAAAACTAACATTAAATAGTTGAAGAGCCACAAGTCGACCTTCAACAACAATTAAATGTCCAGAAATCCATACCCAAGCAAAATCATGATATCTCCTAGCTTTGATTGAATTAGAACTTGAGCTTCGAACTGAGGGTAGTAATTTAGGTCCTCTACAACCCCTTAAGTGCACAAAAGCTGATTCACCAAAGATAAGTGCGCATCCATTCCGAAAGTCATGCATAAAAAACTGTCGCGCAAAACTATCAGAAATCGATACTCTAGCATAATTGTCATATCTCCCAACTTATAAAGAATTAGAACTTGCGCCTTTAACCAGAGATAGTACTCTAGGCCCTCTTCAATCCTTGAAAAGCGCATCCTCTCATTCATTGTGCAAAATTAGTTACATGCCCTGCAACAGGAACCCAAAAATTAGAAAACACAGTTCCAACAAGAAGGTACAAACAACTCAAACTTCAACTCAATCCATCCAAGCTCTATGAAATCATGAGGAAACGTTCCCCAATGTGTCTCCAACACATTCATGAAAAGCATAACTCCACAAAAATCCAAGCTCAATGCTCCTACATCAAACTCTTCAGGCAAATAGAAAAGTATGTCCCATACTTTGATGCCTAAAGAAAGATCTGCAACCAACTTCATCTTTACCAAAGGCTTCCACTTCATCAAAGTTATTAGAACAAATCTGAATATCCACCATCTATGCTTCATCCACTAAAACATCAGAATCATAACCCAATCAACACACTCACACCCAAGAAAAAAGTGAACATATTGCTTCATCAACAAACCCTCATCCACATCAGCAACTAGTGAATCCACACTAGCAGCAACAAACTTCACATCAACAACAATATGTAGATCTCCATCAAAACATGCCAAACTCACAACACAAACCATCTCATTTCTCACAACAGGATGCTCTACAACACACAACTCATCACCAGTAGCAATCGGATCATCCATGACCAAGTGCTCTGTAATTTCCATGTTAGATCTAATTGATTGATCATGAAAACCAATGTCTATCCTAGCATCTACAAAGTTAGGAATATCTTCAGCAATAACCTCTAGTTGCTCTACAAGTTTTGTATCATACTTCACAAACTAATCAACAAAACCAACCTCTTCCACCTCGACCTTGCTATGCCATCTTCTCTCATGAACAAGTAAGTCCAGAATGCTAAAAACTAACATTAAATACTTGAAGAGCCACAAGTCGGCCTCCAACATCAATTAATTGTCTAGAAATTGATCCTGGAGAAAAATCACGATATCTCCTAGCTTTGATTGAATTAGAACTCACGCTTCAAACCGAGGGTAGTAATTTAGGTCCTCTACAACCCCTTAAGTGCGCAAAGGTTGATTCATCAAGGATAAGTGCACATCTATCCCGAAAGTCACACATATAAAACTATGCACAAAATTGCCAGAAATTGATATTCCAGGAGAATTTTCATATCTCCCAACTTATAAAGAATTAGAACTTGTTCCTTTAACCAGAGATAGTACTCTAGGCCCTCTTCAATCCCTGAAAAGATCATCCTCTCATTCATTGTGGAAAATTAGTTACATGGCCTGCAATAGGCACCCATAAATCAAAAAATACAGTTCCAACAGTAAGGTACAAACAACTCAAACTTCAACTGAATCCATCCAAGATCTATGAAATCATGATAAAAGGTTCCCCAATGTGTCTCCAACACATCCATGAAAAGCATAACTCCACAAAAATCCAAGCTTGATGCTCTTGCATCAATATATCAACTTGACCTCTTCTTTGGTCTAATTATCCACCCTTCAAGCTCGCGTCATATAATTACACATATGATACATGGATGATCACAATGTAGGAGAACATCTTTCCTTTATACTCTTTCCAAATAATTAATTAGGTTAGTTTGCTAAGGCTTCCCGAATGTACAATTAACTATATTGGACCTCACTAAGGCATACACACCTTCTTAAGCATCATTACAATTGTTACATTAAGGTTCCCACACATTACAATAAAATTCAAACATTTTACAATGATTTAAGATCAACACATTACACCAAAACAATCATCTGCTAGTAAAACATATCAGACATTTCACTTCAGCGACCTCTCCAGAATAATCTCTAAGCATTGCTATCACAAACATGGCATCACGAACATGTTTTCAACCACGGTCCAAGCTTGCTGTCATTAATTCCATCTCACCAATAAGATATAGCCAAAATACTAACAAGTATCTCTAATAGTATTTCCTGCACATTGTCTACTACCAATCTTCACCAAATGAACTCTAACTCAGCCAATACTCATCATAAACTCAAGCAAAGATAGATGTGACATCTTAATTTAAAATCAACAATTTCTTAATTGTTTGGGGTAGAAATCTTAAGGACATTTAAGACTTGTTATAGTTTTGTAATTTCAAAATAGGTTAATGGTGATGCAAAGGCATTTGAAGAGAGCATTTTAATTACAAGATAGAGTGAACTATAAACTAAAATTTTGTGTCCCAATTGTAAATGTTTGTTCTACTCTATTAAGTTTACTTTTGTGAGTTGAAGTACCATACATTTTCTAAAGTCCACTATTATAATACCTAGTTTATTTGTTATCTTTTGTGATTTCAGTTTTCTTTTATAAATTGAAGTAACATAGATTTACAAAGCTACTATTAAGGGGTTGCATTATCAGGTAGCATTTGGGTTTTATCAAACCTGCGATTGAATATACATGGGCCGCATTTGGATATTCTAGCCTGTCTTTCATGTCTAGAGCACTGCGATTTGAAATATAGGGCAGCGTTTGATATTAAGGGACTTGCAATCTCTATGTTGGATGCTACACTCATTATCAGGGGCCCGCAATTCACTGGTAGGGGTTGTCATTCGCGACAAGGGGACTTGCGAATTGATTTGAAGGGTTGTGTGAGGGCCACAGACATAACTTGGAGCCTTGTGTATGGTTTGGATGGAGTCTATGGTATGCTCACTCAGTTTTGGAGTTGCACATTGAGAATGATCAAGTCTTAATGCATATCATTTGCAAACATCGTTTGGTTCTTTGCATGGGAATCGTTTGACGGAATGTCTGACTGGTGAATTGGGCCTCTGTTCACTATTGTGTGTGGGGGTATTTGGTGGCATTGTAATAGGTGTTTGATAGAATGTCTGGTCCAATTGCACTCCAGCAGTTCGCTGATTGCTTGGCTATAGTGGAGTCTACTAATGTTGTCCTACAAAGTGCTATTGCTTAGTCAACTTCACTCTATGTTAAAATCGCAGAATGGTTGGCTTTATTGGAATCCAAGAACCACACTATACGAGATACTGTGTAATCTCTAGTTGCTGAAAATATAGGCCTCAAGGCTAATTTGGAATTTGCTACCTTGCAGCTTAGGGAGTTATACACTATCAAGTAGAAACAATCAGAGATCGTCGATAGACATTCTTCATTGTTAATAGAGACTGAATTAAAGGTGAAGTCTTGGGCTTCTTTATGTAGTTCTACGATTGAGGCTCCCCTTTTAGGTGTTGAGAAGTTAGTTCAAGGGAAAATGGACAATGAGCGGGTAAGGTAGACGCATGAACTAAACTTACAAGTCCATGGTCTCTCCACCATTGATGATCCCTTGACTGCTAGATACTCTTTCCTCAAGGATCAATTGGACATTTCAGGCATCACTCTCGATAGGTGTTGGTTAGGTCCTGATGGTACTCTCTTCATCTGGTTCCTCTCCCTCTTTGACATGTTGCGAGCTCTTAGGGAAAAGAAGAAGTTATTCTCTCTTTCCCCTAAGATCTACTTAGATGAGAACCTCACCCGATCACAGGTGGCAGAACTCAAGCAAGCTCGTGCCCTTGTTGTGGCAACAAGACAAGAGGGTAAATATGCAGTCATTAGAAATCTTAAAGCAGTAATCCACGACAGCTTTCCTGTAGGGTAGGTTTTGAGGGTGACCTCTAAGGCCAAATGACTGGCTCAATGGTAGTTGAGCACAAGGTCTTTGTGTCTCAACTGCTAGAACAGTAATGGTATCCTCTGGTCTATGCATGGCTTACTTAATGATGTTATTGGTTATGCTGACCTTCTTTTTATTACAGAGACACATGAGAGGCCCATGTGTCCTCTTCCTAGTATTTCTGGCTATCAGTGGATCTCCTCTTTTAGAGACAAAGTCAGGTGCCCTGGTGGGGTCACCTATCTTATTCAAGACCACCTTTTCAATAAGATTTCATTGGTTCACTCTGATAGCTATGCCATATTCATGTGGATTCACATTGATCGAGAAACCTTGCACTATAGAGATGCCTATATCGCTATTTGCTACTTCCTGCCAACATCTTCATTTTATGCAATTCACAGCACTAAGGGTGGGGACCCCTATGAGGACCTTCTTGAGCACATTATCAGATTCTCTGCCATGGGGGACATCATTATTTTGGGAGGCTTTAATGCGCGAACCAGAGACCTACAACCTCCTCTGCATGATCACAGGTCTAATCCCATGTGTACGACTACTTCTGATCTTGGTTTTGTGCATTTGCTTCAGCTCTCCGAGGATTGTTAGGGGCCCTTCACTAGGTATGGTCATAATTTGCTACAACTTTGTGAGTCTTCTGACTTAATGATCTTGAATGGAATCTCTTGCTTTCCTAGATCCAAAATCTTCACTTAATGGCCACATGGTGGTGGTGCTAGCGTTGTTGACTATGTTCTCTCTACTGCCTCCTTCATTCCTCTCATTTGATGCTTTACCATCTCTCACCTTCCTCTGGCTGATCATGCCCTCTTTAGCATCATCCTTCGGGGACCCTTGACACCTTCTCCGCCTTTCTTATTTGCTTCTTCTTTCCCCCCTCTTCCCTCTCCCTATGCTCACACTTATTTTTGGTGATGTAGAGCTCTTCATCCATCACCTCGGATGACTTCTCCCCTAGGACCTCTTCTCCGGCTCCGGGGACATCACTTCCATGTTCCACTCACTTGCATCTGCCTTGTAGAATCTTCCCTTCTCTCCATTCCCCACTGCACCTCCTTGCTCACCCCTCACCCTACTCGTAGGTCTTGCCCCATGAACCAATGGTTCAATGAGAACTGCAAATCCTTTCATCGCATGCTTTTCTCTACTCTACCCACTACTTATTCCTCCTCTTCCTCTCAGTTGAGATTCGACTATCGCTGCTTTCTTTGCCATAAGAAATGGAAGTTCATCTTATTGAAGTGTAAGTCTCTTTGTGCCATGTTCTTCCAATCCCCAAAGCTCTTTTGGTGCACCATGTTTCCTCGCCACTCCCCTCCCCCCCCTACTTTGGATCTTCACTCCCTTGCCTCCCACACCTCCACACTCTATGATATTCTTGGCCAAACCCCTCTCCATCTCATCCTCCCCCCCACCTATTGTCACCTCTTATCCTTTTCCAACATTAGTGAGGCAGTTAAAGTTATGAACAATAGTAGATCTCTAGATGAGGAAGGATTTCAAGTTGAATACTTCAAGTTGGGTATCTCTGTCCTAGGTCCCTTTCTTACAATGCTCTTTAATCAAGTGGTATGTGTTGGCTTCCTCGACTCTTGGTCATGACATATTATCTATCTAATACATAAATCTAGGGGAGCCCCTAATTTCAAAAATTATAGGATCATCATGGTTGGGCATACCTTTGCCAAACTCTATGCGACTGTGCTGAACGATATCCTATCTAGTGAGCTTGATCAACGAAATTGTTGGGCTAGAGGTCAGGTTGGGTTTTGTTCTGACTTTCAAACCATTGATCACATTTTGACTTTATGGGCCACCATTGAGGAGGCTTGCTACCACTTGGCAAAAGTTTATTTTTGTTTTGTTGACTTCCACAAAGCTTTCGACTCTGTTCCTCGGGTGGCTCTCTTTTAGTGTCTTAGGAACATTAGGATCTCAGAGATTCTTCTTACAACTATTATGAGGTTATACGAGCGTGTTGAGGGAAGATTCAGGACTCCACAAGACTTCCTTGATCCTATCTAGAGCATTATCAGGGTGAAACAATGTTATCCTCTCTCCCCCACTCTCTTTGGCATCTACATCGATGAGCTTGAGGCTTTTCTCCGTGATTGCTCGTTCCCTGGCGATGGTTGTTATCTGCATTAGGTATTGATCTCTATTATCCTATTTGCTAATGATGTGATTCTCCTAACATCTTCTCCCGATGGTCTTTAGAGACTCCTTGATGGCTTGGCCTCTTTTTGCGACTCATGTGAGCTAGTTGTAAATCTAGGCAAGACTCAGGTTATGGTCTTCAATTATTTGAGGACATCCCATCTCCATTTTTACTTCCAAGTTATCGATATCAAGATTGCTTCTTCATATACTTACTTGGGGGTTAAGTTTTTTGGACCTCGATTCATCTTGAGACCAGCCATGCAACCTAGAATAAAAAAGGGGCTTGGCTTCCTTGCTATTCTTGAGCAATAATGTTTTTGACACCACTTCTAGGACACCACAACTAAGATGTCTCTTCTTGACTCCCTATTCAAGCTGGCTATCCTCTATGGCTCTACTTTTTAGGGCCCGTCCCTCTTGGAGTCTGACTGGGCCTCTGTTGGGAGAATCCAAACTCTTTCCCTTCGGCGCATTATCAGATGTCACTAGTTCACACCACACAACATTGTTTCAGCTGAGTTTGGTGCTCACTCTTTCAGATTGGGGACTATCTTTGATTTAGTTTGGCTTCTTCACTGGCTTTAGAGCTTCATTGATTCATCTAACAATCGTCATGAATATTCCTACTTAGCTTATTGTTTCTCTATGGAGGTTTTGGGTTTAGACTCTAGTCACAGGTCTCGTTGTTGGTACACCCAAGTCTCTACTCTCTTGGGCTCGATTGGTATTAGTTTGGATCATCTTCCCCCCCTCTAGTTTACTCTAGATGCTCCAACCCATCTTCTTCCACCTCAGCGGGAGTTGAACGAACATGTTAGACTTGACATCTATAGACAATATGTTATCATGACGTGAAAGAATCCCCTAGGTGGGCTTTGTTTGCGCATGGACCTCTATGTTGAGCACTTTTTTGATATCTAGGACAGGATCATCTTACGTCCCTGGTAACTCACTTGTCATTGGACTCATGCTCTTTGCATATCCTTGGGATCTTTTAGGGTGGGTTCTCACCGGTTATGTATTCAGACTGATCACTAATTTAGTAGGGAGGATAGGATTTGTCCGCTTTGTCACCTTGGGGAGGTCGAGACCAAGTCTCACTTTATTTTTTATTGTCCCATTTACTATGAGATCCGAGGGAGATTCTACTATTTGTTTAGAGAGTGTTAGTCTCTTCCCTCGTTCTTCAGATATATTGACCAACACTATCTTGCACTCTACCTTCAGGAGACCATGTAGCTTCGCGAGCATACTATACAGCTCCAACTTTTCTCGACATTGATCCCTATGTAGATCATCACCTCTTTCTTCAGTCCTACAATTCTTGCCCGAGGATCAAAGCATCCTCTCTATACTGTCTTGGTTCACACTAGATTTGTGAGACCCTATCGAAATTACACTTAAGAACATCCCTTTAGTAGACCTCAAAGGCGACCTTCTAGAGTACCTGATTGTCCTAATGTCCACCTTTCCATTCTGGACTATTTCTCGCTTGTGAGGAGTTCTTAACTATTGTTATTTATTTTTATTGGTTCTTTTTTTGTTTTGCTTTCACTTTCTTTCTATGGATGCTGTTTGGTGCTTCCTTTGCTGGCGTTCTGCACTTTGTACTATTTCCAGTCCCTTAGATCCTCGTTGGTCTCTTGTTGGACATTAATAAATTTATCTTATCTTATCTATACTCATCCACAAACATAATTCTAAACTTGCATAACTCAACCTATTTTGTGTCAACTTCGTTGTGCCAATAATCCTTTACAATATACATAATCTATGTCTATCATGAACTTACAAACATATGTTGTCATTAATAACAAAAACTATCATAAATACAACATATCCAAGTGCCAACCAAACCTGTATTCCTAACAATCTCCCACTTTGCTATTGATGAGAACATAAGATGAAAAACTATGAATGCCAACATATACAACCTGTCAAACCTCTAAAATCCTCCTTTGACATCAATAGATATTTCTTTTGGTTTTTCATTGAACTTCTCCCTCTTTGACATTAATGGAAAAGGTGCAAATACACTAAATATCAATCTAAAATGCTCCCCCTTTAATGAAAATCCTCATCAAAGTACTTGCATTGGATTAAGCCAATCTACAATAAGAGCTAACAAAGACTATTATGTCAGAAATCAATCATAAGAATAGAATATTTCAGTCCACTGTGACCACTCCCTTTAAGGCATCATACTAAGCATCACATCCAAGTGTATGAATAGTTCTCTAATTGTACTAGATTGATGCAATGCTTCATCATTTACACTATATCAGGTGGGGATATTACCCCAAGCATGCCTATGAGATACTCAAAGGCATCCTTAATCAATGGTTCTGTAAATATATTTGTAATATGTTCCTTTGTACTCATATATTCCAATATGATCTCTTTCTCTATTAATTTCTCTCTCAGAAAATGATACTTTATTGTAACGTGTTTAGCCTTTCAATGTAAAACAAGATTCTTCGACATACCCACTATACTTGTGTTATCACAATGCATAATTGTACATTTTGAAAATTCAATAACAATGACCTTCAATATTTGCTTCATCAACATAATTTGATTATAATTGTTAGTTGCTGCAACATATTCTGCCTTTGTTATGGATGGTGAAATACAATCTTGTTTCTTACTTAATCAATATACCAATCTTCCCTCAAGAAATATCACACACCATTTGTGCTCTTTTTGTTACCAACATTATTTGTCTAATCAACATCAATATATGCACATAGTGTGAAATCATTAGATATGTCATACCATAATCCAAGATCTATTGTTCCCTTCAAATATCTAGAAATTCTCTTTATTGTCGCCAAATGCATCTCTTTAGGATCTTCTTGAAATCTCGCTACTATCCCAATTGCATTTTCTATATCTAGCCTTATATATATCATAACACTAGGTGACTTATCTTTTTTAGACAATTTGCAACCAGTCACCTTAGATGTTCTAGCAAGTTTACAAATTTCCATACCAAATCTTACCAACAGATCTTTAATATACTTAGTCTAAGATATAAAAATGCCATGTTTATTCTATGTTATTTTCAATCCAAAAAATGCTTCATTTCACCAATCATAGACATCTCAAATTCATTCTTCATTTCATCGGGAAACTTTATATTTGCTTCATCATTACCTCCAAAGATAATATCATCAATAAATACAACAATGATTAAAAAACTATCTGAATTAGTTCTTAAGTACATATTATTGTCTATATTTCCTTTCTTGAAACCCAAGCTTTTATCTAACCTTGAGTACCAAGCTCTAGGTGCTTGTTTTAATTGATACAATATATTGTTCAACTTGCATACCATGTATTTGTCTCCAGTTAATAGGAAACCATTAGGCTGTTCAATATATACCTCTTCGTCAAGTTCATCATTCAAAAATGCTGACTTCACATCCATCTAATATACCTCAAAATTATTGCTAGCTGCATAAGCCAAAAATACTCTCATAGTTTCCAATCTTGCAACATGAGCAAAAGTTTCTTAAAAATCTACACCTTGTTGTGAACATCCTTTGCATACTAACATTTCTTTGTTCCTTACAACTTCACCTTGTTCTCAAATACCCATTTTGTGCCAATAACATTCTTATCTTTAGGTCTAGAGACCAATTCCCATGTCTTATTCTTCTCTATTTGTTCCAGTTCTTCTTTCATTGCACTCACCCAAAATTCGTCCTTACAAGCCTCATTAGTAGTCTTAGGTTCAACTTATGAAATCAAACAAATTTCTTCTCTTATCTTACCTCTTTTTATCACTCTCCATCCAACATTACCAATGATATGATGTTTAGGATGATTCCTTGTAACACATTTTGGTGTTCTTTTTTCTTCTATAGGTTCTTCTTCAATATGTATATGTATTTCATATTAATGAAAACATATCAATTTGGTGGAGACTGAACTAACTTATATTTGTAGAAATATTGTACTAATTAGAGTATTATTCAATTTCCCTTTTGAGAATTCAGATAAATATTTGATTGACTTTCTTTTGCAGTTCGATTATGCTGATGACAATAACTATGAACTTTGATGAGAGTAGATCTATTTCAGATTGTATTGCAAATATATTGCAGACCAAATTTGTTGAGTTGAAGACTGTGATTCACATTGCCTTGTAATTGGTGTTCTTCATCAGTCTTCGAAGACATATTAATATATAGAGTAACATGCCCATGTAGGGGCATGACCCTACGTGGTCACACTTGATATCACTTGCGACTGCTGATTCAAAGTAATATGATTATCAGTGATGGTCGATACTTAATTGACATTTAGTCCTTAATAAAGTTGATACTTATCATGTTTTCAATAATATACTTTTGATATATGATATATGTAAATATGTGTGTGTGTGTGTGTGTGTGTGTGTGTGTGTGTGTGTGTGTGTGTGTGTGTGTGTGTGTGTGTGTATGTTGATGCACACACACACACACACACACATAGATATTAGATCATACTTTCATATATTGGATTTTCATCAACACATATATATATTAACATATATTAGATTTGACTTGAATTCACTATGAGGCTAAATTTCTCAACACTCCCTCTTTAGCAAAGAGGGAATTGAAAAAATTTCCATAACTTTAATATAAATTTAAACTCCGCCTTAAGTGTGGTCTATAATAGTAACTATATCATGGTGTCCGATAAGATCTAGCCCAAAAAACCATGATAACTAGCCTTGTAATTGATGTTCTTCATTAGTCTTCGAAGACATATTAATATATAGAGTAACATGCCCACGTAGGGGCATGACCCTACGTGGTCACACTTGATATCACTTGCGACTACCGATTCAAAGTAATATGATTATCAATGATAGTCAATACTTAATTGACATTCAGTCCTTAATAAATCTGATACTTATCATGTTTTCAATAATATGCTTTTGATATATGATATATGTAAATATGTGTGTGTGTGTGTGTGTGTGTGTGTGTGTGTGTGTGTGTGTGTGTGTGTGTGCACAAACACACACACACACACACATATATTAGATCATACTTTCATAAATTGGATTTTCATCAACACACATATATTAACATATATTAGAATTGACTTCAATTCACTATGAGGCTAAATTTCTCAACACTCCCTCTTTAGCAAAGAGGGAATTGAAGCAATTTCCATAACTTTAATATAAATTTAAACTCCAACTTAAGTGTGGTCTATAATAGTAACTATATCATGGTGTCTGACAAGATCTAGCCCAAAGAATCATGACAAGTTAGTTATCATGGTGTTGGATAAAAATTGACCCTAAGAACCATGATAAGTTGCTTATCGTGGTGTCCAAAAATATCTAGCCCAAAGAACCATGATAACACTCGCTCAAAGACATCTAGTACATTTAGGCACTACAAGTTAATATAGTGTATCTAGGAGTTAGGTCAAACTATTGATAAGGTCGTCACCTTACAATAGTGACCTCACACACATCTTTGAAAGATTGTCACCTTTCATAACACACAAATGCAATTTTTTTTTCTTTCAATTATTCATGAATATATTAAATTACAAAAGTATTTACAAACTTGTCATGCCAAGTTTACCTCTGAAGTACTCTATTTTCAACCTTGCAAGGGGCTTGGTGAAAATGTCAACGTTTTGCTCATCAGCGTTGATATAAATCAATTTAATAACATTTCTATCAAACATATCTCTTATGTAATGATATAAGGTCTCAATGTGCTTTGATTGATTGTGAAAGAAAGGATTAGTAGAAATTTTGATGCAACTTTGGTTATCACAATGAATCTTATCACAATGAATCACTGTGGAGCTTAGTTGCTTTTCAAATAGTCCAAATAGTAGCTTTCTCGACCATACTACTTCGTGAGCTTACATGGAGGAAACTATTAGTTGTTTTCTACTGAACCAAGCTATCATTGCTGATCCAAGACTAAAGCAACACCTTGTAGTACTCTTACAGTTTATGGAACAACCGACCCAATTAGAATTAATGCATCCTTCAAGATTTATCTCAACATTATTGTACTTAAAACAAAGACCAATAGTACCACATAGATATCTCAAGATATGTTTAGCAACCATCAAATGAATCTTCTTTGGTTAACACATGAAGTGACTTAATACATTGGTGGCATAGAAGATATCAAGCCTAGCGTTTACCAAATATATAAGTGATCCAATGATTAAAGGAGATCAAATTTCTACAATCCATGATAGTTATGGTGCTTAGCTTCTGGATTAGATTGTGTGGAAATTTTTACAATCAACATTTCAAATCACACTATGTGATCCATCATCACGATGAGAGAGCAAGAGACGTAAAACAATGTAAGTTGCAGATTTAGCATAGACTCACAAGATAAAGGGACCAAGAAAAGAGGAATCACACACACCCCAAAGCTAGAAAAATAATAATAATACAAGTGGGGTAAAAAACTAAACAAGAAAGTATAACGAACAAAGAAAACCAAGAAGAAGAATTAAAAAGAAATATTAGAAAAGCAATTAATAAATCCTAAGAAAATGCCTAATGAAAAAGGGTGGGGAATCAAACAAAAGATAAGAGGAAAAACTAAAAATGATCTAAAAAATATGTGCAAGCCAAAAATATCCTATATGTGCATCTACATAAAATTATAACCATAAAATAAGTGCATGTAAAAAAAGTCCTATATTGCACAAACCTATTAGTGACCAAACACCTATTAACATACATACATACATACATACATACATACATACATACATACATACATACATACATACATACATACATACATACATACATACATATATATATATATATATATATATATATATATATATATATATATATATAAAACTATCCTATCAACACACATACACCTACAAATATATATATATATATATATATGTATGTATGTATGTATGTATGTATGTATGTATGTATGTATGTATGTATGTATGTGTCTATATATTCCTACATATATGTGAATATTAGCATGTATATATACATATGTGTGCATGTGCGTGCCTATATATATATATATCTGTGTGTGTGTGTGTGTGTGTATGCATGTATACCTCCCACCCATAAAAATACTCTATTGAACATACACATCTATGTGTGATTACGTGCCTATATAAGTGTGTGAGGATGTGCATGTGTGAAAAGAAGAATGAGGGACCAAATAAATAAAAAGACCACCACAAAAAGATATCTATATATATGCACCCATACATTGCACAAAGATCAATATAAATAAATATATGAACCTATCTATATATACGTTATATATATGTACATAGATATATATGTATACATATTTGTGAAAAAATCTATATATGTGCTTGTTAAGTTTCAGGATTTGCACCCTAGTAAACTGGAAATGTTTAGTAATCCTTACTTAACATGGGAGTCATTTCATTACGTGAGACTGGATAATGAAATGAAACCTCCGGATTCTAGGCCGACTCCTATTATATCTTTTAGTGAAACACTCTAAAACTTAACGAAAACTTAGAGGGAAAAGGTAAGAAAGTACATAAAATAAACCTAAAACCTAAAACTTAAACTAAGAAAAGAGGTGATACACCAAAAGTTACTATGAAGACGTAACACACATGTAACAAAGAGAATTATAGTTCTATGAAATAGAGATGAAGCACATTTTCCTGTAAAGGCTTGCACAAGTGATTTATGATAAGGTTTAAAAAAAAATTGAAACTACAAAAGAGGATAAATTATTATCTCACTTTGACTAATTTCAACTATAACACATATCATAACCTGCAAGCAGACTTACTTTTCCACAAAAAGGTGCTGGAATGAGACAGAAAACAAGGAATAATGTAAACATTCACAGGTTAACTTATCAAATCATTCAAAACACACACAAAATTTGTAGAAAGGAAAAAAGAACTTGATAGTTTACTTCATAGGCATAATCACACTTCTGTCACTGGCATTATTTCTTCAAAGTGTTGAATTACAGACTCTGTAACAAAGTTCAGGACTCCAAAGATGTCTCAAAAATCAGTCATGAAATCAGAACCCCCTCTCAATGAGTTGAAAAACTCATTAAGTACAAAACCCAACCCTTGGGTCATATGCGGAAGGATAGCCTCAAAACAAGGACTCAATAACTCACAAAATTAAGTCCTATCCCTAAGAAAACTCCACTACCTCATAATGAATCCAATAACTCACTCAGAACTGCCCTAAAAATGCTCCAACAGTCAATAAATACCCTTCAACTATCAAAAAGACACCTCACCTTCATAGGCTTGGTCACATTTTGACTTTTCAACTCCTTATTTCCCCAATTCCAAAAATGGACTTCATCATTTGAATTTAAATTTGCACAAATTAATAATAATTAATTGATTTATAATAACATCAACTAATTATTATTATTTACAATGTTTGCAAATTCAAAAAAAAATAGAACTAAAAAATCATTAATATTAAGTAAAATAATAATATATCATTTAAGCTTCAAGTGATATATTCTTATATTACTTAATATATTATAAAGTAACAAATAATATTACATGAGTTTATGAATATTGATATGGGTTAATAAAACCCGATACACTCCACTTCCATCGGATTCCAAATGTTATGAGTTATGACTTGGGGCTGCGACTAGGGTTTCAAAACTATTATACCATAAAAAAAACATATTCATTCTTTGCATTTGCACTTTGGAATATGAGAAGAGTTACAACTAGGGTTCTACATATGCCGCCTTGGTGATTTGTTGTTGGAGTTTGCTGGCTTGACATTTGTTGCTACTGTGTCTTCTCTTAATGCTTCACTGCCGTTTGAAGATGATGATCTGGAGTATTTGTTACATTCACACAGATGTATAACAACATGTTTCTCTCTTCTTTATATCAAATCTGTACATACTTTGTTTGCTGCACAACACCATTGTGATTTTTGTGAATGGATTTTCGCTTCTTAAATCATCACAGCGACAGGGAATTTTGTTTTGTTTTTTTGCTTTAGATACTTTGCCTGGGACTTAACATGGAAAAATTTATAGTTTACTATTTTGATAACCAAAACTCTTTCCCACAGCACTTGATGTTTTGCCATGTGTGACAGGTGAACTGTGTGAATCACTTACTCGTATGTCTTTAAGAACTCGAGTAGTAGGACTTAAATAAAACTTATGGTCATTGAATTTGATATCTTCTTTTTCTGGAACCTCTGTGAGACCAGGATATGTTGGAGATAGTAATTCATGCCACGCATTCAGATGGGGTGAAAGCAATGTGCTGATATTGCTTATTTGTGTTTTTATTGGTAGTTTATCAGCCATATCCTTTAGCTGTCCATTTAAGACTCTGATAACCTCTTTTGCAGCTTTACACCTTATAGTTTCCTCTCTGGCAAGTGCTTGTATTTCTTTAATTTCACACTCATATTGCTCAAATTTAGCATCTTTGCTTCACACTGCTGCTTGAGATTCTCTACACATCACCTATTTCTCTGAAAAAGTGGTGGGGAAAGATGAAGAGGTAAATGACACAAACTGATTTTGCTTGAATGAGCCCTCAGACATGTTGGGAAATGTAAATGATCCAACTGTTGATTCTATATTCACAGCTGGAACCTCTTTGCAGCTCTTCATTATTGCTGTTGCCAATTTTTCTTGTTCACTGCTGCTTGCAAGTAAAGGTTCAAATCTGCAATTTGTATCTTATTTGCTGGAAACGTTTTGTTGCTGTATAATGGCTTAACTCAATGACCTTTTTTTAAAAAAAAAAACTTATAAACAAGGCCTGCTGAACTCAGTTTTGTTTTAAAACCATGTCCAAAAATCATGATTAAACCCTTGGTGATCATATTAGTCCTTCTCTTGATTATAAACATCACTCACATCCAATACTCTTCCTTGTATCTTGATGTAGTCTGCGACAACTTTTTCGAAGGCAAAGATCTGGTTGACACAGTCCTTGATTACCATGTTATACTTTCTCCTCCGCTGTGGGTATTTGTTGATATGCTGTATATACTGCATATATATATATGTATATATATATATGTATATATATATGTATATATATGTATATATATGTATGTATATATATATGTATATATATGTATCTATATATATATATATATTCCAATTACATTTTGTATTATTTGCAACTGAATTCACTACTGTTACATAACGATTTCTCTGAAAATGTAATTTAAATCTCTGTGTCAATTGTTGTCTTTATTAAAGGAAACAATCATGTCCATGCTTTTCTGCAACAAGCTATACATTTCAATGCTATCACTCATTAATTCTTTTGTCGTAATCTTTTGTACCCTGTGGCATATTATTTACGAGGTTCAAGCACGGGCTCGTGACACCCATAAATATATATTTTTTGTTTCTTTCAGCTTTCATTCTTTTGAAATGCATCAACAGATAGAATATGTCGTTGTAGAGATAGTTAGTCATTGCTTAGATCCTTCGGGATCTAACATCAGTTGCTTCCATGTTTTTGCAGATGCTGGATATCATGGAGCTCGGAGTTGGATGAGTGCGCCAAAGAAGAGGGTTTATAACCAGTCAAAGCAACAGGCAATGACTGGTTATCTCTACTCCTCTTTTCTTTCATTCATATGTATCTGTCTATATATTTCCTTATGAAAGAAATTTAATACAGTGAGCTATACTCACAGCTTGTGTGAGACTTTTTCCTGTTCAGTATATCATTTCATTTCATTGTTTGAAAACATCAATGTATAATTGAAAGTAAATAAATACAAAGAAATTTCTATTGTTTGAATGAAATGAAAAGCACTTTTGTATTTTCACTGCATGTATACTTAAAATTTTACACATGTGCAAAATTTTAGTAACAGTGCTTACATATGCACATATATATATATATATATATATATATATATATATATATATATATATGTATATGTATACATACATACATACATACATACATACATACATACATACATACATACATACATATATATATATATACATATATACATATATATATGCATGCATATATATACATATGTATATATGTGTATATGTATATGTATATAAATAGGAGAATAATAAAAATAGAAAAAGGAAACACAAATAGGATGGAAATAAAAGGAGAGGAAGAACACCAACAGAAGCACCTAGGATGAAAGTGCAATAAAAAGGCAAAAAAGTGAGGTGGAAAGTGAGACACACCTAATTAAGAGGACCCAAGAGCCAAAGGAGTACAAGAGCACCAACAAGAACCTAAACAAAGAGAAAAACCACACCACCCAAAACGAGACAAACACAAACAAGACAAGCAAGAAAAATGAGAAAAGAGGAAGAACTATAAAGACACTAATGCTATCGCCACCCTAGAGGAAGGGGAGCATGAACCACCTAAGGAGAGGAGGAGGAGAGAGGAAAAGGGACATGAAAGAAGGAGAGGGATAGCAACCAAGCAAGAAGAAAAGGCAGAGAAAGAGATTAACCATCACAAGGAGGGGTTTGTCCCTTGAGGACAACATAGGATGCCAAGAGGGGTTGAAGATCCAACCATCATCACGATTGAGGTTGATGGGGTGGTTATTAATTTCAATGAATTCTTTGAGCTTCCTTTTGAAATAGTTGCCCTCATTAGAAATGATTTGGGTGTTCTCCAAACATATGTGATGTTTGGTAGAAAAAGAATGTTTGACTAATGTCAATTTGTACACCCTATCATGCCTAATGTCTACCACATTCTCTTTGATTTGAGTCTGGAAGGAGTAGTTCGTCTCACCAATATAAGGTGTGCTACAAGAGTAGACCACTTTGTAGACTCCTGAGTTGGAATACATATCTCTGGGGTCTTTGATAGGTGGGACACGGTTCCTATCCTCATTGGATATGATTTTTCTATAAAGAGTGGGATCAATAGATTTTGAATTCATTGCTTCTTCTTTTAACTTGTGTAGATTTGTTTCCATAGGAGACGCTAGGGGCTTGCAGTCCATCATACCAAATCTAGTCAAGAATTCATAGGTGTACTTCTCTTGATTTAGAAAAATATGATCTTTCTTTTGACATACTTATATACCCAAAAAATAGTGTAGTAGGCCTAGATTCTTCATTTCAAATTCAGCCATAAGATCTTGTTTGCATTTTTCAAATAGATGATCTTCACTTGTTATTAATAAGTCCTCAACATAGAGAAAAAGAACTAACATGTTAGCATTACATATTTTGAAATATATGTTAGTATCAACTTCATTTTTGGAGTACCCTAGTTTGGAGAGATAACTATCTATCTTTCATACCAAGCTCATGGTGCTTGTTTAAGACCATAAAGAAATTTCTTTAGTTTAAATACATATAGATTCTTATCTTTTATAGTAAAACCTTCGAGTTGTTCGATATATAATTCTTCATTAATGAAATCATTCATAAATGAGGTCTTGACATCCATTTGATGTATATTCTACCCTTTGGATGCTGCAATTGCAATAATTATCCTTACTAAAGTGTATGGAGCAACTGGAGCAAATGTTTCCTCATAATCAATACCTGTGTTTTGAGAGAAACCTCATGCAAAAAATCTTGCTTTATATTTTTCAATAACCACTTTGATGAGACAACTCATTTGTCTTTTGGCCTAGGTACGATATCCCAAACATCATTTTTAATATGGATCGATATTCTTTGACCATATCATCTTTCCATGCTTGACATGATAGAGCATCTGCAATAGTTGATGGTTCATATTTTGTAAGCTCAATTACTAGTGCAGTGTAGCATGATTTATTTCTGGTTTTCTTACTCTCTCTGGAGATTTTATCCAGTTCAAGATTATTCTCTTCAATTGTTTTCCTTTCTGATAGTGGCATTTTCTCGATATTAGAGATGTCCCTATCTTCAATGTATAATATTTCATTTTCTTTTGATATGTTCCCCCTTTGATTTTTAGTTTGCTAAGTTTCATCCAATTTTGTGATGGGCTCATCTTCTATAGTTGTGGATAGTTTAAAGGCATTGGCTTCTTTGAATTTGATATCTCTACTAATTTCAATTGATCTTTGCTTAGGTATATAGACTCTACACCCTTTAGTGTTTTCACTATATCTGACAAATATACCTTTCTTCCTAGATGGTTCTAACTTGGTTCCTTTTTCTTTGGGTATATGAATGTAAAGGGGGCAACCAAATAGTCTGAGTTGACTTAGGTTAGGTTTAATTCCTATAAAGGCTTCTTCAGGGGTTGTGTTTTCTAGGATTGAGCGTGGGAATTTGTTTTGAATATATACAATAGTATTAGTGGCCTCAACCTAGAATGAGAAGTGTAAATTTTGATCATGTAACATGGCTTTTATCAATTCAACAATGGTTCTATTTTTCCTTTCTGCCACTCCATTTTTTTGAGGACTATAAGGTACAATATACTCCCTCTTAATCCCAATAGAGGTGCATAAATCTTTGAAATTTTCAGAGATGTATTCACCCCCATTGTCTAATCTTAGAGTTTTTATTCTCTTTGATGTTTAATTTTTGACAAGTGCTTTGAACTCTTTAAAATTCAATAGAACTTCATTTGATTCTTTGACTTTTAGGAAGTAAATCCAAGTTTTCCAAGAGAAGTCATCAATAAATGTTATGTAGTATGAATATCCTCTTAGAGAGAGTGTTGGCATAGGTCCACACAAATTAGTGTGAGCTAGTTCTAGTACTAATTTAGATTTGTGTCCTCTTGGGGGAAAATATATTTTAATATTCTTTCCTAGAGTGCACCCTTTACAAATGCCTATATGGTTTGAATTTAAGTGTTCTAGTGGTGATTTTTCCTATATTTGGTAGTGCACTGAATCTAAGATGTCCAAGCCTTCTATGCCATATTTCATTAAGGTTTGATACTTCATGATTTTGGGCTTTCTTTTGAATGTTACATAGTTTATATAGAGTTCCATTCCTAGACCATATGGTGATGACATTCTTAACGTTAGAATTTTTAGGCTAGTACAACACTTTGTCTTCATTAAAGGTAACATGACGCCCTTCATCTGCAAGTCCTGAGGTGGATACTAGATTCCTTTTTATTCCAAGTACAAATAAAACATCTTTAAATTTTAGAGTGATCCTCCTTCTTAGTTGTATAGAAAATGTTCCAATTCCTTTTGCTGGATAGGTGGAGTTGTCTCCAATGGTGATTCCTTTAGTGAGATAATTCTCAAAAGTTTCAAACTTATCTCCAAATCCTATTATGTGATGAGAAGAATCACTGCCGATTATCCACACATTTTTGTTGGAATTCATCTCACTTGATAGAGATAAGTAGAATAATATATTCTCTTCCTTTTTAGCTTCGACTATGGTGGCTATAAATTTTTCCCTTTATGGAAAAAATTTGTAATTATGTCCAAATTTCTCACACTTATAACATTGAACTTTAAAGAAGCCTTTCCTATTGTGGTTATTGTTTCTTTTTTTGTGGTCATTTTTCTTCCCTTTATGTTTAAATTTCCTCTTGTTCCATTTGATACTAGAGTTTGAGAAAAGAGCCTGATTTTCTCCCTCTTAGTTTGAAATGATCCCTCTAGAAATTAGTCTTGATTCTTCTGAGGTGAAATCATTTTTAAGTTGATCAAAGGTTGGTATTGTACATCTTCTGATGTCTTGGATAAATTCTTCCCAAGATATATGTATCCCTCTAAGTGCTGTTATAGATAATTCTTGATCTTCAACTTTATTTCCAATATATGATAGTTAATTCTTTATTTTGGAAATTCTTCCAAAGGAGGATGAGATTGACTCTCCTTTATTCATTCCTATATTCATAAGTTGATTTTTAAATGTGGGTAATCTACTTAAGTTATTAATCTCAAATGTACCCTTAATTGTTTTAAATACTTCAAATGCTTTCTTTAGATTTGAAATGAAAAGGGAGAATGTGATCTTTTAGTGAATTCACAAAGATCTTTCTAGCTTTATTATTTTTCCTTTTCCAAGTGGATTTTTCTACCTTATTTTCAAGCATTGAAGTGTCTTCTTCAATAAATGATTCTAATTCAAATTATTTCAGGATCATTGTAATTCAAATTCTACGAGAAGAAATTTGTTGCTCCTTTGAGCTTGTCCCCAATTCTAACATTGCTTTCCATGATGTCACTTTTATTTTGTGATTTGTGAGTTTACTTTAAGTAATTTAGCAATCTCTCTACCAATTAGGCTCTAATACCATGTTAAAGAAAATAGATCAATTTGGGGGAGAATGAATTAACTTATATTGGAAGAAATACTATACTAATTAGAGTATTATTCAATTTATCTTTTGGGAATTATGATATATATTTGATTGAATTTCTTTGTAGTTAGATTATGATGATGACAATAAATATGAACTTTGATGAGAGCATATCTATTTCAAACTATACTGAAAATATATTATAGACTGAATTTGTTGAGTTGAAGACTGTGATTCACATTGCCTTGTAATTAATGTTCTTTAGCAGTCTTCAAAGTCATATTAACATATTGAGTAACATGCCTACATAGGGGCATGATCCTATGTAGCTTATGCTATGTAGGGTCATGACCCTACTATTGGAAACTTACAATTAGAACAATTGTTGTTTTATCATTGATGTCAAATTTATGGATGAGACATATTGCTACTTAATCTAAATGTCATATCTATTTGATTGATGAAGAGGATTTGAAAAATTTCTCATAACTATAGCTCCTAGAGGAAAGGTTTAAGTGATGAAAAGGAAGTTACAATGGACATTTGATTAGATAAACTTCGATAAAGCAAAGTAATTGTTTATATCAAGAAAGCTAAGCCAAGCCTATTGGAATGTTCAAAATGGGAAGAGTACTTCTAGGGTGGGGGGGGGGGGGGTGTGAATCAGAAGTACCACACTTTAGCCTTTTCAACTCCTTTAACACAAATAACTGAAAATTGCATGCATGTAAACATATTAAATGAACATAAAATAAACACATGCATCGACACACATAACACTAGATTTGGTAACCCAAAAACCCTCCAATAATAAGAAGGTAAAACTGGGGTGGGGATGATATCCACAAAAATTACTGCAACTATAATTATTTGACCACTTTTGATGGTCTGCCCTGTGAAAGGCCTACCCTGTTAAAGGCTTTACACTGTGTCAATAGTGACCTGGTTTGAGGATTTACAAACACTTTACATAAAGTGTCACCCTGTTAAAGGATTTAATCACCTCTTCAAAGGATCTACAAAGTAGTTGTTAGGCTAACCTATCATCATAGGGTTTTCACTATCTAATACAATGGTAAGAGAGTATTAGAAATCCTTTGACCCGATTGCTTACAATCTTCAATTGCTAATTTTAGGCACTTGATTTGCTCATTCTGGTCTTGATCCTCTGAGATCTAATATATGATCGTGTCCCTTGTACTATTTTGATCAACTAGATGTGCAATTGCTATTCACTTCACTAAGTCTTTCACACTTCATGATAAATTTTTGCTATAGTTTCCCCATACAGTGTTCTCATCCACACTTACAATGGGGTTTTCGTCCTCCCTTTAAAGATTGTGAAGACTTAGGGTTAGGTATGGATCTATGATCCATATTAAATCTTAAGTTCCCACTTATTCCTTGCATTTTTCTCATTGGTTGCACGCCTTCTCCATTTTTCTAATTGGCTGCATGCTGATTGCATAGGAAATGTAAAAGATTCATCCTTATCCTTGTTATCCTTCAAAATCCTTCTATGTCGGCTCCAAAAATGGTTTACATATGAGTTTCTAAGGGCACAAACTCATATGCTAATTTTGTGTTACTCAGTTCATACCAAACTATTGGTGCTCAACACATATACTATCCTAGTTTGCTTGACACCTATTGCACTCTATCTTGCTCGGCATCAACTGTGACTCAACACCTATATCACTCAGCACTTATATAATGCTTGGCACCTAAAGTCACTCGACACCTATTGGAATTATGACTCGACACATATGATGGCTCGACATACATAGTGTACTTAGCTTCAATGTAGAAAATGGTTAAGTGTGTTGACACTCAAATGTCAAAACCATTCTAAGACCAACAATCTCCCCCTTTGACATGAGTGTCAAAAACACTTATCATTACTAATCTATCCTTATGAGTTCCCTATCCAATATATTCTAAATATGTACAAAATTTGTTCAAAATACCTTATAACTCCCCTTGAGCTGATTGTGCATTGGCATCCTTTGCAACCAAAACTCTGTGCTGAATGTGCCTGATATTCTTTGCCTTTGTCCTGTATCTATAATCTATACCTATGTGCTATTTTATTCATATCTCCCCCAAAATATTATTTCTCCCCATATTATTTACAAATTATGACTTATCTCCCCTTTAGTCATATCTTCCATATTATTATTTCTTCCCTTAAACATTATATCTATCTCCCACTTGTTGATACTTATGTCAAAAGGCTCTAAGGAGTAATACCATATTTTGCCAAAAAATGTGCTATTTACCTCCATTATTATTTTCAGAGCTGCATCCCAATTCTCCAAAGCAATGTCTAGTGACTTGTGCTGGATGGCAATCTCTGCAGCAAGATGTACAAGTCCATCCAATGTAGAAAGATTTTGATCTTTCTTTAAAATAGTTTCAACATAGACTTGTTCCTTGTGGAGGACCTCCAAATGTGGGGTTATGGAGGATTGAATCTGCATTAATTTGGCCTTTATATTGGCCTCTTCACTTGCTAATGTAGCTAATTCTCTTTGAGTGTGAAGCAATTGGGCAAAAGGCTTCTCACTTTGAGCTGGATCCCTTGGCAGTTGCATGATAGAAATCTTCAAATTTCTCTCCAAGCTTAATATCCTTTGATTTATCTCTCATGTGAAGTTGGAAAAATCACACATCTTTCTGTACAATTAGAAAATGTTCTCAAGTACAACTTTGACCTTGTCAATTTTCTTGGCCAATTCTACCTATTCAAGTGCTATACCACTTGATATCTTCTCATTCACTTTCCCTTGAAATTTTCTCTCAGACCATTCGATAAGTTTAAGATTGGTATCCTAGTTTTCACTAGTCACCTGGTCAACTATATCAGATAGTTGTTCTATTATGGGCTTTGCTTCATTTGGTGACTGCAAGCTGAAGACATCCATAAAGATGTCCTTAATCTCATGTAGTGCTTGCTTGTGTTTATACTCTTTTCTGAGTATTTCTTGCCTCTTCCTTTTGTTTAATGCATCTTGCATTTCTGTGATCTGATCCATGGTGATGGTCTTGGAGTCATAGGCAAGTATCACTATGTCTTCATCTAATTCAGGGTCTCCATAGTGAAGTACCTTGGCCACTTTGGTTGAGCTTAAGCCTGGTGTTGAGATTTTCAAAGGTATGGCTTCAGTGCTTAGCTTCTGAAGGGTCTTTGTAGGAGTGCCTATCTTTGGTAGTTCTACCAATGTCTGTATGGCAGCCTGCTCCTTTTCTTTTCATGTATCCTCTTTCTCATCTGACTTCCTTTATTCTATGCTTGGCTTTTGTAAAGTATCACCTACTACTATAGGTGGTGGAAGCATCAAAATTTTAGTGCCAGTAGCTGTATAGGTGAAAGGTGGTTCTTGTGGTTTCACCTTTTCTCTCTGTGGTTTTGCTATTGCCTTTTGTAGCTCATCTACACTCACCAATACAGGGTTTCTGCATAACTGTGCCTGTAGAGTGGACTGGTGAAGGACATTGGAGAGATCCTCTACAGTTAGGGGATTGATGTTCTGAGCTGAATTGTTAGGAACATCATTAATAATTATTGTGTCTACAGGTGTGATGGTTACATGAAGAGGGCTAAGAGGTGGCATTTGTGTGTCTTGCACACTCTATTCCTCTTCTTGCTACTGTTCAGCTATTGCCATATCTTCTTTCTTTTGTGTTTCTTCCTCCTCACCTTTTCCATTATCTTCCTCTTCTTCCTTCTCTTCTTCTCCTTTCTTTTCCTCATCTTCTTTTGTTGTTGCTTCCTCTTGCTTCTCTTCCTCTCCTTTCTTGTCTTCTATTTTCTTCTTTTCCTCTATCTTTTCTTTGTCACTGGCCTCTGCCTTATTTGCTTCCTCCTCCTTGTCATTAGTTATTTTGTAAATTTTTTTCCACAATTGTGTGGATTTATTTACTACATGTTCAATCTTGTTTTGTAGGATGCTAAAGGCTCTATATTCAAGTGCAAATTTGCTACTATATTTCTTATTAGCCTTTTTTATTTGACCTCTTGTCAGGTTAGGCTTTACTTGAGCTAAGGTAGATTCCCTGATCTCCTTTTCCATTTTCAGACAATAATGCTATTTATTCTCAATTATCTCATATAGCTCTCTAGGCATGGTATTGTCTAGCTCTAGAGGTTTATTCTTAAATCCAGCCATCATGGCATATAATGATTCCTCTATTCTATTTTTCTTTTCTCTACTTAACTTATTAAAATCAAGATTTTTCAGATCACTCAAATTTGCATTCCTAACATCTTCACGAATATTGTCTAAGGCAGATTTGGGAGGATGACTTAACACTCTAAATTGGCTGATATCCTCTGATTCTATTATTTCCTCATCATTCGTGTCAGGCTATGCCACATATTTTCTTCTCTTCTTTGGAACTTCATCAATTTGTTCACTGGCCTTCTTCTTCTCTTTTGTTGCCTCTTTGGCCTTTTGTGTGGATGCCCTTGTAGTAGCCATTGTTGCTAGTGCTGGCTTGGCTTGTGTAGGCTTAGTGACCTTCTTGGGCTTGGGATGAGCTGGAGGTTGAGTTTCAGCCTTTCTTTTCTTTTTCTTGGCTTTTGTAGGTGCTTCCTTGGCTTCTTCTTCCTCAACACCTTCCTCCTTGTCTTCTCCTAAGCCTTGTGTTAGTTCCACTGGGCCTTGCCCTTTCTCTTCTTCTTCTTCACTTTCTCCTCCTCCTCCTCCTCCTCCTCATTCTTCTTCACCACCTATTTCTCCTTCAATATTTTCCCCAAGTTTCTTCTTTATCTTTTTTACTAATTTATCTTTCTTCTTAATAATAGAGGCTGTCTTCAATTCTGTTTCAACCTTTGATTTGACAACATCATATGTGCCAAAATGAGGAGCCTTCTTATCTATCTCTTCTGCAAGCAATGCTATGATTGCTGCTGAGGCTTCATCTACATCAAGTTCATAACCCAATGGCCTTAGCCATCTTACTCTTGGTATTGCTGCCTAGATGTAGGTGTTGTCAATGTCAACCAAAAAGCATATCTCATTGATGTGTTTTTCCATTAGGGAAACTGGTATTCTCACCCTTTTCTTCATGAATTTATTAAAATCCTCAAAATAGTTTGTCATTTGGGCCTCAAAATTGTCACCCATATGATCAATTAATTCATTGATTTGTGTAATTGTAGTTTTTTAGGGTTCCAATTCACCTTTCTAATAGAAGGAAACTCTTCCATAATATATAAAAATATGCACATAAGGACTGAGCCAAATTTTCATTGAGCACCTTTTGATCTCCTTATTGCTCCTAGGTTTTCATTTATTTGCTGTAACATTAGTTCTGACAAATCATATGTGTGATCTTTCTTTACCAGTTTGTAGGCTACATCAATAGCTATACATGGCACATTGTTCAATTTGTTGGATTGGTAGAATTTATGAGAGATCACTTTCATAGCAAAATATAGAAGAGGATCAGTTACAATATCAATAGTGATACCCCTCTTATTCCATTTTGCTCCTATATTTCTTTCAATGATCTCTTTTGAATCACTGCATAGGGTTTTAGGCCAATCGAGGGTTGGGAAACTTGTAACCCTATGTACTATCCTTTTTGTAATCTTTACTGGTCTAGTTTCCAACTGCAAACATCCATTGTGAATTCTTCTCAAGATAATCTGTATCCATTCAGTTTTGAAACCAGTAGGGTAAACTAGGGCATTGGTCAAACCCTTTTTCTCAATAATCTAGAATTCATCCTTCAGAATTTTGTTTTCACACAGTTTATCATAGGCTTGGAATATCTAGATCACCTACTGCACCTATCTTGTAGTTATAACACTTTCTCACATCTTGTACCATGACAACCTTTGGTGGAATGATAGACAATGCACCAGCTGGATAATTTCTGTAGGCAACTTCTAAGATTGGCCTAAACTCAGGTTGTTTTACCTCATTACTAACTAACTAAACTTCATGACCTTCCTTTCCTTTGGGGTTTCTTGAACTAGAAGCCATTATACCAAACTAGGGTTTTAATGTATTAAATTTTTTTACACTGCGTAGCTTGACACTTGATAAATACCTTAGATCATCGAAATGTATGCTAAATCATTGTTGAGATCAACGCAAATGGCTTCAAGGTTGTTGTATGATCTCTCCTGCTCTTTTCTCATCTTTGCTTTATGTTCAAATGGCATGAAAATGATCAAAATTTGACCTTATACATGTCAAAACCTAGCATTAAATGTTTCATGCATATAGCTGTAAACTCGGCACTTGAAGGATTCAACATGACTCGGCTTCCATTATATTTTGTTTAATCGGCTTCCACTAGTTTTCTATTTCACTCAGCTTCAACTATCAACTTAGTTGCCATTAGCAACTCAACATCCATTGGAGCTTTACTCGACATCTGAGGATAGTTCAACAGTATTTGCAAAAACTTCAAATTTTGACTTAGCATCTTTGCTCATGCAGATTTCTTCCTTGCAGTACTTCTTTGTCTTCAAACTGATGTATGATATAACTTTGTATATCAGTCCCATATACCTATTCTTGCTTAGTTGGATGAGATGTGATCACTTGACCTTTTGGGTGAAGTGATCTCTCCATTTGATGTGCTGCACTTATCTTTCTTCTTCCAAGTTTTGTTCATTTGCCTTCTTATTTGTTCAAAATCAACCTTCTCTTTTCCTTTTTTGACTTCTATCTTGGATGCTTTTGACTTTGTTGGGCAATTCTTGTTGATATGACCAATTTTCAAGCAACTAAAACATGTAGTTTGACTTAACCATCTGCTGTAATTCCCTCTAAAATGTGTCCTTATGCAATTTTTAGGAATGTGTCCCTACTCCTGAAAATAGTGACAACTACAATTGGTTTTGTAATCCCAGTTGTAGTGATGACCATGGTTGTTTCCCTTTGTAGGATGATTAGGTGTTCACATAGGCTTTGATCTGCATTCAAACGCTCCATGTCCATACTTTTTGTAGTTGTAGTAGTGACCTTCAAATCTTGGTGTCCTCATGGTCTTGGTTCTACATTCATGTGCTTGATGTCCTTATTTTTTGTAGTTGTGACAAAAACTTGCATTTGTAGGCTTATCATGCCGATGACTATTCTTGCTCCTGCGTACATTAGAGCTATGTCCCTTTTTACCACATAAATGACAAGTAGATTTAGTATTCTTACCTTTGTTTCTCATTTCTTCTATAGTCTTGGATGATTCTCCTTGTTCAGTGTTGGTGTAACCAAGTCCTAAATTATCATTACTAACCCTTGGTGATTTCAGTAGTTGCTCAAAGTACTTGATAGCCTCATTTGGTTTGTTGAAGCTTTCTTCTATCTACTTCTCTCTTTTGAATTCATTCTGCAATTGCTCATTTTGTATTTTCAATGTAGTGATCTCAATGTCCTTCATATTTAGTTCATGATGAGCATTCATCATCTGGCTTAAGGTGTCCAATTGCATGTTTGAGATTCTTTCAAACTCAATTGTCTTCTCCTCTAGTCTATTGGTAAGATTTCTCTTGTCATCTTCTATCATGGTCTTGTCTTCAATGGCTCTCTTCTTTTGTTCAGTCACTTCACAAAGAATTATGGCTTGTGACTCTTGTTCAAGCTTGAGTAATCCAATTTCTTTAGCTTGTGCTCTATTTTTCTCCGTTAGTTCAACTATTGCTGCACCAAATTCCTTGAAATCTCCATTGGAAAACACTTGTGTGGTGTCAATCTCCTTGTAGTGTATGTCATTTTCAGCTATGGCTATATCCTTCCTTCTCTTTAAGGACTTTCTCAATTCTTCTCTGGCTTCCTCCAATTTGTGTAGAGTGAGGTGCACATCAATTACCTGATTATTTATGATCTTTCCAAGTTTGAAGACTTCCATCTTTAGACCTTTTCTCTAAGCTGTTAGGCTTCTCCTTGTGAGAACCTAGTTCTCTGATACCAATTGTTGGAGTGTTCAAAATGGCAAGAGTGCTTCTGAGAGGGCGGGTGAATTAGAAGTACCACACTTTAGCCTTTTCAACTCCTTTAAAAAAAATAGCTAAAAACTGCATGCATGTAAACATATTAAATGAACATAAAATAAACACATGCATCAACACACATAACACCATATTTGGTAACCCAGAAACCCTCTAGGAATAAGAAGGTAAAACTGTGGTGGGGATGATACCCAAAAAAATTACTGTAGTAATAATTATTTGACCACTTCTGATGGTCTGCCCTGTGAAAGGCCTGCCCTGTTAAAGGCTTTACACTATGTCAATAGTGACCTGGTTAGAGGATTTACAAACACTTTACATAAAGTGTCACCCTGTTAAAGGATTTAATCACCTCTTCAAAAGATCTACAAAGTAGCTTTTAGGCTAACCTATCATCATAGGGTTTTCACTATCTAATACAATGGTAAGAGAGTATTAGAAATTCTTTGACTTGATTGCTTACAATCTTCAATTGCTGATTTCAGGGACTTGATCTGCTCATTCTAGTCTTGATCCTCTGAGATTTGATATCTGATCGTGTCCTTGTACTGTTCTGATCAACTGGATGTGCAATTGTTGTTCACTTCACTAAGTCTTTCACACTTCACGCTGAATTTTTGCTATAGTTTCCCCATACACTATTCTCATCCACACTTACAATGGGATTTTCATCCTCCTTTTATAGATTTTGAAGACTTAGGGTTAGGTATGGATCTACGATCCATATTGAATCTTAAGGTCCCGCTCATTCCTTACATTTTTCTGATTGGTTGCATGCCTTCTCCATTTTTCTGATTGGCTGCATGCTAATTTCATAAGAAATGTTAAATATTTGTCCTTATCCTTGTTTTCCTTCATAATGCTTCTATGTTGGCTTCAAAAATGGTTTACATTTGAGTTTGTGAGGGCACAAAATCATATGCTAATTCTGTGTTACTCGGCTCATACTGGACTACTGGTGCTCGACACATATACTATCCTAGTTTTCTCAGCACCTATTGCACTTTGTCTTGCTCATCATCAACTATGACTCACCACCTATATCTCACTCGACACTTATGTAATGCTTGACACCTTTTGGAATTCTAACTCGACACATATAGTGGCTCGACATACGTAGCATACTCAGCTTCAATGTAGAAAGTGGTTAAGTGTGTTGACACTCAAATGTCAAAACCATTCTAAGACCAATAGAGCTGAGTAAAAGTGTTAATACTAAGGAATGCTGAGTAATGCTAGTGTCGACTGAGCCATAGTTATTGCCAAGAAAATCTAGTGTTGACCAAGCATTAACATTGACAAAGAAAGTTAGTTGATGCCGAGCCAAAAAGAGTTATAGTGATAGAGTATTTTAGTATTGACTAAGTATTAGAATTTTGAGATTGCTAAGTGACAATAAAAGATCAAATTCAAAGAAATCATAAGATCAATCCAATTTAGTTTATTTCTTGGAAGATGTAAAACATGTTGAAGATAATATTGATGAGTTGAATCATTAAACTTGAGAAGGAAATTAGGCAAAGACCTAATAGACAAATTCTAGAGAAATTTCTAGAGGATGATCAAGAAGATGGACATACATTGAATTGAGTTGAATTTGATCATAAACCCTAAGATCTACGATGGATATAGAATATGATAAAGCATGAATTGCCTATTTAAAGAGGTATAGAGATGAAAAAAGAGAGAGGAGGAGTGAAAATATATAAATAACAAGGTTGATCAAAAACACACAAGTGAATGTGAATGTGAAGCTAAAGGAGAATGCTTGTAGATGTGATGTTATTGCTGATAAGTGAATTAGAGCAGAAGGCTTAAGTGTTGATGGGAAGAGTGGATTGATTTCTTGAAGAGTGTCCAAGAAGATCAAGATCAAAGATGGAAATGGAAGGCTTATTAGTGAACATGCATAAGGACAAAATAGAGATCTAAACTAGCAAAAGGTTGGCTCCTAATAGAGCTCACTTCAAAAGAGTGAAAAAGAGTGACATGTTGCTGGTCGTTTTTCCCAAATTGGGTTTCCATGTTATATCCTAGTCTCAAAAATGTAATGAATGTCTTATGAATGTTTATACTTGATAATGTTTTCATTATGCATTGCAACTTAAAGTTTATGATAGTTTTATAGTAGAGACCAAGCAACAACATGATAAGTAGAACAAATAAGTGTTTAATGTTTAAATTGTTCAAGTGGTACATATAGACCTTGAGTAACTGATTCACCCCCCCTAGTTATTCTAAACATTTCTAACAATTGATATCAGAGATCAGTGCTTACAGCAAAATTTTTGAAGGTACTTAAACCTAAAGATCATGATGAATAAGAGAGATGTACCCAATCTGAACAAGGATAATTTTCCAACATGATAAACCCTGATGAAGCTGGGCATATCCAGTATCAGTGATGCTACTGTCAAATTTCTAGACAATGCATATGTAGAAGTAACAACTTCTCCCCTGACTGTTGAACAATTAAAACAAAAGTTAGAACACAACCAAGCAATGTTAGAGATAGCCTCAGCCATAAGCTATGTCAAGTTTGATGACCTAAAAGATTGTAATACTGCAAAGAAGATGTGAGACATATTGAAGACCATATATGGAGGTGATGAAAATGTTTTAAGAGCCAAAGTAGAAATATTGAGAGGTAAATTTGATGACATGAGAATGATGGAAGGTGAGAACATAGTACACTACTACACAAGAGTTAAATAGGCTGTTAATGCTATTCAAGGTGCAAATGAAGAAATCAAAGATGAAATAATGATAAAAAGGTATTGAAGACTCTACTCCCTATCTATGACATTAGAGTCTCTGAAATTCAAGAATTGAGATGCACACCTGGTAATATCTTGATCTTAGAAGGTATAATTGGTAGACTTACTACTTTTGAGATGGCTAACTTTGATAACTACACACCTGCTACTATCAAATCTGCTTTCAAGTCACAATTGGTTCTTAGTAAGAAGAATGGAAGAGTGAAAGTGATAGTTCTAATGAAGAGATTAATGAAATTAAAGCCCTCATTACAAAAAGGTTTGGAAGAGGAAGGGGTAAATACAAAGGTAAATTACCTATAAATTTTTTTTCATACAAAAAAGTTGGTCATATTGCTACTAGATGTCCTGATAGAGAAGATAACAATGAAAAGGAGAGAAAGTACAAAGGAGGGAGAGATGAAAAATACTACAAGAGAAGCAAGGATAGAAAATGTAAGAAAAACTTTTATATTACTGAAGAAAAGTATGAGTAATGATGATGAATTTGTTTATGTTTCTATGAAAGAAGATTTTGATGAAGATGAAAAAATTGCATTGATTTCTTATGTGAACAAAACTGATTGATGGATAATTGATAGTGGATGTTCTAATCATATGAATGGTGATAGAAAAATTTGAAGATATTGGTCCATACAATGGTGGATGTGTTAAATTTGGTAATGATATCCCATGTATTATAAAAGGTAAAGGCACTATTCAACTGACTAACAAGATAACATGTGATAATGTTTACTGGGTTGAAGGACTTAACTACAATTTGTTGAGTGTTTCACAATAGAAAGGCCAAGACACATGATGATGATGGTAAGATAATTGGAATTGGTGAGTAGACAAGAGGTAACTTATTTCATCTAGACCTATCAAGAGAGACATGTATGTTTGCACAACAATAAGTTTTTTGGTTATGGCACAAAAGATTATGTCATGTAATTTTAACAATTTGGTTAATACAAGTAAGATGAAGAAAGTAAGGGGATTTCCCAAACTAAAGAAGCCTGATAATGCTATGTGTAAATAATGTTAATTAAATAAAATGACCAAGTCTAATTTTAAGAGTAAAACATACACTACTAGTTCCATACTGACCTATGTGGACCCATTGGTGTTAAAAGTTATTATGGAGATCAATATTTCATTCTATTTGTGGATGACTACACTAGAATGATGATAGTGATGTTTCTCAAAGTTAAATCTAATGCTTTTTAGTTATTCAAGTGGTGTTTAGCCAAAGTTGAAAAAGAAATGGGAAAAAGTCTGAAGTGTTTGAGATCTAATAGAGGTGGTGAATTCATTTCACATGAGTTCAATACATTAAGTAATGACAAAGGAATTAAAAAACATATGTCAACACCAAGGACCCCTCCTCAGAATGAGATAGATAAAAGGAGAAACAAATCAATAATGGACTATGGAAGAATATTAATGATGGAGAAAGGTGTATCACAGAAATATTAGAGAGAAGTAGTGAGCACTGCTATCTATACCCTGAATAGAGTTCAAGTCAAGAAAGGTATAAATGCTACACCTTTTGAAAGATGCTATGGTTATGATCATAATGTTAAGTATTTCAAAATAGTTGGTAGTAGATGCTATATACTAGAAGATAATAGGAATGGAAAGCTTGATGAAAAAAGTAATGAAGGCATATCCCTAGGTTTTTCCACAAAAAGAAAAGCTTATAAGTATTTAAATTATAACACTAACAAAGTTGTAGAAAGTGCAAATGTAAGAGTTAATGATTTTTCATAAAAAGGTGATACTTCATGAAATGAAGAGCCTAAGGACTATAGTACATTCATTTATGTGGATGATGATGCTCTAAACACTCAATGTGAGCAAAAAATTCAAGCTACAAGTTCCCATCAGATAGGAAATGATGGAGTACAAATGCAAATTGTCGAGCAATAGAGAATGGGTGTTGAGCAAAAATCTATAGATGTTGAGTCATAGATAGGAAATGTTGACCATTAGACAATGAGTGTTGAACATTCATAATCTAAACCAAAACAAGAACAAGGAAGAGGAAATGAGTCTAAGATTATTTTTTGAGATGAACCTAAAGAACCAAGAAGATAACTACCTGTGTTAGCAAAATATGTGAGAAGAGAAGCATTATGTAACACAGGTAGTTATGACAAGAAGAAAAATCAAAAGTGACACATTATTAATATATGAGTTTGAGCCCAAGACAATAAAATATGCTTTAGACAATGAAGATTGGATACAAGCAATGAATGAAGAAATTGAACAGATCGATAAGAACAATACTTGGACCCTCATGCCAAGACCTAATTAAGACAAAAATGTCATTGGGACAAAGTGGATTTTTTGGAACAAGCTCAATGAAAATGGTGAAGTAAAAAGAAACATATCAAGATTGGTATGCAAGGGTTATGCACAAGGAGTTGACTATGGAGAAAATTTTTCTCCTGTGGCTAGACTTGAAGGAGTCAAAACCCTACTTTCATACTCAACTTACAAGACTTTCAAGGTATATCAAATAGATGTCAAATCTACATTTTAAAATAGTATACTAGAGGAAGAAGTATACATTGAACAACCTGAAGGATTTGTAGATCCAAACAAGAGGAACATTGTATGTAAACTAAACAAAGCTCTTTATGGATTGAAGCAAGCCCCAAGAGCATGGTATGAAAGATTACATAACTACTTAGTGAAAATTGGTTTTTAGAGGACAAGTGATAACATCAATCTATAATTGAAGAATGGTACGAACAATGAACTGTTATTATCTAAGATATTTTTTGATGATATTATATTTGGAGGAAGAGAAGCATTATGCAAATCATTTTTTGATGAAATGAAAAAGGAAGTTGAAAAATCTATGTTTGGTGAAATCAAATTATTTTTTGGATTACAAGTATGTCAAATGAAATTTAACATTTTCATTTCAAAATCCAAATATATCAAGGAAATATTAAAGAATTTTGGTATGGAAGATTCAAAGCCAACAAGTACACCTATATCTACAAGACATAAGCTATCTAAGAATGATAATTCTAATGATGTGAACTAGACCCTATATAGATCCATGATAGGAAAATTGCAATATGTCATTCACAGTAGGCCAAATATTAATTTGGCAGTTGGAATAGTTGCTAGATCTTCAGAAAATCCTAAAGAGAATCACATGATGGCTATAAAAATGATATTGAGATATCTGAAAAGTACAAAAGGCAATGAATTATATTACAAGAGAAGTGATAGATTTGAACTAAAGGTTTTCATTGACTCAGATTGAGCATGAAATATTGATGATAGAAAAATCACTAGTGGAGGTGTATTCTTTCTTGGAAAGAGATTGGTGTCATGGACAAGCAAGAAGCAAAATTGAATTTCCCAATCAACAGCTGAAGCCGAGTATGCTGCAGTGAATTGTTCAAACATAATGTGGATCAAACATTTGCTGAAAGGTATGAAAGAAGATATTATAGATCCAATAGTTGTCTATTGTGATAGCACAAGTTCTATCAACATTTAAAAAAATCCAATGATGCACACTAAGACAAAGCACATTGCTATCAAGTATCACTACTTGAGAGAACTAGTTTAAGACAAAGAAGTGAAGTTAGAATATGTGAATACAAAGGAACAAATTGCTGAAATATTCACAAAACCATTACCCAAAGATGATCATGAATATCTTAGAGGTAAACTAGGGGTGATTCTCCTAACTAAGGTTCCTTAAGAAGACAAGGTGCATTGCATCACATGGGCTTATCAGAAAATTCTACACAGTGGTGCAATACAACTCTACTTTGGGACATGCCTAAGGTAGAATAATTTAGTATAACATAAACAAATTAGTTATAGATAGATGACAAGTATAAGCCAAACATGAAAAATTGACATAATTTAGATGTATGAAGAGTTTGAAGCTGAGACAACTATACATCTTTGGCATTGCTGTCAAAGAGGGAGAGATTAATGAGAAAGAGGAAGAGATTACTGAGAGATTATAGAAAAGGAAGATTGTTTACTAAGAAATAAAGATCTAATGTGAGAAATATTAAGGGGGAGACTACTGAAAGAGAGATAATCCTGAAAGAGATACATGCTAATAGAGTGAGTTTGTATGGATAATAATTAGAATGAAACTAAGGATATTGGTCACTTATGGAAGTGAAATATTTTGGATTGTATGGTACTAGCTACTACTAGTATTCAGATGTTTGAGATGTTTCCATCAATGCCAAAGAGGGAGATTGTTGGTAAATTACAATTGGAACAATTATTGTTTTGTCATTGATGTGAAATCTACAGATGAGACATATTGCTAGTTAATATAAATGTCATATCTATTTGATTGATGAAGAGGATTTGAGATTTTTTCATAACTATAGCACCTAGAGGAAAGGTTGAAGTTATAAAAAGAAGTTACAATGGAAATTTTATTAGACAAACTCTAATAAAGCAAATTAATTGTTTATATCAAGAAAGCTAATCCAAGTTGAGTAGAAGTGTTAATACTAAGGCATGCCAAGTAATGCTAGTGTCAATTGAGCCACAATTAGTGTCAAGAAAATTTAGTGTTGATCAAGCATTAGCATCAACTGAGCAAGTTAGTTGATGCCAAGATAAAAAGAGTTAGAGCCACCAAGTATTTCAGTATTGACTAAGTATCAAAATTTTGAGATTGTCA